>CM031601.1:4655304-4657804 GCA_018398815.1 Conus ventricosus
TACAAATTAACCTTGTTCAAAGCATCAGTTAATGACTGTTTGCGTATAAGCTCATCAAGTTTCAAGGAATTCTTTACCTTGAGCTTTTTACAAAGTAACCTTGCTTAAACATATTCTTTGATCTTTGTCTTCTCATGTACTGACCATGCCTAGGAGCATCTTTTACATTCCGTCGTATTACAAACTACCAGCAGGCTTAACGTACTCTGTATCCTATGTCAGTATTTATACAAGCTATCCGTACTGCTCACTATCCACAGTCTTCGTATTTAAAAGTGTTCACTCTCGTGCATGGGTACGTACTTGTTTTTGGACACTACCACTGAGTGTGTAAGAAGAAATTAAGGAGAAAAAAAGAAGCAAAACAGAAAACTAACAAAAACAAAACAAAAACAAACAAACCCAGTAGTATGAATTTGTATCATGGGCATGCAATTGGGCAATAAACTGCAAATCCAAGAAACGAAGCTTTAATAATCTACGTGACAAAGCATGCACTAAAGACATTGCAAAACGCGCCACAGCCAAAATAAAAAGACATTGCAAAACACGCCACAGCCAAAATAAAAAGCGAAACGGAGCATAACATAAGAAAGCAAAAAAATCTCCATTCTTAATCTGAGCAAAACAATAATTTCAGAAGCGCTGGCGTTAGAAGAACGACTGAGGAGCAAACAAACAAACAAACAAACAAACAATCTGCGTCGTGCTGAGGCACATCTTTTCTCTATCATATATCGATCGGCAGCCTGGCACTCTCCCTAGCGCAGGAAAAGTAAGTGTTTCGTCAGACGTTCACAGAATGTTCTTCTGGCATTGCCTTCAGGAAATCCAGCCCTCTTTATTCCCTGAACTGTCTGCCTGTGTCAACACAGTATGTAACGGTTGGCACAGAAATGATATTAAGCAGGATACTTGTGGTGAAATTAAAAAACAAAACAAAAAGTGAACTGAAGAGGAAAGAAAAGGTGAACGCCGAAAATCCACGTCCCCTTCACGTCTCTTTCTTCTTCTTTTTTGACCCCCACCCCCTCTCTCCCTCCCTCCCTCCCTCCCTGTCTGTCTGTCTGTCTGTCTGTTCTGTCTGTCTGTCTGTCTGTCTGTCTGTCTGTCTGTCTGTCTGTCTCTCTCTCTCTCTCTCTCTCTCTCTCTCTCTCTCTCTCTCTCTCTCTCTCTCTCTCTCTCTCTCTCTCTCAAAGATACGTGTGTTTGTTAAAAGTTTTGTAATTTTTAGTCGCTAGTGCTGCTTAGTTAGTTCCTTAGCGGGGCAAGGGCCGGATGAAAAAAGCATGTGTTTGCTTATCTGTTACCCTTGGAAATAAAGATCATCATCGTCATCTCTTTCTCCCCTCCCCCCCCCCCCCTCTCCTCTCTCTCTCTCTCTCTCTCTCTCTCTCTCTCTCTCTCTCTCTCTCTCCCTCCGTCACTCTCTCTCTCTCTCTCTCTCTCTCTCTCTCTCCCTCCCTCCCCCCCCCCTCTCTCTCCCTCTCTCTCTCTCTCTGAACTATTATGGGATAAGTAAACCATTCAGACTCTAATTCATGACGTAGAAGTGCCTCGCCAGTATCCGATCAAAAACATCTATAGTTTGGTGTTTCCTGGTACACAGGCTCTTCTGTATTGGATGTGGAGCTGTAGCCATGCAATTCAACCCCATGCCCTTCAAACACGTTCTGTTATACCTATACAGACTCTCGCTCTTTTTTGTCGCTTGCAACTCAGTGTGCGATACGAAAAAAACAATGATAAACTGACCACATCAAGCATTATATATAAAAAAAACCCAGATGAAATACCCCTGAATGTAATGTAGTAGTAACAGCTGAAGTGTAAAAAAAAAAAAATGGTGTGCCAAGGAAACTGCACTCCATACTGCTAGCAAGAGAAAATGAAGCGAAGTATGGAAAACAAAGACAAACAAACAAACAAAGAGAAAATGAAGCGAAGTATGGAAAACAAAGACAAACAAAGAGAAAATGAAGCGAAGTATGGAAAACAAAGACAAACAAACAAAGAGAAAATGAAGCGAAGCATGGAAAACAAAGACAAACAAACAAACAAAGAGAAAATGAAGCGAAGTATGGAAAACAAAGACAAACAAAGAGAAAACGAAGCGAAGTATGGAAAACAAAGACAAACAAACAAAGAGAAAATGAAGCGAAGCATAGAAAACAAAGACAAACAAACAAACAAAGAGAAAATATAGCGAAGTATAGAAATAAAAGATAAACAAACAAACAAAGAGAAAATGAAGCGAAGTATGGAAAACAAAGACAAACAAACACCTAATTTTTCAAAGAAAAGGCAAACCCGAAAGGAAGTTTCAGACGGAAACGCATGGGAAGGGTGAAGTGACGAGAATGGTGACGTGCACGTGACAAAAGACATCCTGGCTGCATCCAGCACTGACTGGCATTCTCCTGTGTCTCCTCTCATGTCCATAAACACGTGCTGTTGACCATGAATCCTGGCTGTATCCAGCACTGACTGGCATTCCCCT
>CM031601.1:4660304-4667804 GCA_018398815.1 Conus ventricosus
TAAAAAGAATTAAGGGAACGTAGCATCGGCAAACAAACAAACCAAACAGAACTTGAGGGAAAATGGACGAATTATTTATTAATTGGAAGTACTTAAACAACTTTCTTGAAGCATTTATAATGCAATAGAATTACCATCAACAACATAACAAAGTGGCAACAATTAACGAAATAGTTCACTAATCCAAAATCCAAAAATTTCAGTAGCGTGTTAGGTTTCCGTTGGCTTGGATACAGGCTGCTGTGCACGACGTTTTGCACAATCTCGTTTCATCAATCACGTTTGGCCTAATCACGTTCTGCCTAATCACATTTCACCTAATCACGTTTTCCCTAATTGCGTTTTGCCTAATCACGTTTCACTCAATCCGTTTTTCTTCCCACACATCCATCGCATTTTTACCAAATCAGGTATATTGAAGTTGAATCACACACACACCACAACACACACACACACACACACACACACACACAACACACACACACACACACACACACGCACGCACGCACGCACGCACGCGCGCGCATGTAAATAGAGAGGGAAGCCTAACAACAGATGAACAGAACTCTTGATCAGCAGAATTTTGGGGGAGTTTACGACATTGGAATGGCGTAACCCGGCATGTATAGGGCTTCCTTGCATATATATAGAAGAGGCCGAGGCGAACGAACAACACAGAGACACTTGACAGTTTAGACAACCTGGTCTACGGTTCAGTTGGGGTTTTTTTTTCATTTAAATTCCATCTTATTTTCAACAAAAAGCGAACTGTGCGCCACTCTTTGCGTGAAATGTTGCACTGGAGATTTGTGAAGCTCCGCAAAAGGGAAGAACACTTGCAGTTCATGCTGGAGTTGGTCAGCAGCGTAATGGTAGTAGCAATAATGCTGCAGCAGCAGCTGCTGCTGTTATGATGATGATGACGATGGCGCTGATGATAATGAGCTGGTCCTAGTAGAGTCTCTGCCACTCCTCGTGTAGGAAGACACCCAGCACTTGAAGCTTCCATGGAGGGGGAAGTATGACCCTAAAATGTTAAAGGTTGACAATTTTGGAGACCTTCTTGGCCATGGCAAGTTCTGAATGTGACATGTTTTTCGATATTTTTTTTTTAGAGATGATTTGAACGCAGAGAGAATTGTCGAAAACCAGTTTTGATCCACTATGCCGTGTGAATATGCTGACTGGATCCCCTTGTGTCTGTTCGCGCCTCTCACGCTTATTACGTGCAATCATCTCGAGGCTGACAAGGTGTGAAAGTAGGTAAGTAAGGGAGGACAAACACAACAGTTCGCTCCCCTAAGTTCATGATACCACATCCACATAAAGCTGAACAACGTAAACATCCCCCACTTTTTTCTTGTAACACTGCTGTTCTCTATTTTCATCGCAACACGCACATTAATCTCCATTCTAGGAGAATGATCACCGGTCATATTGGAGCTGCCGCACAATTGTGGCAAACAGGGCTAGACATCTGAATGGCAAAAGAACGAAGTTTATGGACTTATGACGAGGCGCCTACATTTTCTGAGCGGGATGCTAAGACTGCCGATCTTAGTCTGACGGAGAAAATACTCGATTCAGCGAGTCACTTACTTTTGCCTATACGCTTTCTCTGCCGTTGGTTCTTCTAATTTATTACCGTTTCGTGTCGTTTTAATTTGAAACTAGGGCGTTTTGAATGTGTGGAATGCGATATCGCTGCATTGCTTCTGAAAGTGTTTTACTCTAAGTTTCTTCTCCGCTATACATAATGCTTTTTTCTTCTAATGTGGAGCAAAATGCATCACTGCTCATGAGGAAAAAAAAGTACACGAAAGAAAGAGGTCACATTGACAGTGAAAGATTCACAGCTTCACCAAGTTTCACAATTTATATTTTACCTGTGCCCTCCATGGCAGTTAGAGGGTTGGAAGGGGAAGGCTGGGGGGGGGGGGGGGGGGGGCTTTATGCTTAGAGATACACTCAGGTAATAAATGGCAGAAGCTGGTGTAGTATACTTTACAAAATAGTTGAATAGACAAATAATGGATAAATACATAGATAAAGTGACACCAGTTACACAGTAAACATACAACAAACACAGTTTGACATTACAGGATGGATATCATATCACGACAAAAGTTCTTTGGCTATGCCTCTGTTCTGGCAAATGAGGTTTAAAGGCATTTGCACAGGAGCAAACTTTTGCGAGTTTGGTAAGTTTCGGACTTTTTTTTTCTGGGCGCTCAGCCAAAAAATAAACTGAACAAATCGCATTTGAATGGTTCTGAAAATGTTAAGTTAGTGATAGGGGGGGGGGGGGGGGGAGGCCTCCAATATTCAACTCTGGGTCTGATGTTGTGGTGACTATACACTAAGAAGAAGACTAAAGCACGCAACATTTCATTTTATCTGACAGCAAAATGCGCATACCGTTATCCCACTTTTGATGCCCTACTGATGATGTCTGTTGACATTTCCTGTACATCGATGTAATGGAAGAGGTTTATGGCTTCCAGTGGGTGGCCAACGGGAGGACCAGCCTGACATGGCTGAATGTAAGTGGGTTACAGTGAGGGACATTGGGGCAATTCCACTGACAGACTTTACAAAAACATAGACGCACGTTTAGAAAGCGAAATGCAAAAGAAGCAGCGGCAGGTCAATAATAACCAGTTCTTTGTGGGGAAAAAATGGACGTACAAAAAACTTGTTTGTAATGTTTTTAATGCCTCTTTTCTTCATCGCTGGGGCAGGAGGAATGTAGAGTAAGTGAACGGTGAAGTAGCATCTAAAAGACATTCATATCTCTGTTTTAAACTTTTAGTTTCATTCTCTCTCTCTCTCTCTCTCTCTCTCTCTCTCTCTCTCTCTCTCTCTCTCTCTCTCTCTCTCTCTCTCTCTCTCTCTCTCTCTCTCTCTTGTGGGTCTGGTGGATAACGAAAGGTAACACTGGAATTGTGATGCTGAATTCATTTGTTGAAAATATACTCACATGTATACCCTAAACAAAAACAGATCCTTCAATAAACAAAAAATTGCACATGTCAGTTAATTGCATTCCCCCCAACCAGACCTTATCTGACGAAAATGATGATATACAGCTTTTTATCCTGTAATATTGGATGGTGTATATTTCTCTTTGTTCACTGTGTTTTGGCTGTCCTGTCATTAAAAAATGTGCTTGTGATCAATGACATCCCATAATGCAGTCTCCCATTGATGTTTGATACATAGATTTACATACATACATACAAGTACATATTTTTGTATACTTATTTTAATTACATCTTTATATCTGCATATCTTCCTATAATCCATCCATCCATCCATCCATCCATCCATCTATCTGTTATATCTATCTATCTATCTATCTATCTATCTATCTATCTATCTATCTGTCTATCTGTCTATCTATCTATCTATCTATCTATCTATCTATCTATCTATACAGAGAGAGAGAGAGAGAGAGGAGAGGAGAGAGGGGAGAGAGAGGAGAGAGAGAGAGAGGAGAGAGGAGAGAAGAGAGAGAGAGAGAGAAGATGCAAAAAATTGCCTCCCTTTTTTGTCATATACCGTGGATGTGTTTCCCATCCCACAGCGTTTAGAATTCCTCACCTATTAAGCCATATCGGGGTTACCTGCATTTGTTTTGTGTTCTGTAGCTTGTGTGAGATACTAATGCAGAACAAAAGGCAATATAACTCTGGAATGAATGCTAATTTATGTTTGTTCAGTTTCCTCTGTTGTCTTTTTTTTCTGTGTGTGTTTGTCAGCTAGATAAAAAAAAGGCACTCTTGAAACGTCCCTTTCTGTAAAGCTTTCATGTTTGCTCTGTGTGCCTGTTCTCTGAGTGTGTGTCAGATGAAATGGTCCACAAGCAGCATTACTTTAGATATAATGCACTTGAAACTGTTTCGCCATAGGATCTGAGTCCCTTTCAAGATTATAATTCACTTTGAGTTAGTAGTTTATTCATCACCTTGATGTATGATCATACATAAAGGCGATGAATCAACTACTAACTTAAAGTGCATTAAAATCTAGGATGGTAACTAACATGCCACGCACATGCGAAACCACACACAGACACACATAAAAGCACGCACACACACACACACACACACACACACACACACACACACACACACACACACACACACACACACACACACACACACACACGCACACACACACACACACACACACACACACACCGACAAACAGACACACACACTGACAAACACACACACACACACACACCACACACACACACACACACACACACACACACACACACACACACACACCTAAACATTGCTTCTTCAAACGAAAACATCAACACGGCTTCATTCTCTAGCTTGTCTTTCTTCTTAGCACTTGGCCATCAACAGATTTCCCCTTTTTATTGCCAGCCTCCAGATTAATCTGAATTCTATGCCAATCGCCGCCGGCCATGTTGAAACAGGCGACAGTTGAGGCAGACAGGGCCAGACCCTGATGGCCAAACGAACAGTTCTGGACGTCGGAGGAGACACGTGCTTTTTCTGTGCACAGGAGAGAGGCTGACAATCAATGTCTGATAGAGAAACGATTTGCTTCAGGACGACAGAGATATATTTTCTCTTTTAAGTTCTCTTTCCAAATTATTATTTTTACACTTTCATTTCTTGTTTTTGTTGAGTATATTTTGCCTAATTTTCTCTGCAGGTTGGATGTGGTGCAGTTTCTTTGACTTGCAGCTTTTCTCTTTGGTTTTTACAACTGCTTCGCTGCAAGGAACATTTTATCTCTCGTTTCCTTCGCTGCAAGGAACATTTTATCTCTCGTTTCCTTCGTTGCAAGGAACATTTTATCTCTCGTTTCCTTCGCTGCAAGGAACATTTTATCTCTCGTTTCCTTCGCTGCAAGGAACATTTTCTCTCTCGTTTCCTTCGCTGCAAGGAACATTTTCTCTCTCGTTTCCAATGTAGGCATTTGTAACTTCTTTTCTACTTATTCGTCGAGTGAAAGCAGCAAAGGAACAAAGAGCTTCACACGCAGTTAGCCATGAATGCAAGCACACTTCAAATAAAGAAAGATTAAAAAGCTGTGGCTGCTCTATTGAGTGTGCACAAGGAAAGCGTAAAATCAGTGGTGTGGAGAGATTGGGAAATCATATCAGGACGCCATCAGTCATGTTATTTTAACAATCGTAGCTCAAGGTTACAAGGAAAATGTGGTAAGAAAACTCATGCATACTTTGCTATGATGCTCGACATACTTGTGTTTAATAATTAAAAAAAAAAGTATAAGGGTAAGGGTGAGATAGTGCATAGAAATGTGGAAAGCATCTCAGATCTCTAAACAAACTGATTGGCTGGACATTGAAGCCAGCACACTTCTTGCCCAAACTTTGAGAACACAGTGGTACATCCCAGAAAGCCAGTCATTGCCATAGCTAAAGTATCTGTGGCCTAGCAAAATCTACCATTCTACACTGAGAAAGGCAGTCTCTTACCTCTTGGGTTGAACACTTTGCCATTTTCAGGTCGTGTGTGATAAGAATCATGCTCAACAGCGTGACCATGCATGACAATCTGCTCGTCCTGTGTCAAGACATGGCTGGTGATTTATAAACAGCACATCACATGTTCCTTATGTAATGTACACAGCAAGGTTTTGAGGACTTGGGCAGATCCCCAACAGCTCCCTTAGGGTTACATCTTGGACACACACAAGTTAGCAATATGGTGACTGCGAACGAACATGCAAACATGTCGTGAATTTGACTCAGTTAGGACACAAGCATATATACTGCTTTCATCTGCTTATGATAAGAGGTATATTCTGGGCCAAAAGGGCCTGAAAAGTCACCTCATACATCACTCTGTACCCAAGTACAGAATGGCCTACATCTGTACCCAAGTACAGAATCGCCTGCATCTTCATTAAAACCATTTCATACCTTGGTATAGTCTGGTGTATATTTTAGCCCGTTCCTCTGCGACTCGCATAAATCAGCATGTGGCAACCTCTCTTCTCCTTCCTCGTTTTTCTTCCCCATCCACCTCACCCCCAACCTCCACACTTGTGGACTGCTCTTTCCCTGGCTAGGCAGCAGTGCGTGAGATGGAGGATCAGCTGACCGGCCACCTCTTGGATGGCTTAGGGCCGGTGCCTCGTGGCACACAACTCCTGCCTGAGCATGAGGTCAACCCCCCACGACCAGTGGCATTGCAGTCTGCTTCCTGGCTACAATCCTGCAACAGACAGGAGAGAGATTCCCTGTCAGGAGATG
Source organism: Conus ventricosus (assembly GCA_018398815.1). Taxonomy (NCBI): domain Eukaryota; kingdom Metazoa; phylum Mollusca; class Gastropoda; order Neogastropoda; family Conidae; genus Conus; species Conus ventricosus. The sequence continues at coordinate 4,666,570 of CM031601.1, forward strand.
GAGAACCTCGTTGCAATGATCCTGCGTGCTCGCAGCGACCATCCATGGTTGGACTGAATACATCACAGACAGATCTGAGGACAACAACCATTCATGGTTTGCCTGCAAGCGAGCAGGATGAGATATCTAAACAAAGAACTACCAGAATGATCTGTCGTCATGCAGACTTCAGTCTGGAAACCACTTGTCCTTACAGACCCCCAGCTAGTCTCACCTCTTACAGGCGTCTTTGAGTGAATTCTCCAGATGTCCTGACCAGCAGTGCAGGTGTCTGTCACTTTCTGGAGTGGCTGACGCCAGGACATACTGTGTAAAGAAATGTAGAGCTTTGCCATCATGCTGTCTCAGACTGACGTGGAATGCAATAGCGCCACAGGGATGGTCGCTGGACAGAGGGGGTGGCGTTTGCTGGAGAGAAACGTTCCGTCACACTGTCTCTATGACTAAGGTGTTATTGCCGTCAATGATCGGTGAAACAGGAAGAAGAGAAGGGAGGGGAGAGGAGAGAATGGGAGAATCAGGTGAGAGGGAAATGGTGGTAGGGATGGGCTGAGCTAGGTGTAGAATGGGACAATAAGGTGGGAGGGAAATGGTGGTAGGGATGGGCTGAGCTAGGTGTAGAATGGGACAATAAGGTGGGAGGGAAATGGTGGTAGGGATGGGCTGAGCTAGGTGTAGAATGGGACAATAAGGTGGGAGGGAAATGGTGGTAGGGATGGGCTGAGCTAGGTGTAGAATGGGACAATAAGGTGGGAGGGAAATGGTGGTAGGGATGGGCTGAGCTAGGTGTAGAATGGGAGAATCAGGTGGGAGGGAAATGGTGGTAGGGATGGGCTGAGCTAGGTGTAGAATGGGACAATAAGGTGGGAGGGAAATGGTGGTCGGGATGGGCTTAGCTAGGTGTAGTTGTGCACTGGGGGTAGGAGTGCTAGTGAGCAGTGTGAAAGCGATGATGCTAGGAAAGATTTAAACAAAAGAAAAAGACGAAAAATTTGACATGAAAACAAAGCTTTGAGGCAAAGCAGTGTTAACATCGTACGTGACAAAGAACGAGCCACGGAAATTACACAATCTACTGGTACAGGGAAGGGAACGGTAAATCCCAAATCACAGCATTGCAAAATGATGATCTAAGAAGTGCCAGTGTCGTTGGAGGAAAAAAAAAGGCTAACGTGTCTAGGCAAAGCTTTTCTCCTTCAAGCATCGATTAGCAGCCTCCTTTCCCTACGCAGAGA
>CM031601.1:4690304-4712804 GCA_018398815.1 Conus ventricosus
ATCTCTCCTCAGTCCTTCCTCTGCAGACTATCTCATGCTAATCTCTCAACTTGGTTCTCTTCTCTCCTCCCTCATCTCTCTGCTTTTCTCTCCTCAGAGATTACACTCAGACCTCTCTCTCTCTGTCTCTCTGTTCGTTCTCCCCTCCTTCCCCCGTTCTCTCACTCTCTCATCCCTCTTATTGTGTTCCGATCTGTCCAACAAGGGCGAGTACCATTGGTCAGTATTTTTACCCGAAGTTATCTCCCTCTAATTCCATTGGATATTCAAATCATGACAGTCACGCCTACACACCTTACTCTCTGTGGTGGTCAATTGGTCATTTAATTGATTAGCTAGATTTCACCCCCCACCCCACTACCTTCCCCCTTCCCTACTTAACTGGCGCCGTGTGGCTTAAGTCGTGGGCACTGGTCAGTGTAAATTGGCCAGATGAGTCTGAGTAGGCGCCCCGACGTCTGACTAACAATGACGCTGGTTCCACAAATTGCGCACTGTATGGAGCCTGAGCCAGGCGCTCACGACTCTCTCGCTTGACTTCGAGGCGGCGGTCAAAGCTGCTTAGCCGTATAGCCGGAACAGACCGTCTTTACTGAAAAGCCTCTCCGCTAAGCTTAATGGCCGGACCCCGACCAATGGGCCGTTATCTGACGCCTTGATGTTTGAGTTGAAGCTTATGTCCGAACAAATTGGCTCGGGGACTCACGAGTGGGGTTGTTTCATTTTTGTCCGTGGACATTTCCTTGCAAAAGACCTATGCTTCGCATTGTCTCAAAACAACGGTACAAAATAAAAACAACAACCGTATTTGCTGACACACAGCTCACGTGCATAGTTTTTTTAAAAATACTTTACAACCAACGGTCTTATAAATTATTCAATTTATTTTCAATTAGTGATTCCACTCCAATGAGTTATCCATTTTGTCGTGCGCTCTTGCGTTATTTCAACTCTTTTATAAACGACCTCTGTGCGCACTTATGCAATTCCCCCTACCTGCGGACTTTGCCCACTATCTTCTCTTACATTCCTTATGAAAATCTATTTAATATGATCACGATCAGGACACTTCACTGAGGAATCTCCATCCTCACTTATTGCAAATTTCAATGAATCACTTACACAAGCGACTGTATGCTCCAAGGCATATCTCAATACCACATGAACAAGTCTCAGAAAGAAAATATGAAACAAGTCTCACCACAAAAATATGGAACCAGAGCCAACTGGGAATGAACCCATAAAAAAATTTTTTTTTCCCAATCATCATAACTGTTAATCAACACTATTATCAACAAAGCACCCGGATATGACTGACTTCCTCTGAAGTTGCAGTTGCTAGACCACACGGCATTAAACTAGTCAGCTCCGACATTCTGTCGCCGGAATGTACTGCACTCGATACCTGTAGGGCTGCAGTGCATTGCCTAACGTAGAAACCCTGCTAGTTTTTCAGCTGTGCCTCCTGCAGGAAATGTGTGTGGTTGGTGATCTGTCTCTATCACGAACTTCTTTCCATACAATTATTTGTGGAACTTCTGCACGGCCCACACGACTGCTAAACACGCCTTCTCCGACCGTTGCGTACCTTCTTCACACTTTTTGTCAAACTTTTCCAATGCTAGCATATCTCACAGGAAACTCGACCTCTTCATGCTCGTGCAACATTACTGCTCCTATACCACCACCTGCATGCATCTGTCCGCACAAAAAAGGTCTTGGACTATCTGGTAGCTTCAAGATGGGGAGGGAAACTTGTCTTTCCAACACCGTCTGCAGGGCGTGCTCTGCAGGTCTGACCATTCGACCACTGCCGGTTTCCCTGCCATTGACCAAATCACTGAGAGGACTCGTGATTGCAGCTAAAATTTGGGACTAAATCCCTATAGAAACCCATTAAAACCTAGCAGACTCCTGATTCTGTGTTTGGTCTTTGGTCTCTCTGGAATTCATCATCTTCTCCCCTTTCTCTCTTTACGGTGATTTGTGTCGCCTCCGACAACAAATCCTCCAGGAACGCCAGGCTTGGAAACCAACCTGGCACTTTGTTGGTCTGCTGTGAGATTGGCTTGTCTCAAACCTCTCTACTAAAACTGCTCATAGCTGCCTCATTTGCTCTCTCTCCATGTCTCGGCATGCTATACAGAATGTCATCCATGAAATTCAACACCACCTTCCAATCCCGTCTAAAAGCTTACCTCATCATCCGTAGAGAAGACTGCAGGTGCGTTGGACCATCAAAAGGGTGTACTCGCCACTGTTTGCCCATCATAGGAGTGGAGAATGCTGTGAATTCCTGTGTGTCCCGCACTCAGGTTTTTGCCAGTGAACCTTTGCTCCGATCTATCCTGGTGAAATACTGGGGCTTTTCTTGCTTGTGGCGATCTGATGCGAACTGGTCTTCCATGTTTGGTATGACCTCGCTTCGTACCTTGGTGACACTGTTCAGACGTCTATAGTCGACAAGAATCGATGCTCACCTGACTTTTTCTCACTAAGACGACGGTGTGCACTATATGATGATTTGGACAGTTCAATCACCCCAAGGTCCAAACATCTTTTCTACCTCCTCCTCGTTCAACTTGATTGGGGCATTATGGATCGGGTAGGCTTTCCTTGTGGGTTTCTGTGATGTCCAAACTCCACCCAGTAATGTCTCTAGAGTTGTCTGCCTGGTTTTTCAGTCAGGACGCCCTATACTGTTCTTAGGAGCCCCGTAATTCCTCTGTCTCTACTGTCTAGCCCTTCATACAGTGACACATCCTGTATGACTCTTCCCCTGGAAACTCAGGGCAACATATCTCTCTTCTTCTTTGCTGGGTCTCCCCTCACCTCCATCAATAATTGCTGCTTGCGCTAGTGATGACTCTCACGCTGTGATATATTGCGGAGTAATTTGAATGGAAAAAGTTTTGATTTCCCCATTCACATCGATTTCGGTAGTCCTGATTACCTTTTCAATGAGGGTGTAATGGTCCCTTTCCCAATGCATCAGCGCTTGTTGTGATCCGTGGGGAAGCAGTAAAAGGACTTGGTCTCAACCTTGAGAATTGATTCCTCACCTTCCTGTCTTACTTGCTTCTTTTGGACGACCTCTAGCCTCCTGCAAACTCTACCCTTGCGACCTTATCATGGTCTCCTCGAGCTAGTGCTTAAGTCTACCACATACTGATATGTGGGTTTTGATTTCTTTCGGTCTTCCTGTTCTCCGGACCACAGCTCCTTTGAGAATGCACACCGGTCCCGAACTGTGCCGCCCATACAGCAGCTCAAATGGCGAAAGCCTGTGCTTGCCTGATGGGGCTTCCCTGTAGGCAAACAGCATGCCGCTGGAATGTTGCGGTTCCCAAATCTGCGGGCTTTCCTCACAGAGCTTCTTTAAGATGCCCTTCGCACACCGTTGATGAATCCTTCCACCAAGCCATAGCTTGTGGATCGGTATGGGGTAGTGAGCAGCTGTGTGATCCCTAGCAGCCTGTTGACCTCCCTCATCACGATGAGGTGAACTGTGACCCCTGTCACTGAGAATTTTGTGCTGGCACACCACGCGATGAGACGGATGTCTACCAGCCCTTCAGCGTCCTGTTGCGTATCCTACGCCTTTCAAATGCAACACGCTTCTGGGTATCTGGTCGCGTAGTCCACAAGTGTCAACACTACCTGTGCCCCCCTTTGGAACAGGGCGCGATTGGGCCCCAAAAAACAATATTCCAAGGAGTAAACAGCCACCCTCCTGAATGGTATGTGTAGTCAAATTAAAGGGGCTGTTTAAGAGGCGCCATCCTCTTACCCTCTTGTGGCTGACCTTTGACACCACGTCAAATGACATGCAGAAACGCTTGATGTCTGCACAGTGCTCCTGGCCAATGAACGGTATCAAGATCGGTCAGCGTTTTGCTGGTGCGAGATGACCGCCATGAGCGACTCGTGGACCCACTGACATGACCAGTGTCACGATAAACTTGCTGGTACCTCTAACTGCGTGGAGTCACCATTTTTTTTTTTTTCCCCCCCACCCCCCATTTTACCCCCCCCCCCCCCTTTTTTTTTTTTTTTTTTTATTTTTTTTTTTATTTTTTTTTTTTTTTTTTTTTACCTGTCTTCCCCTTTGGTGATCACTCGGTACAACAGCCGCCTTTCACCAAGAAATTCTGTTCACATCCTCTAAACTCTGTTTCTTCCACCTTTGCCAATCCCAAGACTTCACGAGTGAAGGGTCTTGTTCCTGCGCTGCCCTTAAAACTCATCAGGCGGACACTCTATGCCCCGACTTCCTTAGTGGAACAACAAACGCGTTTTAACAAACCTTTTCCTCCTTCTTGCTCCGTGTCTGAACTGCTGCACCTGTAGAGTCCACAACTAAGGATCCCCTGGATCCCTTTGCCCTGGAATATTTCCAATGATACTAAATCATGAAGGGGTTTCCATCACCAAGCAGACAACTCGCCTGAGAAGTAAGGCGGTAACGGACTCTTCTATCTTAGCAACTGGAAACTCCTCACAGTGGCCATAGATTAGAGTAAGGTTCTGGATTTGCCCTGTCAATATCCCTCCTTTATCGACCAGCGTTGTTTCGTACTTACCCCGCATGAACATCCTGTGTTCTCGTAACCTTTCCCCTTACTGGCCAATCCACCCTTCTTCCCCTGGTAACGAACCACTCAGCCTAGTGCCCCTCTATCCCTGACACTGACTGCAGTCCAGTGATAGTTCATAAGCGGCACTCCACCCTCTTCAGACTGAATCCCTTTTGGTTCCACTGCAGGTGTTTCCGTGACGACCCTATCCCATCTTGCAAGCTTGCTGCCCCTTCTGGACCTCTGCCAATCCCTCGCAACATTCCCTTCCTTGTGACAAATGAAACAACTAATGTCTTTGCCCTTCTTCTGCCCCACCACTGGGTTTGCAGACTTTGCAGAAAACTCTCCAAGTCTTCCTTGCTCTATTCTCACCTGTGCCTAGCACTGTTTCTCCTGCACCTTGTGCCCAAACGTGCCTCTCTATACTCCTCTGCGGCTTCAACAACTCTCCTGTGTCTCTGGACTGTCTCTCTTTCAAATGTATGGATTAATCTGGGCTCGGCAACCTGACAAAATCTGTTCCTTCATAACTAGCTCTTTCAATTCAGCGAAATCCTTCTTTACTCCATCAACTCTAACCATTCCAAAATAGTGATCTAAACGTGCCACCAAACTGAGGTACGTCTCACCTGCTTGTAATTTAGCTGAACGAAATTTCTTCTTGCAACCCCTCCTCTGTGAGGTCAAATCCTTTCATCTACGATTCCTTCACAGCGCCGAAAATCAAGGACTGTTGTTCTGCTGGTAAACGCAGTGAAAATTTGTAATGCCTTACCCGTCAGTAACCGCGACAATATGACTGCCACTCTTCCTGAAGGCCAACCATGCATGTCGCAAACGTTTCGAAACACTGATGGATGCATCAAGAGAATCGCGTTCCTTCAGAGAATTTTGGAAATTGGGTCGGGGAGCCATAGCTGCGCACAGAGTACTGGAAACGAACTCCCAGCATCGGTGGTCTCCCTTGTATTCCTCACTTTCTCTAACTCGAATTGAACCTTTAATCTTCCGTTCTGGCTTCATTCTTTCTGTTTCCTGGATTTCCCTTATTCTTTTGTTCCCTGCGTTCGCTAGTCTGAATCCTTATCTTTTCTGTTTCCTGCGTTTTTGCTTCATTCACTTTTCTGTTTCCCGCTTGCTAATTCATCCTGCGAATACGGCGCCTTTCCGCGCGTTCATCTCTTTCCATCTTTTGGTGAGTTTTTCAACGAATGCACGCAACTCATCTCATGGAGTAAACCTAGATCACGAGCGACGCTCACAAGTTGTTCAATAGGGGTGTTCTTTTCTTCCGCCATCTATATCTCTTTCTTTTTTTTTTCTTTTTGAACATGATTTTATAACTATCGACAGCCAAATGGTGGTTACCGACACGAGTGACGTATAGCACATTCCTATAATTGATAATATTAGCTTGGTGACAACGTAGTAGTTTTTATAAAGACGCCCAGCCCTGACCCAACTGATGAGAGCGGAATTATAGGAAATCTGTGCGAAAATAAGTACTCTGGCGGATGAATGCCAAGGCCTAGTATTAACTATTTGGAAGCAATGCCAGGCCTGAGATTAACTATATTGGGAACATTACAGTAAGACAGCCACTTGTCTTAGGACTTACAATACTTGAAATCCCACCCAAGTTCCTCTCTGAGAAGTTGAAACAATTATAATTAAATGGGCCAGATTATCCTGGCTGGCTCGCCATAAAATTGTCAACCTGGGGATGTCAGTGGAGGAAGGACCTAGCGCACAGCCCAAAACACCTCACAGCTTGCTACGATCTCATTCATATATCACTGCATTCGTCACATTCAAACCACTTGTAAAGTCTATAACTTTATACACAATGGTCATAGAAACGAAACATCAATGCATATGGAATCAAACAAAATAAATCATTCTCTCATCCTGACTTCCCAAAAATCATTTATCTATAACATCATAAACTAACCAGGATAATAGTTTTCTACTTTTCCTGGCACATGTTGATCTTAACTATTCTCGAATCACTGTCTTTTCTTTCTTTTTTTTTTTTTCACTGTCACTTCACAACTGACACAAACTGCTGGCACTGTTTTGGTCTGATGGCGCTGGTCAGGTGATGAGACCTGTTTGGCGTTGGTTATGGGGTTTCTGCTTGGCGCCAGTGACGCTGCCAGGTAATTGAGGGTCGAAAACCCCGGTTAGGAATAGAACAGTGACTATCAACATTCGATCTGTTCTCCTTTCTTTTTCCTGCATTAACGCATTGCACTCTCTTCTCTCTCTCTTCTCTTCCTAGTTGCTCTTATCAAATGGACATGGTTGCTTTTCTTTTCTTTTTTCTTTTCTTTCTTTTTTCTTATTTTTTAGCAACTCCCCTTCCACATCTCTCCTCGTCCTTCCCCTGCAGACTTCTCATGTAATCTTAAACTTGGTTCTCTTCTCTCCCCCCCCTCATCTCTCTGTTTTCTCTCCTCAATTACACTCAGCCCTCTCCTCTCGTCCTCTGTTCTTTCCCCCCCCTTCCCCCGTTCTCTCACTCCATCCCTTTATTGTGCCCCCATCTGTCCAACAAGGGCGAGTCCCATTGGTCATTTTTTTTCCCCAAAGTTATCTCCCCTTAATTCCATTGGATTTTCAAACATGCAGCACGCCACACACCCTTACTCTTGTGGTGGGGAAATTTGGGCATTTAATTTTATTTGCTAGATTTACCCCCCCCCACACTACCTTCCCCCCCCCCTACTTAACTGGGGCCGTGGCTTAGTGTGGGCACGGTCAGTGTAAATTTGGGCCCGATGAGTTGAGTAGGGCCCCCACGTCGACTAACAATCGTGGTTCCCCAAAATTGGGGCCAGATGACCTGAGCCAGGGCTACGACTCCCCTCGCTAGACATCGAGGCGTCGGTCAAACGCTTTGCCCCTTTAGCCACAGACCCTCTTCCTGAGCCTCTCCCCTAAGCTTTAAATTTGGGCCCGGACCGACCCATGGGCCCGTCTATTGACGCTAAATGTTTTTAGTTGAAGTTTTGTCCGAAACAAATTGGCTGGGGACTCCCCGAGTTGGGTTGTTTTATTTTTGTCCGGACAGTCATCATGATGTCAGTCAACAAGTACATGTCATGAAAATCAAAGTAAAAGCAAACCGATGTGCTGTAGTTTTCTTACAATTTTTACTGATTGCTGAGAGGCTGCCTTCCAGTGAGGTGGAAAACTCAACAAGGTGATGCTGACAATTTTGTAACCACAGAAGCAGTTACTATTATATTATAAGGGAATATTATATAGGCCTATTCTCGGCTAGAGATCAAGCTCTAAGCGCTTTACAATCCACACTCGTTTACACAACGGGCTGCCTACTGGGTAGTGCCGACTGAAGAGCTGCCAGCTGGCGTTTTGTTCAGACGTTCCCGTGTCATCCAGTCCATATGATTTCAATATCGTTCACTCAGTCACCTTACTTCCTTCTTTCCTTTCCATTTCTTACGTAGGGTGCATGCTATGTGAAACATGTCATCCATACCATCCGCCAAACTGGCCTTCTCTTTCCGAAAGTCGGTGATGGGATTTTAGTGTGTGCACGGAACCTTGGTTTATAGTCTCATTCGAAGGACATTCAATGCCATTCCAAAAGACATCGCAAGTCCAATAAAAAAACACCCACAAGGCTGCCAAGCATTTCAATGGGCATACTGTAACAAATCCATAACTAGTCAATCCAGGGTAAACTAGCTGGAACTGCAAGCCCTGCATCGGTCAAGAAAATCGGAAGTAATACTTGGATACTTTAAAAAAAACCGACCACGTACGTGTTTAATCTGCTTTTCATTCCGTGAGAGATGTTTACCACTGTCTGTCTCGGATATCCCGGCTAGCTTTTCACCACTGTATATGCAGACAACAAATGGAGGGCAACCTGGGGGGGGGGGGGGGGGGGGGGTTGGGGGGGGGAAGGGGGGACCTCAGACCTGCAACAAGCCAAAGCCACATTCTCAGACACAGGACGCAATCAAGCAGGGCAGCTACAAGAGAACGGTCTCCCTCCACCCTTGACAAAACCGACAGAACTCTGTGAACATCCGCCAAACAAGTTCACGTCAAAGACCTCAGAGAAACAGTCCCTTGTACAGAAGGGAGTAGCAGCATAATTATACACCAGCATCCCCCCACCCCCACCCCCCATGTACCAGCTCTTTAAACGAGGAGGCAGCGGCGAAAGTGGCCGGCAGAACGGTCATCAGAGGAAGATCGATGGGGAGCGAGAGGGATGGCAATGGCGGGGATCTTGTCCTGACAGGCGGCGATAGATAGTGACACCAGCACAACCACTCCCCCTACCACCCCCACCCCCCCACACCCACCCCCCACACCCCACACCCGCCACGGTCTGGCCTGGGTCTGTGGTGCCAGAGATTCTTCACTGGTTCTCGTTTGGAATCCCCTTACTAACTGTGTACTAACGTAATGAAACATAAACGTGTATACATACATACATACATACATACATACATACATACATACATACATACATACATACATACATATATACATACATACATACATGCATGCATGCATACACTACAAATACATACTACCAATATACCATGCATACACATACACAAATACACAATACATACATACATGCATACTTGCATACATAGATACATACACACATACACAAATACACAATACACACATACATACAAACATACATACATACATGCATACATACATATATATATATATATATATATATATATATATATATATATATATATATATATATATATATATATATATATATATATAATTATAAACAAAGCTTGCTCTTATGTCTTAGATTGAAGAAATAGGGGGAGATGAGCATTCATATCTGCAGTGGTAGATAATTCTGCCTAACTAACAGTATGTGCTTGAGTGGGTGAATGGGGAAAAATAAAATAAATGCTTCTCAAAATGAGCCTTGAGCAAGCTTATAGTCTCCAAGGGGGAGACAATCTCCAATAGGGAGGAAACTCGCTAACATATAACTCCTGGTCAGATACCGATATTTCGAAACCTGATTGTTTCTCCTCAGTGACCGCGGAAAGTGGTAATTTGACTCCTCTGCCTTTTCGGTTTTAAGAAGAATGCTATCCCAGAAAAGGCTGGTGTGCAATATATATATATATATATATATATATATATATATATATATATATATATATATATATATATATATATATATATATATATGTGTGTGTGTGTGTGTGTGTGTGTGCATGAACTTTTCAGTTTGTTCTATTAGTTTTTTTTTATATAGGATTGTGGACTGGAAAATGGTATGTCTTTTGTTGACTGTCTAAAATTGATTTTTTCCATTTTAAAAATCTTTTAGGTCACAGTGCTCAACGTGAGGAGCGATTAAGATTAGTGTGGTTAAAATACCCAAAATGATTTTGATAGTGCTCGACCCTTGGGGAGCAACATGCATACATACATACATACATACATACATACATACATACATACATACATACATACATACATACATACATACACACATACATACATACGTTACAGCCAGCAACACCGGACAAGGATAAGACATGGCACCAGGCTGATATCCTGTATTTCATTTCAGTGCACACTGAATATCAGTCTTTGACCGTTTTAGGAGCCAAAAGACAGAATTCGTGGGAAATAACGTTCAGCTTCATCGCTTGCTTTCGTTCGCTACGATGGTATTACGCTAAAACATTGTTTTTCCTTTGAAATTAAATGTGCTGCCAAGGAAATGTGGCGTGTATGCCTACAGTTCAAGACAGAGTGTGAAATGCACGAAGAGAAACTTGTTTGTACTCCCTTCGTCCTCGCGCGATTTAGTCCACTCAGTAGACGTGTTTGTTAATACACAGTATATACACGATACTTGTTTGTTGGTTCAAGTGCATTTCGAGTGCAAAATACTACACTGTTCTGGTTACATTCATCCTTCCATCAAATCAATCTGGTTTTTGATAAATAATAATAAAAAAAAAAAAGAAAAACCCCACATCAAAACAAATTCGCATACACTCTCTGAAAACTTAAACCAGACTAAACCAACGTATTTGACATAACTTAGTCTCAATGTTCATTTTCAGTGAATTACTCTTAAGTAAGCCAGAGTTGTTTTACGCTGGTCATGGGAAGTGATTTGTAAAAATGTTTAAAACAAAAGAAATATGTTGGGATATACAATTCAAACAAAAGCAAAACACGGTGAAGAAGAAACGCATCGCTGTATTGATGAACCATGCAAGGCTGATATGACCGCTTTGACTTGATGTAAATTCCTGTTATACTCCACAAATAATGCAAGACTGTTGTATCACGTGCTATGCTGTCTTTTTTCTTTCTTTCTTTCTGTGTACGCAGGCTGATACTCCTGTGGATACTGCCTGTATAGACGGGCAGTGGAGTTTTGTGCGTATGACCTTTTTTTTTTATCCCGCCATTAACGCAGCCATACTCCAACTTCGGAGAAGGTGCATGCTATGTGTAACGTGTCATACATACCAACGGCCAAACTGGCCTTCTCTTCCAAAAGCTGGTGATGGGATTTTACGTGTGTGCAAGATGTTATGCGTGCGTTCACACACGGAACCTCGGTTTATAGTCTCATTCGAAGGACTGTATGGGGAATGGAGTCAGAACCAATGTTACCTCCGAGAGAAAAATCCCCCTGTACCGAAATTTGAACCCGCAACCCCAGGATCACGAGTCCGGTGCTCTACCAACTGATCTATTCCAGCCCCAGCTATGCTGTCAATACCTCCTAATAATAATAATAATAATGAATATTTCTATAGCGCAAATCCTAAATTAGCTCTAAGCGCTTTACAATACAAGGACTAACGAAAACACGCACGCACGCACGCGCACACGCGCGCACGCACACACACACACACACACACACACACACGCACGCACACACACACACACACACACACACACACACACACACACACACACACACACACACACAAACCGCATACTCAGGCACGGGAAGCAGATACGCACAGCACACACGGGAAAACAGACACGCACAACCACTCACGCACACCTCGCACACACACACTCACACAAACTGACATCTGTGTATGACCGGGACTTTTGAATTATCAGCCGAAATAGACTGTAAAAAGATGAGTTTTTAGTTTCGTTTTAAAGACTGGAAAAGAGTCACAGTGCCTGATGTCGTGTGGAAGAGAATTCCAAGTTTAGGAGCCAGGAAGGAGAAGGAACGATCCCCCCTTCTTTTGCATTTGAATCTGGGAGGAACCAGGAGCAACGAGTCAGAAGACGAGCGAAGGGTTCTAGCTGGGCAGTATAAGTTTAGAAGGTCAGACAGATAGGCTGGAGTTCCAGATTTAACAGCATTGAAACAGAGGCATGCGATTTTATATGTCACCCTGGCTTTGACCGGCAACCAGTGAAGTCTGCATAATAATAGTTGAGGGTGTTCTTTGAAGGGAGCTTTGAGGATTAGTCTAGCAGCACAGTTTTGAACGTGCTGAAGTTTTTTGGTGAGGTAGTCGGGAAGGCCTGCTAGTAGAGAATTACAGTAATCGAGACGCGAAAGCACGAGAGAAGTGGTGAGAGTTTTGGTTGCTTCAGTGGTAAGGAGATGTCGGATAGCACCTATACGTCTAATTTCCAGAAAGCATATTTTACAGACATGGTTCACCTGTGCCTTCATATCAAGATCGCTGTCGATAAAGACACCAAGGTTTTTAACCTTTTCTGAGAAGGGAATAACAGTACTGCAGATCAGAAGTGAAGAATTTACAGAAAGAGCGGGTGTTTTTGCTGCTGGTAAACTGAACAGCAAGGCTTCAGTTTCAACAGAAAGCTAAGTTTTCACCGGTGTCTTTTGTCTGCCTGTTTGATTGTGTGTTTCTGAACAAGATTTTGCAAAAAATGACCAACCCAATTTCAACTGTGACCTGACGGAAGGAGAGATTATGGTCCAGAGAATGACGTCATGGAATCTGCTGTAGATCCGTATTGCGGATTAGGTTCAGAGGGTGGATCCAGAATCCCTGCAGCAGGATGTACACTTTGCTTGATTTTGAAGTTGTGATTGGGTGCCGCAGTTTTATGTGTTCCCTTTCTTGACCTCGCTACTTTCATTTTTCTTTGGCTTAGATCATTAGAAAATGGCTTTGTTCTAATATGTTCAAAACCTGTTATTCTTCTGTGAAAAAAAATCAGATGACAAATTTTCGTAAATCTTAGCTTTGATTATTATTATCAACAGTTTATCATTATTACTGTACATTCATGCTGTCATTTTTTTTTTCAACACAGAAAGAAAAGAACGAATAACAGAAAGGAAGAAAGGCGGAACAAAGCGGAACAACTGTCCACAAACCCAAAGAAGGGGAGATCAATAACTGTTTCCTTCCTCCAATCTCCTTTACCCACCCACCCCCAACCACCACCACCACCCCCACCTCTCACCCCACTCCCCACCCCCATTGACCCCCCCCCCCCCCTCCCTCCTTGCCCTCACCCAGCGAAAAGAAACCATTCCTCCGGATATCTCCAGTCTTTGCCACCCCCCTGCACTCACCCATCCATCCATCCATTCATCCCATCCCTCACCAACTAACTACACATACATACATCCCCGCACGATCACCTCCACTGCCGCCTCCCTTATTATCACCATCAAGACCACCGCCAACCACAGGACAAGACCACGGCTACCACCAGACCGGATCCACCGCTCCCTCACTCCTCCCTCCCCCGCCTTCACCCCACATCTCTCTCTCTCTCTCTCTCTCTCTCTCTCTCTCTCTCTCTCTCTCTCTCCCTCTCTCTCTCTCTCTCTCTCTCTCTCTCTCTCTCTCTCTCTCTCTCTCTCTCTCTCTCTCCTCACCGGCCCAGCTGCTGTGGGTTTCAGTTTGGTCAGTCAGTGGGCGAGAGAGGCTGGCTCGGCGCCAGGCATTTCATCAGGACTAGGGGGGGTCCCGGGCAACGATTAGCTTGTCACAGAGTCTGCGAGACGCTCGACGATTAATGCGTCTTGTACATATGAATCGTTGATTACTTTCTGTCAGACGACACTGATAGGGCTCTCTCCCCCTCTTCGCCACCGCTCAAGTGGAAGTTGCAATGAGTGCTGGCCCTTTTTCTTTCCTTTCCTTTTTTTTATTATTTTTTTTTACATTTCGTTGGTTTTTTTTCCTCATTTCTTCTTCTCCCCCCCCCCCCCCCCCCCCCCCTCCAAAAAAAAAGGGAAAGAAACAAAAGAAAAACGAGAGAAGAAAAAGTAGGGCGTATGTGTGTGTGTGTGTGTGTGTGTGTGTGTGTGTGTGTGGTGTGTGTGTGTGTGTGTGTGTGTGTGTGTGTGTGTGTGTGTGCGTGTGTGTGTGTGTTTGTTTGATCGCGTGCGTACGTGCTTGCGCAGGTGGGTGAGTATGTGTGTGTGTGTGTGTGTGTGTGTGTGTGTGTGTGTGTGTGTGTGTGTGTGAGAGAGAGAGAGAGAGAGAGAGAGAGAGAGAGAGAGAGAGAGAGAGAGAGGAGAGAGAGAGAGAGAGAGAGAAGAGCACGCTTGCTTGCCTGAGTGTGAAAATGTGCGCACGTACTCACGCACGTGTGCATAATCCACCTTGAGGCACATACGTGGCTGTAGGGAAAGGGAGCTCATATTGCCTAAGCAATCAGGTAAGTGTCTGTATATTGGTTGACTGATGACAGCCTGGCTAGTCTCTCTCTCTCTCTCTCTCTCTCTCTCTCTCTCTCTCTCTCTCTCTCTCTCTCTCTCTGCATGCATAAATACGTAAGTACACACACACACACACACGCACACACACACACACACACACGCACACGCACACACACACACACACACACACACACACACACTTCTAAGAGTTCTCGTGTTATGACATGTGGTAGAATGTACTTGACGTGTTTTTTTTTCTTTCGAAGTTACAATACTCATTTTATAGATGATATGTATGAAAGCTTTTAACACCTTTTGGAATGAGACGTTGACAACATAGTAAACTGAAACCAGCACTGACATTGAAACTTTAGCTAAAGTTACTGGCTCACGTATTCCCATTTTAAAATCAGAATTCTTATTGAGAATAAAGACATAACAAGGTGGCCAATTTGCAGGAGCAGATTTTTCTATCAGAGAAATTTTAAAAGAATTTATAAGGCTCCGTCGAAAAACTTAGACAGACGAATCACAAGACAAAACACGACGCGTCTTGACCTCTTAGGTCTTCTTCATGCAAGAAACACAACATTCAGGACAACGAAAATGAACGAGCAATCACCTGTCTTCATTCAGTTTGGTGCAATATATATCCGCGGTCACTGAGGAGGAACAATCAGATTTCGAAATATCGGTATCTGACCAGGAGTTACATGTTAGTGAGTTTCCTCCCTATTGGAGATTGTTCTCCCCTTGGAGACTACAAGCTTGCTGAAGGCTCATTTTGAGAAGCATTTATTTATTATTTTTTCCCCCATTCACCCACTCAAGCACATACTGTTAGTTAGGCAGAATTATCTACCACTGCAGATATGAATGCTTATCTCCCCCTATTTCGTCAATCTAAGACACAAGAGCAAGCTTTGTTTATAATTCAATATTTCTTGCAGTCATTGCAACACCAAGCTGCTCTGTAAGTTGTTGGAATGGTGCTCGGTACTTATCCTTGGAATTTACTAGTTTGTTATATATATATATATATATATATATATTATATATATATATATCCAAAAGAAAAAGACACAAGAACAACAAGCTGTCTTGGTTAAAAATGAAATTTTCGGCTTTATTTGCCTTCGTCAGCACATGACATCCTCCCTGAGTGCCAGCAGGTAAGGTAGTGAGGGAAGAGACGTAAATATTTCAATATGACGTAATATAAAACAAATTACGTACTAGAATGATACGAAACTCGACAGACGTGTCACAGGTAGTAATTTGATGCATGAAAGCTCT
Organism: Conus ventricosus; assembly: GCA_018398815.1. NCBI lineage: Eukaryota > Metazoa > Mollusca > Gastropoda > Neogastropoda > Conidae > Conus > Conus ventricosus. The sequence goes on from CM031601.1 coordinate 4,705,860, forward strand.
GTGTGTGTGTGGTGCGTGCGTGTGTGCGCGCGCGCGTGCGCGTGCGAGTGCATGCGCTCGTGTGTGTGTGTGTGTGTGAGCGAGCGAGTGAGCGAGCGCGTAGTCTTCAATTTAATGTCTATTCACGTTATGTGGTCTAGACACACAAAATAGAAGAACGCAGCAGCACTAAAAACATTCCAAGTAGCATCCAATAAAGATACAACATCTGCATCTCTTTACAGGTAGGTAAGAATCGGACCCCGAGTCAATGCCAATGTCACATATTATTGAGGACTTACTTAAAATTTCATCCAGGGAAGATTCAGCTAAAGCAAGAAAAGTCTTTTAAAAAAAAACAAAAAAAAACGGTTCACATCTTAGTAGTTTCTGCATATTTGATATCTTTTTCGCCACAGCTGTATTTTATGTCATTTGTAAATTTTGTTTCAAAAACCATTAAGTTTAAGTCTGTGGCTCAATGCGGTCATTGACCTTACATGAAGTGAGTGAGTGGAGTGAGTGTGTGTGTGTGTGTGTGTGTGTGTGTGTGTGTGTGTGTGTGTGTGTGTGTGTGTGTGTGTGTGTGTGTGTGTGTGCGTGTGTGTGTCAACCTCGGGGTATGTCAGTGGAGGAAGGACTAGCGCACAGCCCAAACACACTCACAGCTTGCTTACAATCTCATTCATATATCATGCATTCGTCACATCAATCCACTAGTAAAGTCTATAACTTTACTACACATAATCATAGAAAACATCAATGCGCATGGAGTCAAACAAAATAAACATTCTCTCTTTCCTTGAACTTCACAAAACCATTTATCTAAATCATCATAACTAACCCGGGTATAAATAGACTTTCTACTTTACCTGGCCAGGTGATCTTAAACTATTTACGAATCACTGTCTTTCCTTTTCTTCTTTTTTTTTCTTTTCACTGTCACTTTCACAAACACAAGTCACGACACAACTGCTGGCACTGGTCAGGTTGGACCGCCGGCACTGGTCAGGTTAGACTGCTGGCACTGGTCAGGCTAGACTGCTGGCACTGGTCAGGTTAGACTGTTGGCACTGGTCAGGTTACTGGCGTTGGCCTGATGAAAGTGGCGCTGCCAGGTATAAAGTCAAACCCCGGTTCAAGTCGAACAGTGACTACCATACAGACATTGATCTGTTCTCCTTCTTTCTTCCTGCATTAACGCATTGCACTCTCTCTCTCTTCTAGTCTGCTCTATCAGATGGACATAGTTGCCTTTTATTCTTTTCTTTTTTTTTCTCTTCATCGATTAGCAACTCTCTCTCTCAACACCTTCTCCTTAGTCCTTCCTCTGCAGACTCTATATGGTGCTAATGCTTCAACTCGGTTCTCTTCACTCCTCCTCTCATCTCTCTGCTTTTCTCTCGAGCAGAGACTACTCTCAGAACCTCTCTCTCTCTCTGTCTGTTCTGTTCTTCTCCTCACTTTCTTATCCTGTTCCTATGTGTCAAAGGGTGAGTACCATTGGTTAGAAATTTTCCCGCCTTGTACCGAGGTTACCTCCCCTCTATTTTCATTGGACATGCAAATCATGAAAGTTACATCTACCAGCCTCGCTCTCTGTGGTGGACAATGGGTCATTTAATTAATTAACTTCGTTTCACCCCCACTACACAATGCCTCCCCCTTTCCTACTTTAGCCGGCGACATCTGGCTTAACTGTGGCGCTGGTCTTGTAAATTAGCTGGATCAGTCTGGCCTAGACGTAGCGATCCGTCTGGCCAGACCTATTGAACGTTGGTCAGCCACTCAGTCTGTCTGCCGTCTCCACAAGAACTAAAAATAGCCTCCTCGCGGTGCCCAAATTGGCTGAGGCGACGCATGAAGTCATCTGCCTGGCGCCGGGATGTTTGAGTTCGGGGCTTAAGTCCGATTGAACTGCTGGCGACTGACCACGATTTCGGTTTTTTTTTTTTTGTCCGTGACAATTTCCCCCTTGCAAAAGACTATGCTCAGCATTGTCTCAAAACAACGGTAAAAAAAACAATAACCGAATTTGCTGACACCACATGCTACACGTGCAAGGTTTGCAAAATAATTTACAACAACTGTTTACAAATTATAAGCATTATATCACTAGTGAATATCACCCCAATGGGTCTTCATTGACGTGCGCTTTTGCCTTATTTCAACTCATTTTCTGATAACCTCTGTGCGCACCTATGCAATTCCCCTACTTGCGAATTTGCCATCTTTCTCTTCACAACTACTTTGAAGAGCACCATCTAATATGACCACGATCCGTGACACCTCACTGAGGAATCTCCATCCTCACTTATCGCAAACAGTGCATTACTACACAAGCGACTGTATGCTCCAAACATAACTACATTTACATGAACAAGTCTCACAAAGAAAATATGAACCATAGCCAAATGGGGATGAACCCATATCCACTCAACATAACTGTAATCAACACATATTATTAACAAAGTAGCTATGCGCCCCGGATATGACTGACTTCCTCTGAGTTGCAGCTTGCTAGACTACACGACTTAAATAGTCAGCTCCTACATTCTGTCGACCTGGGATGTACTGAACTCGATACCTGTGCCCCCTTTGGAACAGGGTGAGATTGGGCCAATCAGATCAACAGCCACTCTCCTGAATGGTGTGTCAATTAAGGGGGCTGTTTAAGAGGCGCCTTCCTCTTCACCCCTCTTGTGGCTGACTTGACACACATCGCATGACATGCAGAAACGCTTTATGTCTGCCATTGCCCCTGGCAAGTGAAAATCATCAAAGATTCGGTCAGCTGTTTTGCCGGTGCCGAATGACCCGCCATGAGCGACTCGTGCCCCACTGACATGACAGTGTCACGATAACATGATGGTACCTCTAACTGAGTTGTCACCTTACCCTGTCTTCCCCTTGGTAAACACTCGGTACAACAACCCCCTTTCACCAGAAATTCTGTCTCACCTCCTCTAACCACCTGTTTCTCTCCACCTCTTGCCAACTCCCAAGACTTCACGAGCGAAGGTCTTGTTCCTGCGCTGCCCTAAACTCATCAGGCGACACATCTATGCCTGTACATCTTTGCTGGAATGACTAACGGCTTATCAACCTTTTCCTCCTTCTTGCTCCGTGTTTGAACTGCTGCCCCTGTAGCAGTCAACAACTCAGGATCCCCTGGATCCCTCGCACCTGGAATATTTCCAATGATCAAATCATAAAGGGTTCCTCCATCACCAGCGCAGACAACTCGCCTGAGAAGTAAGGGGTACGTACTTCTATCTTAGCAACTGGGAACTTCATTCACAGTGCCATCGATTAGAGTACAGGTCTGGATTTGCCCTGTCAAATCCCCTTCCTCGACCAGCGTTGTTCTTACTACACCACATGAACAACCAGTGTCCCGTAACACTTTCACCCTCTGCTGCCAATCCACCCTTCTTCCACCGGTAATGAGCCACTCAGCCTAGTGCCCTCCATCCCTGACACTGACTGCTGTCCAGTGCTAGCCATAGGCCGCACTCCACCCTCTTCAGATTGGATCCCTTTTGGTTCCACTGCCGGTCGTTTCCCCTGGCGACCCTTATCAACCTCTTGCAAGGCTGCTGCCTTCTGGAACCTCATGCGACATTCCCTCGCCACATGTCCCTTCTTGTGACAAATGAAACACCTATTGTCCCTTTGTCCTCCTTTCTACCCCTCCACTGGTTTGCAGACTTTGCTGAAAACTCCCCTATCTCCTTGCACTCTTCTCACCTGTGCCTGGCACCTGTTTCTCCTGCACCTTAGTGCTCAAACGTGCCTCCCTGTACACCTCTGCTAACTTCAGCAACTCCCCTGCTGTCTCAGGCTGGTCTCTCTTTCAAATGTATAGTTAACTCAGGGCCACAACCTGACAAAAATCTGTTCTTTCATAACCAGCTCTTTCAATTCAGCGAACTCCTTTTTCGTACCACTCAACCTAACCACTTCTCAAAATAGTGATCTAAACGTGCACCAAACTGAGTGTACGTTTCACCTGCTTGTAATCTAGCTGATCGAAATTTCTTCTGAACCCCTCCTCTGTGAGGTCAAATCCCTTCATCAAAGACTCCTTCACAGCACCAAAATCAGATTGTTGGTCTGCTGGTATACGCAGTGAAAATCTGTAATGCCTTACCCGTCAATAGCGCTGACAAAATGACTGCCCACTCTTCTGAAGGCCAACCCTGACTAGTAGCAAACGTTTCAAAACGACTGATGTACGCATCAATCGAATCTGATCCTCAGAGAATTTTGGCAACTTTGGTCGGGGGCATAACTGCGCACAGGGTCACTGGAAACTGAACTACCATCCTCGGTGGTCTCCCTCTGTGTTCTCACTTTTTCTAACTCTAATTGAATCTTTAATTTTTTCTGTTTCCTGCTTTATTCTTTCTGTTTCCTGCGCTTCGCTAGCTTTAGTCCTTTCCTGCCTCTGCTATTTCTACTGCGACACGGCGTCTTTCCGCTCGCTCATCTCTTTCCATCTTTGTTGGTTTTCAACGAATGCTCGCAAAAATCTTCTCCCGAGTACCTAAATCACGAGCGACGCTCACAAGTTGTTCGATAGGGGTGTTCTTTTCGTCCGCCATTATCTCTTTTTTTTTTAACAAGATTTTATTACTACGACAGCCAAACTAATGGTTACCGACATGAGTGACGTAATAGCACAATCCTATGAATGATAATATTAGCTTGGGACAACGTAATTAGTTTTTATAAGACGCCTAGCGCCTGACCCAACTATGAGAGCGAATTACAGGCAATCTGTGCGAAATAAGTACTCTGGGGCTGAAATGCCAAGCCTAGTGTTAACTATCTTGGAAGCATGCCAAGCCTAGTATTTAACTATCTTGGAAACATACAGTAAGACACTACCTTGTCTTAGGATTACAATACATTGAATCCCACCCAGCTTCCTCTCTGAGAAGTTGAACAATTATAATAAATGGGCCAGAATATCCTGGCAGGCTCGCCAATAAATTGTCAACCTCGGGGTATGTCAGTGGAGGAAGGACTAGCGCACAGCCCAAACACACTCACAGTTTGCTTACAATCTCATTCATATATCATGCATTCGTCACATCAATCCACTAGTAAAGTCTATAACTTTACTACACATAATCATAGAAAACATCAATGCGCATGGAGTCAAACAAAATAAACATTCTCTCTTTCCTTGAACTTCACAAAACCATTTATCTAAATCATCATAACTAACCCGGGTATAATAGACTTTCTACTTACCTGGCCAGGTGATCTTAAACTATTTACGAATCACTGTCTTTCTTTTCTTCTTTTTTTTTCTTTTCACTGTCACTTTCACAAACACAAGTCACGACACAACTGCTGGCACTGGTCAGGTTGGACCGCCGGCACTGGTCAGGTTAGACTGCTGGCACTGGTCAGGCTAGACTGCTGGCACTGGTCAGGTTAGACTGTTGGCACTGGTCAGGTTACTGGCGTTGGCCTGATGAAAGTGGCGCTGCCAGGTATAAAGTCAAACCCCGGTTCAAGTCGAACAGTGACTACCATACAGACATTGATCTGTTCTCCTTCTTTCTTCCTGCATTAACGCATTGCACTCTCTCTCTCTTCTAGTCTGCTCTATCAGATGGACATAGTTGTCTTTTATTCTTTTCTTTTTTTTTCTCTTCATCGATTAGCAACTCTCTCTCTCAAACACCTTCTCCTTAGTCCTTCCTCTGCAGACTCTATATGGTGCTAATGCTTCAACTCGGTTCTCTTCACTCCTCCTCTTCATCTCTCTGCTTTTCTCTCGAGCAGAGACTACTCTCAGAACCTCTCTCTCTCTCTGTATGTTCTGTTCTTCTCCTCACTTTCTTATCCTGTTCCTATGTGTCAAAGGGTGAGTACCATTGGTTAGAAATTTTCCCGCCTTGTACCGAGGTTACCTCCCCTCTATTTTCATTGGACATGCAAATCATGAAAGTTACATCTACCAGCCTTGCTCTCCGTGGTGGACAATGGGTCATTTAATTAATTAACTTCGTTTCACCCCCACTACACAATGCCTCCCCCTTTCCTACTTTAGCCGGCGACGTCTGGCTTAACTGTGGGCGCTGGTCTTGTAAATTAGCTGGATCAGTCTGGCCTAGACGTAGCGATCCGTCTGGCCAGACCTATTGAGACGTTGGTCAGCCACTCAGTCTGTCTGCCATCTCCGCAAGAACTAAAAATAGCCTCCTCGCGATGCCCAAATTGGCTGAGGCGACGCATGAAGTCGTCTGCCTGGCGCCAGGATGTTTGAGTTCGGGGCTTAAGTCCGATTGAACTGGCTGGCGACTGACCACGATTTCGGTTTTTCTTTTTTTTTGTCCGTGACAGTGTGTGTGTGTGTTTGAGAGAGAGAGAGGAGAGAGAGACAGTGAGACTGTTTTGTTAAATCATCCTCATAACTTTATATATATGTCTATTTTCAGGATAGCCTCCCCACCTCCCAGCCTACCCCCACTCCCTTCAGCCAAGGAAAAAAAAATAATAAAAGAAAAGAGGTGGGGAGGGGGTGGGGGGGTTATAAACACGTCGTTCAGGTCATCAAGGATGGAGAAGCGATCAGGCTCGCCACAAAGTGATGGTGAAGCATGTTGTTTCAGGAGAAGTAATCAGGCTTCGTGACAAAATGATGGCCAAATAATGTTACAGAAGTATATATATATATATCAGTCACTATAGCGCTTTTCCCCCTTTTAGTGGTAGAAATTTTGCATATAAGCGAGGAAAAAAACGAAAAAAAAAACCGCACTCTCCCCGGCGGGAAATGAACTCGGGTATCCAGCGCGACAGACGGGGACACTATCCACTATACTAATAAGGCGCTTACAAGCTTTCGTTATACTTAAGCTTATAAACCGTTATTGCTTAAACTGTATATCACAAAAATTATCATTTATAGCCGTTAGTAACGGCTATTCTGGTAAAAAATGAAAT
>CM031601.1:4720304-4722804 GCA_018398815.1 Conus ventricosus
ATATATATATATATATATATATATATATATATATATCACCTAGTCAGTCAACCAACAAACCAGTCAATTAATCGACCAACCAGCCCACTAATCAATGATCAATCCACCAACCAAGCAATTAATCAACAAACCCATCTATGAATTAACTGGCCAACCAAGCACTCGACCAGCCAGTCAATCAACGAACCAATCAATTAACCAACCAGCCAATCGCACAGCCATTCTATTCCATCCATCAATCAATCAACCAACGAACGAACATTTAATCAGCCAACCTTCAAACGATCAACCAACCCGTGAATGGATAAACCAGTCAACCAGCTGACAAATCAACCAGCCAGTTCATCAATCAACCAACCAAGTAACCAATCAATCAATCGGTCAGTAAATCAAAAACAATCAATCAATCAATCAATCAGTCAGTCAGTCAATCAGTCAGTCAGTTTATCAATCAATCAATCAATCAATCAATCAATCAATCAATCAATCAATCAATCAATCAATCAATCAATCAGTCAGTCAGTGTCAGTCAATCAGTCGGTCAGTAAATGAATAGATAAATGAATAAAAGAATTTTTCAATCAATCAATCAATCAATCAATCAATCAACCAATCAATCAATCAATCAATCAATCAATCAATCAATCAATCAATCAATCAATCAATCAATCCGTCCGTCCGTCCGTCAGTCAATGAATGAATCAATCAATCAATCAATCAACCAACCAATCAATCAGTCAGTCAGTCAGTCAGTCAGTCAATGAATGAATAAATGAAACAATCGATCAGTCAGTCAGTCAGTCAGTCTGTCTGTCAGTCAATCAATCAATCAATAAATCAATGAATGAATGAATGAATGAATCAATCAATCAATCAATCAATCAATCAATCCAAAAATCTTCAATCAATCAGTCCGTCGTGGGTGGGGAAAAAATAATAATGAATAAATTTAATTTTTAAATAAATCAACATCAACGACATCAATAAAGGGATTCCCAGGGCCCGAGGCAGCGAGTCAGGCCGTCAGACAGTGAAGGTCCAACCCAACAGGGTGTTGGGGGCAGTGACCGGCAGGCGAAACGGGCGCGGGGGGAGGCGATTTGGGGGATTGCGTTTTTTCTGGGCGTCCCCAGATAAAAGCACTCTGTGCCCCTTTTCGGGGTTTGCTTCTCTGTTTGTTGTTTGTTTGGTTTTTTGCTTGGCTTGTGGTGCCTTTTGGGTGACCCGCTCGTCGGGGTTTATTAATTTGGGGGGGGGGGGGGGGGGGGGGGGGGGGGGGGGGGGTTTTTTGGCTTTCCCTTTTTTTTTCTTCTTTACGCTTTGTTTGTTTTTGTTTGGGGTTTGCCATTGTCTTCTTTTCTCGTGGGCTGATTCGGATTTTTATCATCACAATCAACTTCTTTATCATCATTACCAGAGATATGATGATCCCATGGGGCTGATGACAGCACATCAGAAACATCACTTCGTCGTCGGGGGGTCATCATCGTCATCATCATCTCATCATCATCACATCATCAGCATTATTGTTTTTTTTATGTTGTTTTTATGGGGTGTTTCACACGCAGCTTTTTTAAAATGCTTTTTTTAAGAACTCTCTCTCTTCTTCCCTCTCTCTTCTCCCCCCGCCCCCTTCTCTCTCTCTCTCTTCTTCCCCCCTCTCTCTCTTTTCCCCCCCTGGGGAGATGTATGTGGGGAGAGAAGAGAGAAGAATGCTGAGAGAGAAGAGAGAAGAGAGAGAGAGAGAAAAGAGGGGAATGCGGAGAGGGAGAGAGAAGAGAGGAGAAGAGGGGGGAAGAGGAGAGAGAGAATAAAATTGAGGTGTGCACGCGTGTTTTTTAAAACCCCGTCTTCGGGGTTTTTACTCTTTTTTGTTTTCCCCCTCCTGTTACCCCAAACCCTAGAGTTTTATCCGCAAACTTGGGTCTTAAAAACTTAGGTAAATTTTGAGAGGGAAAAGACAGTCCCTAGGGGTTGAAAATTTTGGCTGGTTGTTTTTCATACCAAAAACTGATGTCTATTAACATGCAGGTTTGCGGCATGAAATTTTTAAAATGACAATAACTTTAACATGATCACCCACGTTTGTTTTTTTTTTTACCAGTGCCTTCTTCTTGGCTCCTCAAGGGGCAATGAAAAACTGAACGCTCCCCGTTGTACAAATACCGAAAGGGTTTTAATAGGCCCCCGACCAAATTTTACATGAAATTTTTAAAGTTTTTGAGCAACCCCAATGTACGTAAACTACCCCGCAGACACATTTCACAAGAAACTGGAGGTGCAGTTTCCCTTTTACGTCATTTGGGCGGTCAGTTGGCAAAATTTTTTTGGATGGAATCTCTTGATATGGCCCAGGTACAAATTTCACCCCGCTGTCATATTTCAAACGACACCCCCTACAACACGGGGGTTTAAAACCTTCGCCTCGCATGTTTTAATATGAAAGCTACAATATGTTTGTCTTCAACAGTTCTGGTTTGGGCATCTTTTTGGTATATAC
>CM031601.1:4727804-4732804 GCA_018398815.1 Conus ventricosus
AGTAAGAATAACCCGATAAGGGTAAAAATAATGATTCTGCCATGCTTTTTTGTGGTTGGTTGGTGAATTTAAAAAGCAAACGATGGGTCTACTCTTTGCGCCTCGCTTAATGAATTCTAACGTCACACAGGTCCGAAGGATACAGACATTGCAAAGTTGGTTCGGAAATCTAGGCGACATACTGACCATGTCTGCCTCGGAGCAGACTCAAGAACTGACAATTACTGCGAGCTCAGTACGTTTCCTTCACGTATCAACTAAGAACAAACAGCAGTGAAGTACGTCATCAAACGGAGCGGGGTTTCGTTGGGTGGGCGGTTCGAGAGCATGGGGGTATTGATCATTGTAATTAGAACATTAATAGCTGGACGGCTGCGAACTAGTCTAGGTTTGAACTTTGAATTACCACGGGGTTAAAGGAGTGGTTTTCGACGGGGAAGGGGGGGGGGGGGGGGGGGGGGGGGGGGGGGGGGGGGGGGGGGGTGGGGGGAGGGGGGGGGGGGGGGGGGGGGGGGGGGGGGGGGGTTGGGGGGGGGGGGGGGGGGGGGGGGGGGGGTTTTTGGGGGGGGGGGGGGGGGGGGGGGGGGGGGGGGGGGGGGGGGGGGGGGGGGGGGGGGGGGGGGGGGTTTTTTTTTTCTTTTCTCTTTCTCTTCTCGCTTCTGTGTGTGCTGTCTTTGTGGGGGTTTGTGTATTGATCAGTGATCATCCCTTCAGTTGTGTCTGTCTGCAGTTGTCTGCACCTCTCTCCCCTCTCCTCTCTCTCTCTCTTTTTCCTCTCTCCACACACCACACACACACACACCAACCAAACACACACCACAACAACACACACCGCACACAAAGCGTACACCACACAACAACAACACAACCACAACACCACACACCACACCACACACACACAAACACACAACACACTAAAGATGACCCCCCCCGTTCCCCTTTCCGACAACGGTCCGCCTTGCTTCTTGGGGAGTCGAAGTGTCTAGATTTGTGCGTGTCTTTGGGTCAGTTTGGTGAGCGGAGATGCATAGGTTCATCTCTGCCTGGTGATAGTGGGGAGTTTAGGTCTCATCAATGCCCTAGTGCAGCGGGGATGTTATAAGGTCATCATATCTGCCTGGTGACGTGGGGGGGAGTTAAGGCATACATTGCCTGGTGACAGCGAGGGATGTTAAGTCATCCGGAAAGCTCAGTTGGAGGCGCCTGATCGTACTTGGTGTTCGGGTTGCGGGGTTCGAACCTCCGCCGGGGCGTTTCGGTACAGGGGGATTTTTCCCTCGGAGTTAACATTGGTTCTGACTCCATTTCCCATACAGTCCTTCGAATGAGACTATAAACCGAGGTTCCGTGTGTGAACGCATGCATAACATCTTGCACACACGTAAAATCCATCACCAACTTTCGGAAGAGTAGGCCAGTTTGGCCGTTGGTATGGATGACACGTTACACATAGCATGCACCCTGCGTGAGAAATGGAAAGAATGAAAAATGAGTGATCGATATTGAACGATACTGACTGGATGACACGGGAAACAACTGAATGAAGCGCCAGCTGGCAGCTCTTCAGTCGGCACTACCCAGGTGGGCAGCCCGTTGTGTAAACGAGTGTGGATTGTAAAGCGCTTAGAGCTTGGCCTCTAGCCGAGAATAGGCGCTATATAAGTATTCATTATTATTATTATTATTATCATCATCTGCCCTGGTGACAGCTGAGGGATGTTATAAGGTCATCATCATCTGCCCTGGTGACAGCTGAGGGACGTTATAAGGTCATCATCATCTGCCCTGGTGACAGCTGAGGGATGTTATAAGGTCATCATCATCTGCCCTGGTGACAGCTGAGGGATGTTATAAGGTCATCATCATCTGCCCTGGTGACAGCTGAGGGATGTTATAAGGTCATCATCATCTGCCCTGGTGATAGCTGAGGGATGTTATAAGGTCATCATCATCTGCCCTGGTGACAGCTGAGGGATGTTATAAGGTCATCATCATCTGCCTGGTGACAGTTGAGGGATGTTATAAGGTTATCATCATCTGCCCTGGTGACAGCTGAGGGATGTTATAGGGTCATCATCATCTGCCCTGGTGACAGCTGAGGGATGTTATAAGGTCATCATCATCTGCCCTGGTGACAGCTGAGGGATGTTATAAGGTTATCATCATCTGCCCTGGTGACAGCTGAGGGATGTTATAAGGTCATCATCATCTGCCCTGGTGATAGCTGAGGGATGTTATAAGGTCATCATCATCTGCCCTGCGTCTTTCAAATTGTTTTGGACATCCTCCGATCCTCTCCAGAGCAAAGTCGGCGGTCGTTGGGTGAGTATTCCTTCAGTGTTGTCGTCCCGACCGCTTGGAACTCACTGCCCGCCGCTTTGCCAGCTCTACCATCCCTCCAGCTCTCACCCGGCAACTACAACATGATGTTGTCAAGCCAGCCATGTCTACAACATGATGTTGTCAAGCCAGCCATGTCTACAACATGATGTTGTCAAGCAGCCATGTAAACAATTCTCTTTTCTACCTATGCCTATGCACAATGTGGTATACTACGCTAGCTGTTAACTAGAATGAATGAAAGTATGAATGGCATGTGAACTTGCGAATGGTAGTTTTGCAACATTGTCTTCTTCTTCTTCTTCTTCTTCTTCTTCTTCTTCTGTTATTATTATAATTATTATCATCTTCATCATCATGATCATCTAGACTCTATCTTCTTTTTCTCCTTCTTCTTCTCAATATTGTTATTAAAACTAGTAGTAGTAGAAGTAGTAGTAGTAGTAGTAGTAGCAGCAGTAGTCGTAGTGGTAGTAGTAGTGGTGATTTGTTGTTGTTGTTGGTAGTAGTAGCAGTTGTTGGTGGTGGTGTTGTTGTTGTGGCGGTGGTGGTGGTGGTGGTGACGATGGTGGTGGTGGGGATGGTAGCAATAGTGTAAGTATTACAAAAATAAAAACAACAACAAAAGATCGTGCATTTTGTTAACCCCAGAACAAAGCATTTCACGATGATTGTGTTTGGTGAAAATGCGTCTTCAGCACGTCTTCCCTATCGTGCAAAGCTTCAACACACCAACTTCTTCTGACTTTCCTCCTGAACAGCGAGGCACGTACGCTGCTCATAAAGGGACACCACCAGGCTTTAATGGGTTGACAAGAGAACGATAGTGACCGGCCTTGTTTCCACTTAATTGGATCTTTGTCACTCGGCTCCTAACTCACTCTCCACGTGTCCTAACCCTTCCATCTCACCCCAACCCCAACCCCCTTCCCCTCTCCCTGCCTCTTACCCTCATTCCTTGCACCTCCCCCACCTTTCCCTCTTCTTCCCTCCCTCCCTCCCTCCCCGCTGCCAGCTCGAGTTCTCATCTTCTGGGTGTGACAGAGGGAAAGGAGGGGAGGCGGGGGGTGGGGGGGGGTGGGGGTTGGGGGGGGGGGGGGGGGGGGGGGGGGGGGGGGGGGGGGGGGGACTGCCCTGAGAGGGCGAGCGACAAAGGATAGGCCTTGAAAGAGCCGGTATCTTTAGCGAGACACCAATTTGTCAAGCTTTCATTTCAGGTGTATTAGTCTACCTGGAGTCTATCTATCGCCCCCCACCGTGGGTGACCTGACTTCGGCTGGAGTGGGAAGGGGGGGGGGTTGGAGGGGGGGGGGGGCTGTGTGTGAGTGAGATGAGGGGGTCGAGGGAGTTACGGAAGAGGAGTTGGGAGGATGGGGGAGGGGTGGGGGTGGGACGAGGCTAGTCTATGGCGGAGCCATGAACAACGTGAGAAGTCATCACTCGCGAACCACTCCGGTGTCGCCATGAACAACGTGAGAAGTCATCACTCGCGAACCACTCCGGTGTCGCCATGAACAACGTGAGAAGTCATCACTCACGAACCACTCTGGTGTCGCCATGAACACAGCAGGGAAATGATTTCTATGAAAGACGTTGGGAAATTACTCTCCTCTAAAATAACATATGGAAATCATCTCCATGAATGACACGGGGAAAAACATATTTCCCATGGAAAGCACAGGGAAATACCAGCTGCTGTGGTACAGTAGTTGGTGTCGTAGACTCGCGTGGTAAGAGGTCCTGGGTTCGAATTCTATCAGAGGTATTTGTTTGTGGAATTTTTCATAGCGCCGACCGGCTCCTGTGCAAAACTCGTTAGGTAGAAACTCAAATAGAGCTACTGGAATCCTAAAGTCCATCAAATTCCATCCATTCAATGAATGCATCTCTTCCAGTGCTGCTCAAGGTTTTCAACACTGCAGGTGTCTGTATCACTGGGGCCTGGTTGATACGGGGATGATTAATGAAAGGAAGTATGAAATACAGTCTGGCATTTAGTCTCAGAGCAGAATGGAACGTTCAGCACCATCTCCATCATTCTGATTCCCGTTGATCACCGTATCTTGAAAGACAGTATCAGATCTGTGGTCTTTTATGCCCTGCTCTCAAGACGACCTGTTTGGATGTCCTCACCGTTTTCAAGTCCATGGTGATTTTATATCAAAGTTATCGGTACCGCAAAGTTCGCATAGGGACTGTCACTGGACAGACATGGAACCTCCTCCTCCAGAGGGCGACGCTGGCTCCACGACTAAAACTGATTGTCGCTTCGATGATGTCAGCTGCTGAGCAATCTTTCGTAGGCGGGGTCCCGGGTTTGTCTGGATAGTCTGACTGGGGAGACACTCATCTGATCCAATGGAGCAACAGGAAGAATGCTGATGGTGCTTGTAGACGTTGGGGCGTTGGAAGACATTGACCCGCCCCTTACGACGGTTCTTCAAGGAGGTGAAGGCCCTCTGTATCAAGGTCATGTGCAATACTTGGGTGGGAAGGAGATTCAGGTGGAGAGGCCCTTGCACCAGAGTAACCTCACACTCTCGGCCGCAGGAGCCAGAGACCAGAGAAAGACAACGCGGCTGGTGACATGCGGACTGCCGTGAACAATCCGAAGGGTCTGTTCTGCCTTGCCAGGTCCTCCGTTCTACCCGGGGCATTGC
>CM031601.1:4737804-4740304 GCA_018398815.1 Conus ventricosus
TTTTAGCCTAACATTCAAGATCCAATTTTTCTTACACCTGATATCGAACTCTGCGAGAATCTTATCTGCTTTGTGAAGCAGTCTGTGTGGTTCCATTTGTGCTATCTTTATCCAGTAACAAATACATTTAACTACTGAAATTAGGTAGGTAAATAGGACATACGTTAGTCACTCCATATCTCGGCTCTCTCTCGTTTCTTGTGTGCTTCCTTTAACAGTAAGGAATACATTTAACCACTGAAAACAAACAAACAGAACGTATATCAGCCTCTCCAGATATCAACTCTCTCTGTCTTTTTCTTCGTGTGTGTGTGTATATATACAGACTTCACATAAAGTTAAGGACCACTTGCAAAATTGCACGCCAATAGAAACTAGAAAATCGATTCCATCCATCTTTGACATACATTTATTTCAACAATCCATATGTGCCTAAAATGAAATTTAGCACAATCGATACAGAAATGCACAATTCGCAGCGCTCGAAATCGGCCCACCCTCTAAATCGAAAATCACACAAATGTGAGTCGAAAAACATTTGAACAAAATCACAGAAAAAGAGAGGTTAAACTTCATGAATGTCAATGGATTGTCAGAAGCGCGTGTGTCCACCATTCATGGCAAGGCAGTCAAGGCAACGCTGGCGCATGGAGTTGATCAGGCGTGCCAGAAAGGCCTGAGGAATAGTGTTCCATTCTTCTTGCAGCCATCCAAGCAGCTGCTGTCGGTTGGCGGGCAAAGGGTGGTTCTCTCGAACTCTCCGACCGAGCTCGGCCCACAACTGTTCGATGGGATTAAGGTCGGGACTGTTGGCTGGCCATACCATGCGGGTAATCCCCGCCTGCTGCACGAAGGCGTTGACGGCCCTGGACCTGTGTGGCGTGGCGTTGTCGTCCTGAAGGACAGCAGCAGGCCCAATCTGCTGCAGCGCCGGGACGACCAGAGGTCGAAGGATCTCCTGCAGATACCGCTGCCCTGTCAGTATACCGTCGACATGGTAAAGGGGGGTTCTGTGATGCCTGCTGATTCCTCCCCAAACCATAACGGAGCCACCTCCAAAGGGGACCACTTCTTGAATTGCATTGGCAGCAAGCTGCTCCCGTGGACGCCTCCAGACACGGGTTCGGCCATCACTGGGTGTCAGACAGAACCGTGATTCATCAGTGAACAGAACCTCTGTTCACTGGGCACGTGGCCACCTCTGGTGCGCAGTGCACCAGGCATGACGGTTGGCTCGCTGGATCTGGGTCAGCCTTGGTTTTCGTAATGGACGACGCGCACGAAGGTTGACGTCATGGAGGCGATTACGTGTTGTCTGCGAACTGACTGTGGTGTTAGTGGCAGCTCGCAGACGTCGTCTGATGATGTTGGCAGAGTTCGTTCGTTGCACTATGGCTTGGCGGTGGATGTAGCGGTCTTCTCTTGCTGTCGTTTTCTTGGGACGACCCGTGCGACGCCGCTCCTGGACTCTTCCTGTCACCTGGAACCGCTGTCTCAACCGAATGATGACTGAGTGCGACACTTGAAGCCTGCGTGACACTTCGCGCACGCCAATTCCATCCTGCAGCCAGGCAATCGCTCGGGTTTGGTCGAAATCATTTAACTTTGTCGTGGTGGCATGCTGCTGCTTGGGTTCGGTCGAAATCATTTAACTTTCGTCGTGGTGGCATGCTGCTGCTTATGTAGGCAAACCAAGGAGTATAAATCATAGCCAGATATCCATTAATCCACGTGCATCTCAATTTGGCCCTTCACAAAGCCACAGGTATCACGCACTGACCACTGAAACACGCTCCAGTTTCGCTGAAATTGTAGATTTTCAAACGCACCCAGCATGCTGCGTGACGCGCACGTGCAGCCCACACAGCAGTTGACGTATTCACTATTGACCCCTCAGCCTTGCCACCGAGTTTTACATGATAAATGTTATTTGTTGTTTTTTTTATGATTTTTTTGAAAATGCACCCTATTATCTTGACTGGTCCTTAACTTTATGTGATGTCTGTATATATATATATATATATATATATATATTATATATAATGCTGAACAATTAAGTAGTGAGGGAAACCAAGCGCAGGCTAACAATTCTTCAGTCAATATAGTAATGACTTGGCAAAGATTAGAACTTTTAGAAGAAAAAAATTGAAGATGACGGAAATGGGGGAAATATATCAAAAGTATGAGAAACCTTTCACTAGCTGCCTAAGAGAACCATCGTAATCCCTCTTGCCTACTCCTAGGCCTTTCCTCCGCTGGGTCGGACTCATCAGGGAGACACGGCCGATTGTGTCTGTGCTCTTGGTGTCAAATAGAGACCCACCACAGTCCATAATTCTGTGGTGGTCTCACCACCAAGGGTTCTAAAAAGAATCCAACAGCACCCCCAAAGCAGCCAGCGAAGGGTAGTAAATGGAACTAAACGAAAGTGTGGAGAGGAAAAAAGTTGCTAAAAAAACTAAAAGCATTATTCAAACAGTATAAAATGAAGGGGACAATC
>CM031601.1:4745304-4760304 GCA_018398815.1 Conus ventricosus
CTGTTTTCCATTTTAAACTTGTTGTCCTGCAAGTCTTACCGAGAGAGAGAGATTCAGATTCAGATGATTTATTCATATAAAAGGCCAAGGCCCCTAATGAAGGGGTGTGTGAACATACAAGTACAATGGTACATGAAATCAAATTAGGGGAACGAGACAAAAATAAAGGGCAATTTTAAGAAGTGAAATTTCTCTATATTTAAAAAGGCCTGTACAAAAACAAGGAAAAATTCTTAACAACTTCTGCAGAAGTAGTGAACAAAGTAGGCTCAGTTTAAACAAGGATGGCTGGCTGTAATATTTGGGCTTAATAACTTTTCTCTGATGCTCATGAGAGTGGACGGCGGACGAGTGTAATTCGGTTTCAACTGATTTTTTACATAAAGGACAAAGCATATTATAATATTACAAAAGCGATATCTAAAATAATGAGTGGCCAATGCAGATATTCTAATCTGAACTTTGCTGTTACATGTTTTAGGTGCCTGTCCATTTTTTAAGGTTAAGTACGTTTTCAAGTCATGAACATCACAAAAGGTCCTGTATAAATCAAATCTGTCGCTGTTATGAATATGATCAGCCCATTTCTGCCATCTGCAGTAACCCAAACCCGTTGACGGAAAACACATCAAACTCTTTGTATTACCAACCCCCTTGATTCAGCCAAACAAATCCAAATCCGTATTCAAATTTAGACAATGGCGCACTTTGGACACCCAGTTACTTTTGCCTTTAGCATCTAAGTAAATACAACATTTTGTACGCCTTAACAAGGAATTCTAAAGTTTTCCCAATTTGAAACAGTTTCACCCAGTAGCGGATACATTGACAGCAGAGGTAATGTAAATGGGAAATCGATTAGTTCACCATAAATTAGATCATTTGGACCCCGTCTATCTACACCAAGAAACCTTTTCAGAGCAAACATTTGAACAGATTCACAATGGATAGCAGTTTTTCTATTTCCCCATAGCTCAGAGCCGTACTGTACAATCGGTTGAACCTGAGAATCAAATAGCTTTATAAAACAACATGAATGAAGAATTATTAAAAACATGTAACTTTTCATGATACAAAGCACAACATTTTTTGCTTTACTTGAAAGGTCTTTGCCATGCGCCAACAAAACTCAAACGTGTTGAGAATAATAATTCCTAAATATTTTATAACATTGACAATTTGGCATAGGGTACCATCGTAAAACCCACTTTTCCTTACACTTAAAAAACCACCTTTACGAAATACTATGATATTGCTTTTTTCCATGTTGACTTTCAACTCCCAATGAATAGGGAGGTGCAAGCTATTCATTGTGTTTGCAACCCTATAACGTTTCAGACACAAAACAACATCTCAGCCAACAGAAGGTAAACAATCAAAGGTCGACGATAATAAAGCACCATGTTTACCATTGTTGATTACATCAAGAGCTAACTCTTAATAAACAAAGAAAATAAGATAGGGCTGCATGCATTCCCTGCTTGACTCTCTAGAACAATTAATATAGTCAGTAAGTTTTGTTCCCCACGGACTCTGGTTCTTATTCTATCATCCATACTTCTAATACATCTATGGAGTTTACCTTTAATACCTTTTTTGGTCAAAAGGGGCCAGAGGAGATTTCTATTAATGGAGTCAAACGCTTTTTGAAAATCAATTATGATGTTTTGGGGCGGGACTGCTTCTACGCTGTGGCGATGTGGAGCGGAACCCCGGACCCAGGGGGGACAGCACGAGGCAGACCCGGCTCGCAGCTCATCACGCAGCACCGTGTGGACAAGGCTGGCGCTTCATCGGCGGACAGTGGACAGACGACCCCCACTTCTCCTCAACAGCCACCAATGCTGACTCATGGTATTTTGGGCTCTATGAACTGTACATTAAGAAATGAACCTTAAATTCACCGACGGGGAGAGGAGTGTCAGGGATTTGAATGACCAGTTCGCTGCACTGCATCAGGGATTGAAGGATCTGAGGAGGAGGTGGGATCTTTAAAGAAAGAATGCGTGCTAGCAAAAAAGAACTCTGATCTCACTACGAGACTTGAACAATTAGAAAGGGAAAGGCGGAGATTTAGAAGGAAATCAAACGAAATAACCTAATTTTCTATGGCATCCCCAGAGATCAAAAAAGAGACTAGCGAACAGTGTGAAGGTAAAATACATGATCTATTAACTGATGAGTTTTGATTTGACACGGGACATTTAGTTCGATCGGGTACATAGATTAAATGCCAAACCGATTCTCCCATCATCGCTCGATGTTCTTTTTTCAAAGACAAAACGAAAAAACTTAAGAGCAATGAGGAAATTAAAAGGGAGTAACATCTTTGTGTGGCGAGGATTTCTCCTCTTTGTGTGAGGGAATTAAGGCGTGGTCTTTCCCCCATTTGAAGAAGGGAAGGTCAGAAGGCAAAAGAGCGGCGATGATCTTTGATCATCTCCTCATTGACGGACTAAGTATTTCCTCGAAAGACCAAAGCGGATTAGTTGAATCCAGATAGGGGGGGTGGCCGGCCCTGATGAAAATTTGACCTACACCCGTGTGCAGAAGAAGGCACTGAAAAAAATGCTACACCGGTAAGATCGCCTGTCACTTGTGGCAGTGTCAGCGGTGAACCAATTTTTTGTGGGTCAGAGAGGTGAGTCCGGACAAACTGCGAAAAAAAAAGTGCAAAAAAAGTGAAAGGCACAGCGTGGGACAGATGTAAAGAAACCCTTTTCTTTTCCCGTTATGGAATGTGAATGGCTTATTTTCTAAACTAACCGACCGTGATTTTATGTCGTTTATTTACGATTTGATTTCATATGTTTGATTGAAACATTTATGGACGAATGTCGTGCTGATATGTTTGTGGGTTATGAAGTCTTTTGTAAATCTGCAGTTAAATTTTCTAAACAAGGGAGGCGTTCAGGCGGAGTGATTTTTTTTATTCAGAAAGAATTGTCTCCTTTGTTAAATTCTTTACGTTAATCATTCAAACTTTTTTGTGTTCTTTATCGATAAAAGATATTTTGGGAAAAGATAAGGATGTTTTGTACTTTTGTTCCTATATACCTCCAGAAGGTTCCCTTTTTATGCCCATTTTGACATTGATAATGGTATTAATTTACTAGAAGAATGTCTCGTTGATTTATTGTTACCTAGGGATGTTTTGTATATATAAATGGTGACCTCAATAGGCAAGTCTCAAACATTCACAAGACTTATCTGTGAGCGATGTTCCTGATGAGCATTTCCATAGCCGGCCTCTCAGTATTAATCGACACTCCGAAGACTTTACATTGAAAATTATGGTAAATTGCTACTGAATGTGTGCACTGCTGTAGATCTGTGCATTCTTATGGCGTGGTGTAAAGGTGACCTTTAGGCGCTATACATACATGTCTGATACTGGTGCCGTGTTTGTCGATTTTTTCATATTTTCTAAAGAACTTTTTGCTTTTTGTATGATTCATGTATGCTTAATGTTTTAGAACGCATAGATTCTGACCATTTACCTGTATCGCTCTCTATTGCTTTTCCTAAGAAAATAATGTACATGCCAGTAACAAGATAGAAAATCTTGTTATAGAAAAACTCGTCTGGAAAGAGAGAGGAGAGAGAGAGAGAGAGAGAGAGGAGAGAGAGAGAGAGAGAGAGAGAGAGAGAGAGAGGGGAGAAATGAAATGAAATGAAATGAAAATGGTTTATTCATATGCATAGGCCTTGCCCCTATAAAGAAGGGGAGTGCGGCATATTCAACAATTCAAAACAAAGAAAATGTACTAAATGATACCAATACACAAACATAGCAAAAAACAAAATCAAGCTGTGCTAAGAACATAATACTCTCTTATCTTAAAGGCGTGATAAAGAAAAAGACTAACATTTTTCACTACATTTGATTGGCAGAAGCCATCAGCATGCACAAGCGGAAGAGACAGGGTGCTTATAATATTTTTCTGGAATAAACTTCTCTCTAATATTTTGAATAGCTGGGCATACTAAAAAAAAATGTACTTCGCCTTCCTTCGATTTTCTGCACAGTGGACATATAAATCATGATCAGTATGAGCCCTGTATCTTAGGTAATGAACTCTTATTTCTGATACTCCAAATCGGAACTTAGATGTGATCTGTTTCAAAGATCGACTTAATTTAAGGGTTATGTATGGCTTAACAGAATGAGATAATCCATTCAGCAAAGAGTACATTTCAAAACGTTCACTGGTTTGGATATGGTCTTGCCAGTTCTGCAGCAACAATCAATCAGTCTTTGTCTGAAGCTACGGATAAACATTTGAACATTTCCTACTCCTAATTAACCCAAACATGACCATAACCAAATGTAAACAAGCATAACTTTACATTGGTTGCCCAATTATGTTTATCATTAGCATCAAGATGCAACACAGTGTCAAATATGCTTTGCGTGGCAGCCTGTTTTCTTCCATGCTGATTAGTCTCAACCAATACTTTACACATCGAAGACCAGAATTGACTGTAATCGGATATCTGTTTGTTTCGCCATAAACTAAGTCATTTGGTGTACGCCTGTGTACACCAAGAAAACGTTTTAAAGCACACAGATGAACCTTTTCACAATGTTCAGCAGCTTTTTCCAAACCCCACAGTTCTGCCCCATACTGAACAATAGGCTGTATTTTGGCATCAAAATTTTTTAGAAGTATTCCAAAGAATCATTTTTAAGCAGATACAATTTCTGCATGACACTTAACAAAGCGTTCTTTCCACGACTCGCTAAATCTCTAAATGCACCTGTAAAACTCAATTTTGTCGAAAAATGTATACCAAGATACTTATTAGACATTTACAACAGGCATTATAACTCCATTATAGGTCCATCGTTCTCTAGCTGCTAAATACCCTCCCTTTCTGAAAACAACAATATTACTTTTATCTAAATTAACACGTAGATCCAGATTGAAAGCTGCGTTTGCAAACTGTTTAGCTGGGTCTGTAGTCCAACGATAGTTTCAGACATTAAAACAATGTCGTCAGCTAACAGTAAGATGAACAGTTCAAAAGCGTCAGGTTGAAAACATGCTCCATGTCTTCCTTTCCTTACGACTTCCAGAGCTAATTCATTTATAATAAAGAAAACAATACAGGGCTACATACATCACCCTGTTTAACACCAGCGGTGCAATTAATAACATCCGACAACCTGTTTCCAGTTTTAATTCTAGCTTTCACGTCTTTGTACATGCCCTGGATACATTTGAACAGTTTTCCTCGTACCCCATTCTTGAGTAAAATTGGCCAAAGTAAGTTACGATTTACTGAATCAAAGGCTTTTTGAAAATCAATGAAAGCAACGTACAGTTTTTTATTAGCAGCAAATTGCTTCTGTATTAAAGCCATGAGCGTGAACATGTGGTCAGTTGTGGAGTAACCCTTTTAAAATCCTGCTTGTATATCTCCGGTAATGTCGTTTTCTGTTACCCACGCTTGAATTCTACTATTGATGACAGTTTGCTGCTGATGTCACTTAAAGCAATGCCTCTATAATTACTAGGGTCATTTGCGTCTCCTTTTTGTACAGTGGTAGGATAAGAACTCGCACCAGTTATACGGAAAAACACCTTTGTCAAACAAAACATTGAAAAATTAAAAAAAAAAAAAATCAATAATGTCATCGCATGCATATTTAAGGAGCTCGCCAATTATTTCATCTAGTCCAGCAAATTTACCAAGTTTCAATTTCTTAAATGCTAGAAGGATTTCCTCTTTAGAGATGGGACGATGAAAACATAGTTATCCTCATTATCATCTACCTCTACGGTATCACTTAAGGCATCAATTGAATCAAAGTTTCGACTTCCTTTTCAAGTAATGTTTTAAAATGTTGAAACCATCATCGATTGTAACATCATTCCTTGTGTACCTACGTTTGGGAGAAATTCTGTTGACATTACTCCAAAATTCCTGCTGATTTTGTACAGAATCGATTAAGATTTAACGACAGTATTATTAAAAATCTGTTCCTTCATTTTCAGTAGGTTTTTGTACTCTCGTCTACTTACACAATATTCAGCACGATCACTTGCATCCAGTGTGCACCGCCATTTTTTATTTAACATCAGCACCGTTCTTTTCTTTACACAACATTCCTTATCATACCAATCTTGTGATTTAAACCTGTCGTTTACCACAATACGTTTTCTCATACACGTTGCTGCATTTTTAATGCATTCATTAAACATGGAAAGCGCTTCGTTAATATCGACATCAACTAAATCAATGGCGGCATTCAGACGTAAATTTGTATACTCAGATTTGACAGAATTCAAGTAAAACCCTGCATTTTCTGCATTCCAGATAAACTTGTCAAAAGCATATCTTTCTACTTCTTTTTCGGAACATGAGTGTTTTCGGTTGGTAAACGCAAGGACATCCTTACAGGCATATGATCGGAGTCAATTCTTTCCAAAACAGACATACGACAAAAATCACAAAGAATTGAAGTCCTCGCCCACAAAGATTCTTGTGCCTTTTAATTTCATCTTGGCGCTCAGATTTTAGCCTTGTCCTTGAAGACGGTGCACCTGGCGATCACAGGAGCGTTGGGTTTGGAGCTCAGCCTGTGGACTCTGTCGAAATCGATGTCGCGAGTCAACCCCAGCTTGTCTGTGATCAGGTCTTGCAGCACACCTTCACACTGCTCGCTTGTCTCCCCGTCCCTCTTCTCCAGACCGTAGAAAATGAGATTATTACGCCTCGACCTGCCTTCCAGATCATCTACCTTCTAAGCGAGGTCATCTACAGTGTTCTTCAGAGATCGTTGTCCTGCTTTAACTTTGTATTTTCTTCTTTCAGCGTGTCTAACTCTTCTTTCAACTCATCCATCTTTACACTTAACCTGCCAAAGTCGTCCCGAACTTGCCTCATGTCATCTCTAATCAAGTCCATTTTACGGTAAAGGGAATCGTTCATTTCAGACCTGGTTTTCATCATCTGAGACAGAGTTGGCTCTTTAAGACAAGTTGGAGAACTCACTTTGGAGAGGTTGCGGAGGGAGGCAGAAACGCTGTTAGGATCAGAAACGCTCCTCAGTCTTGACTGGCGCAAAGAGCTGTCACTTCTCGTAGGTCCAGGTTTAATTCCACATCCCCACACAACTGCAGAAAATCCATGTAGAAAAATTGAGTGAGGAGCAAACCTGCCAAGACACCGGCATGTTTCGTTCGAAGCCTCAATGTCGGAATCACAACAATGGCTTGAACCCGACGAAACATAAAGTTGATAAAAATCCACAGAAAGGAACCACATTTCTGCCTAAAGCACAAAGGTTCGGCTGGCATTGTCCTTCAGCTAAGCACTTGCAGACTATCAGCACTGTACAGACCATCAAACACGGCAAATTTCACCAATTTACTGGAGGAAAGCACAGCACAACTTGTTCTCAGCAGACGCTAATCACAACCCCCCGAGAGAGAGAGAGAGAGAGAGAGAGAGAGAGAGAAGAGAGAGAGAGAGAGAGAGAGAGAGAGAGAGAGAGGGGGTGAAGTGAAACTGGACAGGAATACATATGACGACATGCGAGTGGACATACAAGAGGGAACATACATAGAGAAGACAGGATGAGAGTGGACAGACAAGAGGGAACATAGAGAAGACAGATGAGAGTGGACAGACAAGAGGGAACAAACATAGAGAAACAGGATGACAGTGGACAGACAAGATGAAACAAACATAGAGAAGACAGGATGAGAGGGGACAGACAAGATGAAACAAACATAGAGAAGACAGGATGAGAGGGGACAGACAAAGAGGAACAAACATAGAGAAGACAGGATGAGAGGGGACAGACAAGAGGGAACAAACATAGAGAAGACAGGATGAGAGGGGACAGACAAGATGAAACAAACATAGAGAAGACAGATGAGAGTGGACAGACAAGAGGGAACAAACATAGAGAAGACAGGGTAGGAGTGAACAGACAAGAGGGAACATACATAGAGAAGACAGATGAGAGTGGACAGACAAGAGGGAACAAACATAGAGAAGACAGGATGAGAGTGGACAGACAAGAGGGAACAAACATAGAGAAGACAGGATGAGAGTGGACAGACAAGAGGGAACAAACATAGAGAAGACAGGATGAGAGGGACAGGCAAGAGGAACAAACATAGAGAAGACAGGATGAGAGGGGACAGACAAGAGGAACAAACATAGAGAAGACAGGATGAGAGGGGACAGACAAGAGGGAACAAACATAGAGAAGACAGGATGAGAGGGGACAGACAAGAGGGAACAAACATAGAGAAGACAGGATGAGAGTGGACAGACAAGAGGGAACAAACATAGAGAAGACAGGATGAGAGGGGACAGACAAGATGAAACAAACATAGAGAAGACAGGATGAGAGTGGACAGACAAGAGGGAACAAATATAGAGAAGACAGGGTAGGAGTGGACAGACAAGAGGGAACAAACATAGAGAAGACAGGATGAGAGTGGACAGACAAGAGGGAACAAACATAGAGAAGACAGGATGAGAGTGGACAGACAAGAGGGAACATAGAGAAGACAGGATGAGAGTGGACAGACAAAAGGGGACAGGAGCAGAAAAGGACAGGACAACACTGAATGGGAATGGCCAGGACGCGAGAGGATCGGACGAGAATGGACAGGCCAGGAATGGATAGGGCGACAGTGAACAGGACAGGAATGGACAGGACAAGACAGAACAGGACAAGGATGGATAGGATGTGAGTGAACAAGACAGGAATTGATAGGACAAGGCAAGCTAAGGTAATGTTGCTTATAGCCCAGCCGATCGCAAAGGGCCATATCAGGGCTGTCACCACGTTAAAATCAACTCCAGTCATAAAAACAACAACCTTTCACACATCTCTTTAATTAAAATACATCTTCTAAAGCCTACCAGAAACGTCGTTAAAAAATCTTTCTTCCGTAATATCTCTTTCAGAAACTCAAAGATCACGTCAGGTGGGACATCTCTGAAAAGGGTTTTCATGGAGTCTGCTGTAAAGTGTTTATGTCTCACACCGTGCAAGTCCCAACACTCTAAAAGAATATGTTTCACTGTGAGTGAACATGACATGGAATACACCACGGAGCTTCGTCACCTTTTGAAAGATAAGAATGGGTGTAAAACGAGTGGCCTGTAGGACAAGACTGAACAGGAAAAGAGTGGATAGAACGAGAGAGAACAGGAAAAAATGGATAAGAAGAGAGAGAACAGGATAAAAGAAAACGGATAAGACGAGAGTAAACAAACGAGAGTAGATAGCAGGATAATGAACAGGACAACAGTGCATGGGACTAAAATGGCCAGGAATAGAGTGAAGTGGATATGGTGAAACTGGATCAGAACAAGAATAGATAGGATGAGAATGAACAGTGCGAGGGCTGATAGGTTGAGAGTGAATAGGACAGGAGTGGTTGGGACTAAAATGGACAGGACTCGACGATGCTATACTAAACTATACTATGCTATAGTATGCTATACTATACTATAGTATATTCTACTGTTCTCTGCTACCCTCTACCACACCATGCCATACCATACCATGCCATACCATACCATACCATACCATACCATACCTACCATACCATACCATACCATACCATGCCATACCATACCATACCATACCATACCATGCCATGCCATGCCATGCTACACCATACCATATCATAGCATGCTATACCATACCATACCATACCATACCATGCCATGCCATGCCATACCATACCATACCATTCCATACCATTTCATACCATTCCATGCTCTACTCTACTCTGCTCTACTCTGCTCTACTCTACTCTACTCTACTCTACTCTACTCTACTCTACTCTACTCTACTCTACTCTACTCTACCATAGAATGCAATACCATGCCACACAACACGACACAATACAATATGATACGATGCAATACAATACAAAACAATGCGTAGATCAGCCCCTCGTTTCAGCACATTGTGATGTATTGCTGGTATGACGCCCCTCGTTTCACCACATTGTGATGTATTGCTGTATAACGCCCCTCGTTTCACCACATTGTGATGTATTGCTGGTATGACGCCCCTCGTTTCACCACATTGTGATGCATTGCAGTAGACGTCCCTCGTTTCACCACATTGTGATGTATTGCTGGTATGACGTCCCTCGTTTCACCACATTGTGATGTATTGCTGGTATGACGCCCCTCGTTTCACCACATTGTGATGTATTGCTGGTATGACGTCCCTCGTTTCGCCACATTGTGATGCATTGCAGTATGACGCCCCTCGTTTCACCACATTGTGATGTATTGCTGGTATGACGTCCCTCGTTTCACCACATTGTGATGTATTGCTGGTATGACGCCCCTCGTTTCACCACATTGTGATGTATTGCTGGTATGACGTCCCTCGTTTCACCACAAATTTTGATGCATTGCAGTATGACGCCCCTCGTTTCACCACATTGTGATGTATTGCTGGTATGACGTCCCTCGGTTCACCACATTGTGACGTATTGCTGGTATGACGTCCCTCGTTTCACCACATTGTGATCTATTGCAGTATGACGTCCCTCGTTTCACCACATTGTGATGTATTGCTGGTTTGACGTCCCTCGTTTCACCACATTGTGATCTATTGCAGTATGACGTCCCTCGTTTCACCACATTGTGATGTATTGCTGGTTTGACGTCCCTCGTTTCACCACATTGTGATGCATTGCAGTATGACGTCCCTCGTTTCAACCACATTGTGATGTATTGCTGGTATGATGTCCCTCGTTTCACCACATTGTGATGTATTGCTGTATGACGTCCCTCGTTTCACCACATTGTGATGTATTGCTGTATGACGTCCCTCGTTTCACCACATTGTGATGTATTGCTGGTGTGACGCCCCTCGTTTCACCACATTGTGATGCATTGCAGTATGACGCCCCTCGTTTCACCACATTGTGATGTATTGCTGGTGTGACGCCCCATTCTTTGCTATGCCAGCAGTTTATCTGCATCACTTTGCTAGAAACGTTCCTCTCAAACATAATATTGACATCACTCTCTCTCAATCCGTCTCTGTTTGTCTGTCTGTCTGTCTGTCTGTCTGTCTGTCTCTCTCTCTCTCTCTCTCTGTCTCTCTGTCTGTCTGTCTGTCTGTCTGTCTGTCTGTCTGTCTGTCTGTCTCTCTCTCTCTCTCTCTCTCTCTCTCTCTCTCTCTCCTCCCCTCTCTCTCCTCTCTCTCTCTCTCTCTCTCTCGTGTGTGTGTGTGTGTGTGTGTGTGTGTGTGTGTGTGTGTGTGTGGTGTGTGCGTGAGAGAGAGAGAGAGAGAGAGAGAAAAGAGAGAGAGAGAGAGAGAGAGAGAGAAGAGAGAGAGAGAGAGAGATGATTTGACCGATTCGTGGATTCAAGACAGCGACGGTTTTTAAGTCTTCTTGGCAGCTGTTAGGTAGGGAAAAGACTTAACAAGCGTGATTTTAAACATGGCCTTCGCAAAATATTATATTAAGCATGTTCGCTTCACATCGAGCCAACCTCGTTCACTTTAAGATCAGCAGCAAAAGGGGGAAAAAAAAAGGGGAGACAAAAAAAAAAACCCTTGAATGGGTTTTGGGCCGGGACGCGAGAGGATCGGAGAGAATGGAAAAAGGCCGGGAATGGAAGGGCGACAGTGAACAGGCAGGAAGGCAGGAAAGACAGAACGGGAAAAGGGATGGATGGGATGTGAGGAAAAAGACGGGAAATTGATAGGAAAAGGCAAGCAAAGGTAATGTTGCTTAAGCCAGCCGAGCAAAGGGCCTTTATCAGGGCTGTCCCACTTTAAAAAAATAACTCCAGTCATAAAAACAACAACCTTTCAAAAAAACTCTTTAAAAAAAATACATCTTCTAAAGCCTACCCAGAAACGCGTAAAAAATTTTTCCGAAATTTTCTCTTTCAAAACTAAAAGATCACTCAGGTGGAATTTTGAAAAGGGTTTTTCATGGGTCTGCTGTAAAGTGTTTATGTCCAACCGTGCAGTCCAACCTCTAAAAAAATTTTTCCTGTGGGGACATGACAGGGAAATACACCAGGGGCTTTCATTTTGAAGATAAGAAGGGTGAAAAAACGGGGCCCTTAGGACAAGACTAACAGGAAAAGAGTGGTAGAACAAAGAAGAACAGGAAAAAAATTGGTTTAAAGAAGGGAAAAAGGATAAAAAAAACGGATAAGCGAGAGTAAACAAACGAGAGTGATAGCAGGAAAATGAAGGGGACAACAGTCTGGGACTAAAATGGCCCGGGTTTTGATGAAGGGTATGGGAAAAACGGGTCAAAACAAAATAGGGGTAGAATGACAGTGCGAGGGTGATGGGTTGAGAGTAAATGGGAAAGGGGTTTGGGACTAAAAGGGAAGGACTCGACGGCTTTCTAAACTATACTATCTATAGTAGTTTTAAATTTTAAATAGATTTTCTCTTTCTCGAAACCCTCTACCACACCATCCATACCCTACATCCCTTACCTTACCTACCATACCTACCATACCTACCTACCATACCATACCATCCCTACCATCCAATACCTCCATACCAGCCATGCCATCCCATGCTACCCCTTTACCATTTCATGCTTCCTACCATACCATAAAACCATCCCCCTGATCCATCCACATTCCCCCTTTCATACCTTCCACCCTCTCTTTTCTCTGCTCTACTTCTTACTTACTTATCTATCTACTCTACTCTCTCTACTCTCCCTTACTTCTCTACTCTCCCATAGAATGCAATACCATCCACACAACACGACACAAAAATTGAACGATGCAATACAATAAAAAAACAAGCGTAGTTCACCCTCTTTTCACACTTTTGGAGTATTGCGGTAGACCCCCCTCGTTTCACCACTTTGTGATGTATTGCGGTATAACGCCCCCGTTCACCACATTGTGATGTATTGTGGTATGACCCCCTCGTTTCACCACATTTGTGATGCATTGCATAACGCCCCTCGTTTCCCCACATTGTGATGTTTTGCTGGTAGAGTCCCTCTTTCCCCACATTGTGTGTATTGCTGGTATGACCCCCTCGTTTCCCCACTTGTGATGTATTGCGGGTATGCGTCCCCTCTTTTCGCCAATTTGGTGCTTCCCAGTATGACCCCCCTTTTTCCCCAATTTTGTGTTGATGGGTATGACGCCCCTCGTTTCCCACAGTGAGTATTCGGATGAGCCCCCTTTTCACCACTTGATGTAGCTGGAGACTCCCGTTTACCACATTGTGATCATTCGTAGCCGCCCCCGCCCCCCCACATTGTGATGTTTTGCTGGATGACCCCCTCGGTTCACCACATTGTGACGTTTTCGGGTAGACGCCCTCGTTTCCCCACTTTGTGATTATTGCGTATGAGCCCTCTTTTCCCACTTGTGTGGATTGGGTTTTGACGCCCCCTCGTTTCACCACATTGTGATTTTTGCAGTTTACGTCCCCGTTTCACCAATTGTGATGTATTGCGGGTTTGACGTCCCTCTTTTCACACATTGTGATGCATTGCAGTATGACGCCCCCTCGTTTAAACCCAACATTGGTTATTGTGGTATATGTCCCTCGTTTCCACCACATTGTATGTTTTGCTGGTATGACGCCTCTTTCACACATTGTGATGTTTCGGGTTATGCGTCCCTCGTTTACCCATTGTGATGTATTGGGGTGTACGCCCCTCTTTACCACTTTGGGTTTGATTGCAGTAGGACGCCCCGTTTCACCACATTGTGAGTATGGGTGTGACCCCCCTTTCTTTGCTATCCCACAGTTATCTGCATCACTTTGCTAGAAACTTTCCTTAAACAAAATATTTGAATCACTCTCTCTCAACCCTCTCTGTTTGTCTGCTGCTGTCTGTCTGTCTTTGCCCTCTCTCCTCTCTCTCTGTCTCTCTGCTTCTTCTGTCTGCGTCTGCGTCTGTTTTTCCCTCTCTCTCTCTCTCTTCTTTCTCTCTCTTCTCTCTCTCTCTTCTCCTCTCTCTCTCTCTCTCTGTGGTTGTGTGGTTTGGTGGTTGTGTTGTGTGTGTGGTTGTCGGGGAGAGAGAGAAAAGGGAGGAGGGAGAAGAAGAAGAAGGAGAAGAGAGAGAGAGAGAGAGAGAGAGAGAGATGATTTCCCCGATTCGTGGATTCAAACAGCGACGGTTTTTAAGTCTTCTTTGCAGCTGTTAGGTGGGGAATAGTTTAAAAAAGCGTGATTTTAAAAAAACTGGCCCTTCGCAAATATTATATTAACATTTCGCTTTCACATGTTGAGCCCTCCCTTTTCATTATGATCACAAGGGAGCAACCAACAGGGAAATGATTGATCTTTTTCGGTTTGAACAGAAAAAAGGAAACCAAAGGGTCTCGGGAAAACTGCTAGTCATAGAGGTTGGGGGGGGGGGAAGAGGGGGTGGGGATAGGAGGGGGGCGTGAGAAGAAAAAAAGGGGGAACGGGGGTGGTGGGGGAGAGTGGGGGGGGGGGGGGGGAAAGGGACGGTGGCAAGAGGAAAGGAAAGGGGGAGGAGGGGGGGGTGAAGGAGGGGTGGGGGGTGGGGAAGGAAAGGGAGGAAGGGGCTGTGTATTGGGGTGGGGGGAGGGTGGAGGTAGGGGTGGGGGGGGGGGGGGGGGAAGCTTTTTTTTGTGTTTACAAAACGCTGCTGTTTTTTCTTTTGCTTTCCCCTCCTCTCTGCCCGGCCCCTTTTCTTAGCGTGGGGGACTGTGCTTCTGTGGCTCGGTAAAACAGAGACAGAGAGAGAGAGAGGGGGGGGGGGGGGGGGGGGGGGCCCCGGGAACCCAAAAAGAGAGAGAGGGGGAGAGAGAAAGGTCGGTAGCCCCGAAAGAGAAGGAGGGGGGGAGGGGGACGGGACCCGAGGGGAAAAGGGAGAACTGAATTAACCTGCCCGAAACTTTTTTTTGACTTGGCTAAAAGGTTTTTGTCGAGGTGATGCAAGTTTTTTTTTTTTTTTTTTTGCAAGGAAAGAAAACAGAGAAAACTGCCATTTGGTTTCTAC
Organism: Conus ventricosus; assembly: GCA_018398815.1. Taxonomy (NCBI): domain Eukaryota; kingdom Metazoa; phylum Mollusca; class Gastropoda; order Neogastropoda; family Conidae; genus Conus; species Conus ventricosus. The sequence continues at coordinate 4,760,286 of CM031601.1, forward strand.
ACAACTAAGCAAAAAGAGA
>CM031601.1:4772804-4775304 GCA_018398815.1 Conus ventricosus
TTCTTTGTATAAGCAGCACATTATTCGAGTGAGAGTGCCAGTACACCCAACATTAGAACACTAACAAACCCAGACACTTTGTATCAAGCGCCAAAACACTAAAATCAGCTAAATGTGTCCATTTATGAGAAGACATACAGACAATGCATGGTGTGTAAGGGATTGATTGGAGAAAGAGGGGGAAAAAAAGAAGGAGAAAAAAAATGATAGTAGTGGAAATTGTTTGTTTTGTTTTTTTCGCCTTTTTTTTTTTTTTTTGGCAGATGAAGTGGACAGTGTGAAGCACCAAAAAATGAAGAAGTGGATTTTGGCCTTAGGGGAAAAAGAAAAAAAAAATCACCGCCTTAGGTGCTCCATTGATCCGACAACTGATGCCCTAAAAAAAAAAAAAAAAAAAAAAAAAGACTGAGAGAACGATATTGAACGATATTGACTGGATGACACGAGAAACGACTGAATGAAGCGCCAGCTGGCAGCTCTTCAGTCGGCACTACCCAGGTAGGCAGCCCGTTGTGTAAACGACTGTGGATTGTAAAGCGCTTAGAGCTTGGTATCTAGCCGAGAATAGGCGCTATATAAGTATTCATAATTATGATAATAATAATAATAATAATAATAATAAAAATAAAAATAATAATAATAATAATAATAATGATAATAATAATAATAATAATAATAATCCTGTGGTAGGTTGCCTCATGGATTTACTTAATATAACCATAACTAAAGATTCAAGACGGCAAGGAGGGTCGTCTGCCTGTGGGTTGGCTCACATACCACTGCATCCCTTCCCTGCCCACAGAGAGAGAGAGAGAGAGAGAGAGAGAGAGAGAGAGAGAGAGAGAGAGAGAGAGAGAGAGAGGAAGAGAGAGAGAGAGAGAGAGAGAGTTTACTAGTCCGCTGACCTCCTCCCCTGTGGAGGAGCAGTACACTTACAGAGCACTGACAGGAGAAGGAACTATCCCTTTCCACCTTTCTTACAGGCCCCAAGTCTATAGCTGAAGACAATACATCTATTCGACAAACCATTTCACAACGAAATCCTCCACTTTTTTTCTGAAACTTGAAGCTATCAGGTCCCGAATGTAACATGACTTTAGGGAGAGAGAGAGAGAGAGAGAGAGAGAGAGAGAGAGAGAGAGAGAGAGAGAGAGGGGGGGGGGTGCGTGTGTGTGTGTGTGTTTCCCTCTCCGTCTACCTCCTGCTCTCTCTCTCTCTCTCTCTCTCTCTCTCTCTCTCTCTCTCTCTCTCTCTCTCTCTCTCTCTCTCTCTCTCTCTCTCTCTCTCTCTCTCACTCTCTCTCTCTCTCTCCCTCTCCCCTCACCTGTGTGTGTGTGTGTGTGTGTGTGTGTGTGTGTGTGTGTGTGTGTGTGTGTGTGTGTGTGTGTGTGTGTGTGTGTGTGTGTGTGTGTGTGTGTGTGTATGTGTGTGTGTGTGTGTGTGTGTGTGTGTGTGTGTGTGTGTGCAATAAGTTCTGAGATGAGGCTTTCTGATATCACCTTCCACTCTGTCAAACAGACAAGTCTATTTTTTTCGAAGTTTTCTCCTACGGTCCAAATGCACTTGGTCATTCCCTGAACCATGTGTGGAAGATAGCCGATCACTGTTGACTGGGGTATAGTGGAAATCATGCCCTGGAAGTAAACTCGGCCATCGTCAGAGGTCTGGGGCTTCTTCCTCCTCCACTGCCTCCACTTGAAGGGCAACAGACACTGGTCACAGGAAGCCAGGTGTGGTTAGTGTGACGGGTGAGTGACCAAACGCAAGCTGTTTTCGGCCCAGGGAAGTGTTTCAGCCAGGCGGCCAAGAGGTGCTGAGGGGTTCCGACTCCGTTTAAAAAAAAAAAAAAAAAGTTCGAAGAATGAGACTGGGGCCGGAATAGCTCAGTTGGTAGAGCATCGGACTCGTAATCTTGGGGTTGCGGGTTCGCATCTCCGGTAGGCCGTTTTGGTACAGGGGGATTTTTCCCTCGGAGTTAACATTGGTTCTGACTCCATTTCCCATACAGTCCTTCGAATGAGACTATAAACCGAGGTTCCGTGTGTGAACGCACGCACAACATCTTGCACACACGTCAAATCCCATCACCAACTTCCGGAAGAGAAGGCCAGTTTGGCCGTTGGTATGGATGACACGTTACACATAGCATGCACCTTCCTCGAAATTGGAGTATGGCTGCCTTAATGGCAGGATGAAAAATACGGTCATACACACGACAGAATAATCAACTTGATGATTGTGGACACTCTACGGAAAGACAGGCTGTAAACGGAAGTTCTGTGTGTGAACGCTCACCTAAAATCTTGCTCACACGTACAATCCCACCTCCAGCTTGGGAAGAAAAGGACAGCTTTGCCGTTGGTATTCACATTGCGTGTATCCTCCGGTACAACTCCGTAAAAATCGGAGGACTGACATTTGACTGAGCGGTACCGGAAACGAATAATTAGCACCAACAGGCAGCTCTTCAATCAGCTTTACTCAGGTAGGCAGCCCGTTG
>CM031601.1:4780304-4785304 GCA_018398815.1 Conus ventricosus
ATTCATCGCAAGTGGAAGAGATCAGTAAGATACATTGTCATCATTTGAACGAGTGGATGGTCGAGTTAAGTCTTTTTTTTTTTCTAATTGCATTACTCCTTGTCCAGGACGGGGGAAATCGTGATGGTATTGCTTAAGTGCACTAAGTTGATGTATTATTAGTCAGGCTTAACACACCAAGGTTATCTTTGCACTCATACACGCATATGCACACTCATGCGCACACCAAACATTCACCTCTCTCTGGGAATGGGATGTCACGCATTCGTTTCTCTCCTAACACGACTGAGCACAAGAAATACAATTTATATGCTACTTATAATCAAACATGAAAAATATCCAATTACACAGATGCACAAATCAACACATAAAAGATCAATACTTCCTAATCCCGGGTTATAATAAAATGACTTCTTACCTGGCCAGGTTTTCACACACACAACCACGCTTTCACACCACACCACAGTTCTTGAACAAGTTTCTTCAAGTCTTCTTCAGCACTGCTTGATGGTGACGCCCTTGGTTGACTGGCTCCAGGTTTCAGGACTGGGTCTTCGTGGTCGTCTCTGGGATCTCGACGTAGAACTCTTCTTCTTCGTCTCCTTCACCCACCTCTGGTTCAAATTCAGTTTGTCTGTCTTCACCCACCTCTGGGCTTCAAACTTAGTTTTCTTCTCTTCCAGCTTGTCTTCAACCCTAAGACTTAACTGTCTCTTCTATCTCCCAGACCACGTTTCTCTCGACCCTTTCTCTGTCCTGCTCACTCCTCTCCTCTCTCTCTCTCCTCTGCCTTCTCTCTCTCTCTCTCCTGGTGTTGTTCTCCGACACGTTGTTCTCCCTCAGTTTATATAGGGAGGGAAACAAAGGATTCCCCTTCGGGCCATGCCTTTGTCCACACTGCTTCTCAAACCCCTAGTTCACAAGTACCCTGAATTCTCCATTCGCTACATTCTCCCACACATCAGCATTTACACACACCCCTACCTAATTGATTAGCAAACACACACTTAGCACCAGATGGACATCGAGAATTCCCGCCGACTTCGGTGGTCACTTAACACAGTAATTATCTTAAGGAGGGCTACTACAACCTCCACACGCATTCAGCCAGCCTGACAATAGAACCAACACAGTGACCCACGGCAATACCATCCGAACGAATCCAAGACTCCTGCTCTTCACTGACTGTTTACAAAAGAACCTCAGCTGACTGAGCATTTAGCGCTCACTTGGAGCGCCGAGGTCGTAGTGGTTACATCCCTTCCCCTTTCGCCACCGGGCAGGTCCGAACTCTCTCCTAGGTGTCATCTGACCACTTCGGCCTCCTTCACACAGTTCGGCCGTGTGCGATGGGTAAGGTACCCTGGTTAATTGGTCTATTACCTATTTGTTTACTACGTACAACGTCCCTTTGCCTCCAAGCGTCTAATGCCTTTTGTGAGAGGTTTCACGCTCCTGTGCGTGAGGACATAAGTAAATGTTATGAATTTATTTGTTTTTAACCTTTGATTTGGTGCACCTTAGGAATGAATGTGTACTATTTGTTTGCAGGAAAGGAAGAGGGAAATGTTATTGTTCTGTTACCTCTCCCCCCTTGTCAAAAGACCTGTTTGGTAATGACAATAAAATATCAAAGTGTCAAAGTCTCTCTCTCTCTCTCTCTCTCTCTCTCTCTCTCTCTCTCCTCTCTCTCCACTCGTGTGATCGTCAACGTATACTAGCAAGAGAGCCCATGGAGGCGTGAAACAATTGTAGGGGCAATGGAGAGTGAGAGTGATAGCGGGCAATGGCGAAGTAGGAGGAGGAGAGGGTGCGTTGAAAATTCATGTTGCTGGAAGGGAAGGAGGATGGGGGGGGGGGGTCTAGTGTTTTCTCCCCTCCCCACCTCCCCCCACTTGCACCCCCACCCCTTCCCGATTCTTCTGAACTATCAAAACATTGCAATCCTGTTCAGGTTGTGGCACTGGTGTGACGCAGTTGTCGTATTGTTCGCTCCCACGCCTGCTCCAGGGGATGAAGAGACGTGCTTTTGATTTCCGGTTTTCCCTGTGTACTGCCTATATATGCGGCCTAAACAGAGGGAGAAGGCTTGAGATTGAGTGGGTTTGTGTGTGTGTGCGTGTGTGTGTGTGTGTGTGTGTGTGTGTGTGTGTGTGTGTGTGTGTGTGTGTGTGTGTGGTGTATGTATGTGTAGTAATGTGTGTGTGTATGTCTGTGATTTTGAGTGCGTGCGTGTGTGTGCGCACGTGCGCGCGCGTTTGTGCTGTTGCGCTAGTTAAGCTGCCAAACACGGCACTTCAAAGAAACAGAGAGCGGCCAGTACAGCACTATCAGCAAAATGCATCTTTCGCATTTTAGTCTGTTTGAGGAGAGATACTAGTGCAGGCGCACCATGGATTCAAAACGCTTCTTTCTGTTGTTGATTTGACCGTCCGATCCTTTTCCTTCAAAGGTTCTGTGTGGTGTGTGTGTGTGTGTGTGTGTGTGTGTGTGTGTGTGTGTGTGTGTGTGCGTGCGTGCGTGCGTGCGTGCGTGCGTGCGTGCGTGCGTGCGTGCGTGCGTATTTGTGTGTGTGCGTGTGTGTGTGTGTGTGTGTGTGTGTATGTGTGTGTGTGTGTGTGTGTGTGTGTGTGTGTGTGTGTGTGTGTGTGTGGCATGTGTGTGTGTGTGTGTGTGTGTGTGTGTGTGTGTGTGTGTGTGTGTGTGTGTGTGTTTGCGGGGGAGGGGGGGGTAGGGGGCGGTACCCAAGCGTTGCACAAGATGCCTTTTGCAGTGTACAGATGAAGTACAGATGAAGGGATGAACATTATATTTAGACATTGATTCTTTTTTCTTTCTTTTGCTTAATGAGGTCAGCGCACGGCGGGCACTGAAGTATACTTCCTACGTCTCAACTATAATAGACAGTGAAATGTTATCCTGTTCCGCGCATTAATCAATTGAGCGACCGAAACAGATCAAGACAGAGACAGAGACAGAGACAGAGACAGAGAGAGAGAGAGAGAGAGAGAGAGAGAGAGAGAGAGTGAGAGAGTGAGAGAGAGAGTGAGAGAGAGAGAGAGAGAGAGAGAGAGAGAGAGAGAGAGAGAGAGTCTGGAAGGAGTTGCTAATAGGGTTCGTTGAAATAGGAGACGAGGCAACGAAAGAACAGTGATTGGAAAGGACACCTGGGGAGGAGCCTGATAATGAGATTATGTTTTTCGCCGCGTCTGTTGGCTCCTTCAGTGTGTTCCTTTGTTTGTCAGCGAGATTACACAGAAATCTGCAGGACCAATTTAACCCCAAATTTGCTGAGTGGTGGAATGCTGCCCAAAACGGATCCTTTTTGAAATTGTTGGTGATGATCCATGGTGCGAATCCGGATTGAAGGACGAATCCATGATCCGTTCGTGAAATGAGCGTTTACGGACTGATACGTATGTATAAAGTGCCATATTTTCATGATGAATCGTTTTGGTGATTTGAAGATTGAATAATCGTATTTTCCACATTCCATCTCAAAAAGTACACGTGAAATAACTCGTTCAGTCGATATCTACTATTTGTTCCCTTTGCAGTAAGATACTTTTGTTTCCACCTAAGAACTTACTTGATCAGAGGATTTTTTTTTTTTTTTTTTTATATTATGTTTTTACCTGTGTTTCTGAACGCATCATGTCCTATTCCACCACCACCACCCACCCCCAATCCCTCCGCCCTTTAGCCCCCTCCTGCTCCCCCCCCCCTCCCAACTCTCCACCCTCCATCCCCCGCTACATTTTGGGCAGATCTGAATCGAAGGGTAGCCTCCAGGATCTGTAGGTGCTTTGCAGATGTGTGTGGTGCCCAGAGCTCCCTTCTGCTTTGGTCATTTACTGATCTAAGCTTTGCTACTTGTTCCGCAGTTTCTCTTTACTTTAAGCTTCATATGCCTTGACTCTCGAATGCATGACCTTCCTCCCATCACATGGGCAGAGAATGGATGCAGGCCATGGACGGACTCCTCCAAACAGCTGACGACAAGAAGCTGGCATACATAGTTACCTGAGAGGGCGGCCCAGCTGGTTGAACAGTCTTCTCCTGGCATGCGGTGACTATGGTGGCAGGAAATGAATTGTGACCTGTGTGAGTGAATGAACGGGACTCCAGACAACGTGAATAGCGAGGTGAAATCCTTATCCTGTCTCCTCTCGATCTAGGGACAGGTGTCGCGTTCCCTGGCACCAAAACCTGGCGCGTCGTATGAGCCAGATGAGCAGACTGCATATAGAGTCGATCTTCCTGCCAATTCCAACAGATTTTCCTACCAATCAGTGAGCATTACTATTTGTGGCGAACAGGGAAACGATCATGGCTGAGAAAGACTGCAAAAGGTTGTGTTTTTTTTTAAATTTTTTTGTTATTTCTCGCCTTTAAAGATAACGTTAAAAACCTGTTTGAACTTAAGATGAAACAGTTTTTCAACAGAAAGAAGCTGCATTAGAAATTTTGATATTGTATACACTTTGGTTTCCCTCTCTATCTCTTACATTTTGTGTTCCATCTCTATCTATTGCATTTTGTGTTCCATCTCTATCTCCTTTATCTATAGACATTCAAATGTATATCTGGCTACACTTTCGCCAGATTTTCAGCCTCCTAACACTAGTAGGGAGCACTGTCAAAATTCACCTGTTGCTGTTATGAAAGCACAAAGAAATCCGCTTACACCGCCGGAGCTTGAGAGGCGCTTTTTACTGAGCAATGCTCTTTCACTTGCCGTGGTTCGTACAACTTGAGAGGAAGGACTGTACAGTGCAGTGGCCGTGCACTGGCGTCAGCAGACAGGCAGGCCGTGGGAAAGAGGTGTACGGACAGATCACTGCTTGAACTTTCCATTCAACTGTCGCTCACGTTCTCCCGTTGAGACGTCCGCATTGTTCTTTTTGTTCGCGGGTGTCTTTTATGTGCGTGTTTTCCTTTGGCTGGAGTGAGTGTACGTTCCTTTTGACAACAGATTCGCTGTTTGGTTTTCACGTATG
>CM031601.1:4790304-4792804 GCA_018398815.1 Conus ventricosus
TTATTGTTAGATGTGTGTGCATACACATAGGCCTTTGTAGAGAGACTTAGTGACTCCAATTTGTTGTTAGATTTGTGTGCATGCATACACACAGCAGGCCTTTGTAGAGAGACTTAGTGACTCCAATTTGTTGTTAGATTTGTGTGCATGCATACACACAGCAGGCCTTTGTAGAGAGATTAGTGACTCCAGTTTGTTGTTAGATTTGTGTGCATGCATACACACAGCAGGCCTTTGTAGAGAGACTTAGTGACTCCAGTTTGTTGTTAGATTGTGTGCATGCATACACACAGCAGGCCTTTGTAGAGAGACTTAGTGACTCCAGTTTGTTGTTAGATTTGTGTGCATGCATACACACAGCAGACCTTTGTAGAGAGACTTAGTGACTCCAGTTTGTTGTTAGATTTGTGTGCATGCATACACACAGCAGGCCTTTGTAGAGAGACTTAGTGACTCCAGTTTGTTGTTAGATTTGTGTGCATGCATACACACAGCAGGCCTTTGTAGAGAGACTTAGTGACTCCAGTTTGTTGTTTGATTCACTTTGGTTGTACTGACATGCAAAAATTGATAATGATAAAATGCTGACAAATTTTTGCATTAAAAAAAGGCATTTGTCAAAGATGGGTGAAAAAGAGACAATTTCAACTCATGACATCTGATACAGTAATCTTCTACACTTCCCCTTTTTCTCACTGTCTAGTCCAACACCTACCGTATCTGTTCTCCCCCCTCCCTCTCTCCCTCCCTCTCTCTCTCCTCTCTCTCTCTCTCTCATCTCTCTCTCTCTCTCTCTCTCTCTCTCTCTCTCTCTCTCTCTCTCCTATCACGTTACATGGTCCCAATCCCAACTTTTTCATTCTGTATCTTCTGTTTTAATGCAGAATATATCATGAAATTGAATCAACAAAAGTTGATATATGAAGATAACGAGCATCCTTGCGCACAATACCATACAGTCATGCACACACACACACACACACACACACACACACACACACACACACACACACACACACACACACACACACACACACACACACACACACACACACACAAGGGTAGAGAAGATAGTGGTGTCTATACACAGTGGTCACAATTTATTACAAACACTTTTTGAATAGAAGTATTATTGTGACACATGTTCTTGTATGCGCATCTACATTACATGACATTTGACAACAGTTTAGTTAAAAATAAAATTCAAAAAAAAAAAAATTCAATAAGCGTGCAGCATTCCATATACACTACACTACATCAGCTAGGCCATGTGGTCAAAATGCACAGATATTACAACTAAATACATTGTTTTTAAAAAGGAGATGAATAAATAAGGAATGAGTTGTGAAGAAGCACTCATGGCAGAAGCCAAGGATGTAGAGTAGAGAGGATTAGTATCTCGCCTCATTTCTCCATTATTCTCCTTTGCCAGAGTCCCGTTTGCTCGCGTACATAATAACCACTTTCAGGGGAGGGAACTGTTCCCGTGGTTAGGGTGCCCTCTCAGGTACCCATGTCTGCCAGCTTCTTCTTGTCTGCTGAAGAGCTTGGTCAACCAACCACCTGCATGTAGGATTTGCCTGCATATGAACCACAGTATGTGTGGTTCAGAATTGATGGTTTGAAACAGTCTCAAAGAATGGTGAATAGCCAGCCAACTTGTAAAACAGAAGGCAGACACAGTCAGTCAGACCAACAAAAAGTTTAATGCCATCAATAAGCATGGTGGAACTGACAACAAGCAAAAGGTGAAGGTACTGAACTTTCTTCCCTCTTTCTTTCTGTTCTTTTCTTTCTTTTCTTTTCTTGTTTTTCTTTTCTTTTCTTGTTTTTAACAGTGGGGCCTCAATCCTCATATGTTTTCCCACCAGCATTTACTTCTGAAGCTGACTCATACTCACCATGCCTTGTCTGTGGGCATTCACTCGCAGATCCTAGTGTTTTAACGTTTAACGTTATAACAAGCAAAAGATGAAGGTTCTGATCTCGTCCCCTCTACATCTTTGATAAGCCCTAACTGACACCTGATCTGCACTATAATCCAACGCACTGTGAGGAGTCACTGCGGCCCCGCTCGTCAGTTTATGCTACGCCGCTTCTGCTAAGCCTTAGGGTTATTTACATCACATTAGGACTACAAAAGACCATGCTAAGAAACATATTCCATTACCTTCTCTATGACATATCACATTACGTTGCTACCAGGATTTTGTGCACAACACTTACAAGTAACCACTATCACATCAGATTCTAGCTCATCATCAGTGCATCCCACCTCAGGCAGATGGACTGAAAGAGCAGAATCAACGATACGGCTGTTTCACGTAGCTCAGCTCAAGGAGTGGTAGCTGAAAGAAAACTGATTGAAAGATCTCCAAGACCCATAGCTTAACACTGAACTGTTGAACAGGGAGTTGGGTGAAGACTCGAATGGATGAAATTCCATCTAAACAACTGGAAGGAAGTAGAAAGTGCTTTATTCAATCAAACACGATTCAGC
>CM031601.1:4797804-4817804 GCA_018398815.1 Conus ventricosus
CACATCCTGCCCCCCCCCCCCCCCCCCCCTTCAGTTCCTGATGCACCAAACAGACCACTCCTGTCACCCCCCCTTCAGTGTCCTGATGCACCAACAGACCACATCCTGTCCGCCCCCCCCCCCCCCCTTCAGTGTCCTGATGTACCAAACAGACCACAATCCTGTCCCCCCCCATTCAGTGTCCTGATGTACCAAACAGACCACATCCTGTCCCCCCCCCCCCCTTCAGTGTCCTGATGCACCAAACAGACCACATCCTGCCCCCCCCCACCCCCCCCCCCCTTCAGTGTCCTGATGCACCAAACAGACCACATCCTGTCACCCCCCTTCAGTGTCCTGATGCACCAAACAGACCACATCCTGTCCGCGGCCCCCCCCCCCCCCCCCCCTCAGTGTCCTGATGCACCAAACAGACCACATCCTGTCCTCCCCCTTCAGTGTCCTGATGCACCAAACAGACCACAACCTGCCCCCCCCCCCCCCTCCTCAGTGTCCTGATGCACCAAACAGACCACATCCTGCCCCCCCTCCCCCCCCTTCAGTGTCCTGATGCACCAAACAGACCACATCCTGTCACCCCCCTTCAGTGTCCTGATGCACCAACAGACCAACATCCTGTCCGCTCCCCCCCCCCCCCCCCCTTCAGTGTCCTGATGCACCAAACAGACCACATCCTGTCACCCCCCTTCAGTGTCCTGATGTACCAAACAACCCATCCTGGCCCCCCCCCCCCCCCCCCTTCAGTGTCCTGATGTACCAAACAGACCACATCCTGTCCCCCCCCTTCAGTGTCCTGATGTACCAAACAGACCACACCTGTCCCCCCCCCCCCCCCCCCCTTCAGTGTCCTGATGTACCAAACAGACCACATCCCTGTCACCCCCCTTCAGTGTCCTGATGCACCAAACAGACCACATCCTGTCCCCCTCCCCCCCCCCCCCCCTTCAGTGTCCTGATGCACCAAACAGACCACATCCTGTGTCCCCCCCTTCAGTGTCCTGATGCACCAAACAGACCACATCCTGTCCCCCCCCCCCCTTCAGTGTCCTGATGTACCAAACAGACCACATCCTTCCTCCCCCTTCAGTGTCCTGATGTACCAAACAAATCACATCCTGTCCCCCCCCCCCCCCCCCCCTTCAGTGTCCTGATGCACCAAACAGACCACATCCTGTCCCCCCCCCTTCAGTGTCCTGATGCACCAAACAGACCACATCCTGTCCCCCCCCCTTCATGTCCTGATGCACCAAACCAGACCACATCCTGTCCCCCCCCCCCCCCTTCAGTGTCCTGATGTACCAAACAGACCACACCCTGTCCCCCCCCACCCCCTTCAGTGTCCTGATGCACCAAACAGACCACATCCTGTCCCCCCCCCCCCCCCTTCAGTCCTGATGCACCAAACAGACCACATCCTTCACCCCCCTTCAGTGTCCTGATGCACCAACAGACCACATCCTATCCCCCCCCCCCCCCCCCCCCCCACCTTCAGTGTCCTGATGCACCAAACAGACCACATCCTGTTCCCCCCCCCCCTTTCAGTGTCCTGATGCACCAAACAGACCACATCCTGTCCCCCCCCCCCCCCCCTTCAGTGTCCTGATGCACCAAACAGACCACATCCTGTCCCCCCCCCCCCCCTTCAGTGTCCTGATGCACCAAACAGACCACATCCTGTCCCCCCCCCCCCCCTCTTCAGTGTCCTGATGTACCAAACAGACCACATCCTGTCCTCCCCCTTCATGTCCTGATGCACCAAACAGACCACATCCTGTACCCCCCCCCCCCCCTTCAGTGTCCTGATGCACCAAACAGACCACATCCTGTCCCCCCCCCCCCCCCTTCAGTATCCTGATGCATCAAACAACCACATCCTGTCCCCCCCCCCCCCCCCCCCCCTTCAGTGTCCTGATGCACCAAACAGTCCACATCCTGCGTTATAACCATTCAGATCAATCTTGGTTGGTCAGGAAGTGAGGATAAAGAGAAGATTGGACCCCCTCCCCCTCCCCTCCCACTCCCCCATCTCCCTTAAAGTCCCTAGACTGTAGAGACCTCGACCTACACACCCAGTTTACCTGACCTACATTTCGGCATCTACCACGGATCAAGGATTTGTTTCAGTTGTAGTTTTTATCATTATTGTTTTTATCATTACATTCACCTGACAACACTGGATTTTCAGGCTGTCAAACTTGTAGAGTGTAAAAAGTCTAACCTGAAAAGGTTTATACCCTGAAAAAGAACTACAAAAAGTAATAGTGAAGGACATGTAGATATAATTAATAACATGGGAGATATAATAAATAACATGGTAGACATAATGAAAACATGGTAGATATAATTAATAACATGGTTGATAATCTACTGACATCATGACGGTGGAATAAAAAAAGAAGAAGAAAAAATCCATGCTATACTCATCGCTCTCAGCTGTGTTAAAAAGAAAAAAAAAATAGAAAAAAAAAAGAAGAAAAGAGGTCATGCTATACTTATCGCTCTCAGCTGTGTTAAAAAAAAAAGAAAAAGAAAAAAGAAAGAAAAAAAGGCCATGCTATATTATCGCCTCACTGTGTTTAAAAAATTTTTTTTTAAAGACGAAAAATGAATGAATGAAAAAAAAAAAGAGTAAAATATAACAAATAATACTCACAAAAGCCACGGACCAATAGAACACTGACGCTGCAGAGCGGGTGACCAGTGTCCACCTGGTCACATCTGTACAATCTACGACCCTGTCACCAGATTACAGCCTCAAAGCTGACCATCCATAAATTGCGACCAGGGAAAAAGAAGTGTAAAGAGTTTCCAAAACAGGGAAAGGAGAAAGTCCACAAAGACAAGAAAAAAGAAAACAAAAAGTGTTTGAGGACCTGTAAAGAATGACAAAGAAAGTGTTGAGGACTGTAAAGAATGACAAAGAAAGTGTTGAGGACTGTAAAGAATGACAAAGAAAGTGTTGAGGACTGTAAAGAATGACAAAGAAAGTGTTGAGGACTGTAAAGAATGACAAAGAAAGTGTTGAGGACTGTAAAGAATGACAAAGAAAGTGTTGAGGACTGTAAAGAATGACAAAAAAGTGTTAGAAGACAGTAAAGAATGACAAAAAAGTGTAGAAGACAGTAAAGAATGACAAAAAAAGTGTAGAAGACAGTAAAGAATGACAAAAAAAGTGTAGAAGACAGTAAAGAATGACAAAAAAAGTGTAGAAGACAGTAAAGAATGACAAAAAAGTGTAGAAGACAGTAAAGAATGACAAAAAAGTGTAGAAGACAGTAAAGAATGACAAAAAAGTGTAGAAGACAGTAAAGAATGACAAAAAAGTGTAGAAGACAGTAAAGAATGACCAAAAAAAGTGTAGAAGACAGTAAAGAATGACAAAAAAGTGTAGAAGACAGTAAAGAATGACAGAAAAGTGTAGAAGACAGTAAAGAATTACAAAAACTGTGTAGAAGACAGTAAAGAATTACCAAAAAAAGTGTAGAAGACAGAAAAGAATGACAAAAAAGTGTAGAAGACAGTAAAGAATGACCAAAAAAAGTGTAGAAGACAGTAAAGAATGACCAAAAAAAAGTGTAGAAGACAGCAACGAATGACCAAAAAACGTGTAGAAGACAGTAAAGAATGACCAAAAAAGTGTAGAAAAAAAGTATAGAAGACAGTAAAGAATGATAAAAAAAAGTGTAGAAGACAGCAAAGAATGACTCAAAAACGTGTAGAAGACAGTAAAGAATGACCAAAAAGTGTAGAAAAAAAAGTGTAGAAGACAGTAAAGAATGACCCAAAAAAGTGTAGAAGACAGTAAAGAATGACCAAAAAAGTGTAGAAGACAGCAACGAATGACAAAAAAAGTGTAGAAGACAGTAAAGAATGACAAAAAAAGTGTAGAAGACAGCAAAGAAAGACAAAAAAGTGTAGAAGACAGTAAAGAATGACAAAAAAAGTGTAGAAGACAGTAAAGAATGACAAAGTATAGAAGACAGTAAAGAATGACAAAGTGTAGAAGACAGTAAAGAATGGCAAAAAAGTGTAGAAGACAGTAAAGAATGACGAAGTGTAGAAGACAGTAAAGAATGACGAAGTGTAGAAGACAGTAAAGAATGACAAAGTGTAGAAGACAGTAAAGAATGGCAAAAAAGTGTAGAAGACAGTAAAGAATGACGAAGTGTAGAAGACAGTAAAGAATGACAAAGTGTAGAAGACAGTAAAGAATGGCAAAAAATGGCAAAGTCAGAGAGAGTGACTGGGCACAGGAAGTTACTCATTATGGTATCATGATTACGACTTCCGCTTCCGCTTCCGGACAATTGTGCCAGACCACTGTTACCATGATTGCAAGGTTCCTAAATGCCGGCAGTCAAAGCGTAGTAAAGGTAAGAGAACGGGACGCAGGCAGAAAGCACGTTTGAACCTGCTGTGTGTCTTCACTCTCGCCAATCTCACCTGTTGTGGCCTCTGGGTCGGGTCCAGTTGGTCGGTGGCGTCAAACACGTGGGCGGTGATCGCCATTGATCGGCGTGGCTTAAAGCGCGGCAATTAGGACCCGCCCCTTGATTCCTACCCTCCTGTCAACCATGGGCAGTCCTTAGGACACATGGCAGGTTGAGTTTGACCTGGTTACGGCACGGAGACAGAGAGAGAGAGCGAGAGAGAGAGAGAGAGAGACAGACAGACAGACAGAGAGGGAGACAGCCACACACACACACACACACACACACACACACACACACACACACACACACACACACAGACAGAAGAGAGAGAGAGAGAGAGAGAGAGAGAGAGAGAGAGAGAGAGAGACAGACAGACAGACAGACAGACAGACAGAGAGGGAGACAGCCACACACACACACACACACACACACACACACACACACACACACACACACACACACAGAGTAAGAGGAGAGAGAGAGAGAGAGAGAGAGAGAGAGAGAGAGAGAGAGAGAGAGAGAGAGAGAGAGAGAGAGAGAGAGAGAGAGATGTCATGTAACCGTTGGCCCTGTCGATCATTAAAATAGGTCGATTAAAATAGATGGACTGATAAATACATTCTTACACACACACACACACACACACACGCATTATATATATATATATATTATATATAATATATATATATATATATATATATATATATATATATATTATATATGTATATATATATACACACACACACACACATATGTATATGTCTGTGGAGAGAGAGAGAGAGAGAGGGGGGGGGGGGGGAAGGGGGGAAGGAAAAGTAACGGTAGAGAGTAGATTTGATCACCGTTGTTCGCCTCGCGTAGCCTCCCCGCAAAATCTGTCTGTCTGTCTGTCTGTCTGTCTCTCTTCTCTCTCTCTCTCTCTCTCTCTCTCTCTCTCTCTCTCTCTCTCTCTCTGGGGGCCAGTTCTGTAGGCAGGGGTAACAATAATAAATAATGATCGCAACAGCCGCCGGGACAGTTGGCAACAACAGCAGGTCCCTTTCTTATAGCACAGCGACTTCAACAACAACGACAACAACGACGACGACAACAAAGAAAGCAAAGGGACGCTCAATCTTCCCACAAGATTATTCATTCTCCCCCCCCCCCTCCCCCTCTTCTCCTTTTCACGCCCCACTCCCCACCCCACCCCCCACCTTCCGCGCACAACACAACACCACCAGTCTTCGCCGGGTATCTGGTGCAGGGTGACTGCGTACAGCGGGGGCAGCCAAGCGTGTGCGGTTCAATCGAGGGACCGCTCGCCGTGTGGAACTGACAAGTCAGCTCGCACCCACCAGGGTAGGGAGGGGGTGACAGTGGCCCGGGTAGTCAGCTCGCACCCACCAGGGTAGGGAGGGGGTGACAGTGGCCCGGGTCTCTCTACACAGACGGGCTTGTTAAGTGAGCCCAGCGGTTCTGAGAAGGCCGGCCGTTCGAACCTCCGTGTGTCCCACGTCATGATCCTGCAGGTAAAAAGCAATGAATGCCGTATGCGAGGCACTGATCAATTGACGAGAACGTCCGTGTTAAGGACGGCGACTTTAAGAGAGTGCGAAAGCTGAAATAAACTGACTGCTGACTGCTTGTTGGGATGTAAATCAAAGTAATGCTCTTTGAAGGTGCTGGAGTGGAGGTAAAATGGTGACTGAGGCAAATGATGGGGTCTGCTCCTTTTCATGGGGGCACATACAGAGAGCGGAAAGGTTGATTCTGGTAGTAAGTGCCAAGTCTTTGCAGCAGATGATTATTCTTCCTGTGACCTCTACATGAACTCAAAACGGCGATGTGTCCTACACCTCCTGCAAAATAGATCTGCTCCAGGCAATAAATCAGGAGAAGAAAACTCCTCTCTGTTCATTGCAAATAGAGTTACCTTTTCTCAGTTTGGGGGTCATGTACGTAGGTCTAGAGTCAAATCTTTTTAGTTGAAGCGCAGGCCAGGGAAACAATCGGAATATCGACTGTCTGCATCCGGAATAGCTCAGTTGGTAGAGCGCCCGACTCGTGATCCTGGGGTTGCGGGTTCGAATTTCGGTACAGGGGGATTTTTCCCTCGGAGTTAAACATTGGTTCTGACTCCATTCCCTACACAGTCCTTCGAATGAGACTATAAACCGAGGTTCCGTGTGTGAACGCACGCACAACATCTTGCACACACGTCAAATCCCATCACCAACTTTCGGAGGAGAAGGCCAGTTTGGCCGTTGATATGGATGACACGTTACACATAGCATGCACCTTCCGCGAAGATGGAGTATGGCTGCCTTAATGGCGGGATAAAAAACGGTCATACACACAAAACGTTACTGCCTGTCTATACAGGCAGTGTCCGCAGGAGTATCAGCCTGCGTACGCAGAAAGAAAGGACTGTCTGCATCACAGGCGCACAGATTCACAGCCATGTTTTGGCTGTTCTCTCTCTGACTGGATTGCTAAGCTGACGGATGGGGCTGACTTGCCTTTGGCCTGCCCACCAGCGGCGTCTGTCCATGAACACGACGTGCCCACCAGCGGCGTCTGTCCATGAACACGACGTGGTCTTCTTGTTGAACACGTGCTCTAACACAAATTACCCCCCTTGCATATTTCTGACCTTCTTCTATTTAATGTTACTCTCTATTAAACATCCTACATCCTGGTTATTAAGAGTCTCGTATATGGTGAAAGTTCGTGAACCATGTCGTGACGCAGGCAACGCAAATGCAGAGAATGTTAAAGAAAAGTTCGTGAACCATGTCGTGGCGCAGGCAACGCAAATGCAGAGAATGTTAAAGAAAAGTTCGTGAACCATGTCGTGGCGCAGGCAGGCAACGCAAATGCAGAGAATGTTAAAGAAAAGTTCGTGAACCATGTCGTGGCGCAGGCAACGCAAATGCAGAGAATGTTAAAGAAAAGTTCGTGAACCATGTCGTGGCGTAGGCAGGCAACGCAAATGCAGAGAATGTTAAAGAAAAGTTCGTGAACCATGTCGTTGCGCAGGCAACGCAAATGCAGAGAATGTTAAAGAAAAGTTCGTGAACCATGTCGTGGCGCAGGCAGGCAACGCAAATGCAGAGAATGTTAAAGAAAAGTTCGTGAACCATGTCGTTGCGCAGGCAACGCAAATGCAGAGAATGTTAAAGAAAAGTTCGTGAACCATGTCGTGGCGCAGGCAACGCAAATGCAGAGAATGTTAAAGAAAAGTTCGTGAACCATGTCGTGGCGCAGGCAGGCAACGCAAATGCAGAGAATGTTAAAGAAAAGTTCCAGAAATATAACGGTATGAAGCGACTCAAAATGCACGAAACATTCTGGAAACCATGTCCGGAACCTTCTGGAGCTTCCAGAGCGTTTACGAAATGTTTTTTTTTAGAATGTTTATATACTAGATGATATCACCTGTGTGCATGTCATCTAGCATATAAACGTAACGTGAACACTTCTCTAAAAACTCATGCAATACCTCACTCACATTCTATTCATCTAACACGGCTAGAGATGCAAAACAAAACAATACAAAAACGTGTTCGTAAGACTGTTGAACCTCATTGATATCAGCTCAGTGTTGACTGCTTTGAAGAAGGTATAAATGATTCGCTCGAGCATACTTATACTATCTCGTGTGAAACAGAACAAGACAGGAACATACATCAGCCTGATCTTTCTGGCTGCTCCAGCCCCACACAGCGACCACAAAGATGCTACAATCTCTTGTTTGAGTATACTAGTTTGTAGTAGCCCAAGGTTTCATATGGCCGAACTTGGAAGATAAAGATGGTGCTGTTGTTTGAGGTTCATTGGTGATTCTACAGAAAGTCGTAGCCACACGCGTGAAGATTTCTTCCACTGTGTTCTCCTGTGGTTTTCCACTCATATTTGCCAACGGCGTATTTCTTTGATCAGAATTCTTGAGCATAAATCCGGTTCCCACTGCATGGCTGGATCGAGCGTAGGATTCAATCGTTTGCACTGTTTGGACACTTTGGAAACAGGCACATCAAACCGGTGGCACTCAGTCACTTCAAACCTCTACCAATGGTGGCACTCAGTCACTTCAAACCTCTACCAATGGTGGCACTCAGTCACTTCAAACCTCTACCAATGGTGGCACTCAGTCACTTCAAACCTCTACCAATGGTGGCACATGAAGTCGATCCTCGTTTGAACCCTTCGAGTTTTTAGACTTGTTTGTTTTCATTGCCTTGCATGGCAGATTTGGGCTGATCTCTATGATTGAAAAGGGTAGGGCGTGCTGAAACTATACCATCCCAAAATTATTCTTGCTGACAGGTAACAAAAACTGACAGAACACTACCATTGCTCTGTTACTCATTAAGATGAAAAATGCGTACTTTTCCGTGCTTGGACAAAAGCATATTGCAATAATGAAAATTACATTACAAAGATTGTGTTTCTTTGTCGAATTGCTGTACCCACGTTTCTACAAAGTTGACATATTTTCAATCATCATCATTTCAATCATCATCACAGGTAGAATTTCTCATTGATCCTGACTTGAATCGCACCATTCTGGACCAGTATGACTTCGGATCGTGCTAAGAAATCTCTGACTTTCCGCCATTTGGACTTGGGGGGGGGGGGGGGGGGGGGGGACGAAGCCTTGGAGATCGGTTTCAAGCTCTTCGTTCTAAATGAAGGAGGACGCAAGACTTGCATTTTGTAGCCGATGAGCTCCCGTTGGAGGCCCATGACCTATGATCTACAAACAGCGGCTGCCAGCCAGAGTGCCAAATGGCAATGAAAACCAGAGGGGACACTTGGTAAAGTGCAGTCCTCCGTCAAAATCAAACCGATCCGGGATCCGGTTTTTGTTCCGGATCCGCACTAAAATGTCACGGCTTCATCTGCAGGCCATGTTTCTTCTTTCCACCAACTTTGGTTAAAATCGGTCGGCTGAATGTTGTGTAATCTTACTGACTGACAGACAAACAAACAAACAAACGCAGAGCATAAGCTTCCTGCGGACGTATAATCACTTGCCTGGAGCAGAAAGTCTGACAAAGGTTCGAACGATCACGGTTTGCTTTTAGTTTTACCTTTATAGCCCAGACGATCATCCAGGACCTATCCTCCGTACTATCACCCACACTGAGGGAAACAGTTCTGTCTTGTAAAGCAGTAACAACAGCAAGAATAACCAACAAGCGCAATAAGATTCTTTACGGAATGTTTTCGTGAGACACATAACACGACAAGTGATTCCCTAACTTCGTTAAGGCTGATCAGTGCAGTCCGTGTTATGGGCGCCGGACATCCCACCTTAACTTTAATCTCCAGCTGAAAAAAGAATATTGACAAATAATGAAAAACCTTTACACATACTCATGAATAGAAGTGACAACAGTCTTTCCCGTGGGACCTACGCAATGAAACAGAAAACAGAAAACTAAACCTACCCAAAACAAACGAAATAACAATTAACAATAACAAGAATGATGATGATGATGATGATGATGATGATGATGATGATGATGATGATAATGACGATAATGCTAATGATAATAATGATGATGGCGATGGCTGCAACGCAGATAATGCTGATGATGACGATCAAGCTAATGGGAAAAAAAAAAGAGAGAGAGAGAGAGAGAGAGAGAGAGAGAGAGAGCTAAGGATTGCGAGTGAGTGGGGGTGGGGAGGGATCGTAGGGGGAGGGATGGGAGAGACGGAGATCGAGAAGCACACACACACACACACACACACACACACACACACACACACACACACACACACACACACACACACGTGCACGCGCATGCGCATAGAGAGACAGCACACCAAGGATAATAGGGATGGTACACACGTCATGTAACCAAAGAACAAAGAATTCTGTTTGTCCATATAATATAATAATAATAATGAATACTTATATAGCGCCTATTCTCGGCTAGAGACCAAGCTCTAAGCGCTTTACAATCAACACTCGTTTACACAACGGGCTGCCTACCTGGGTAGTGCGCTTGTGTGTGTTAATATATGTGAACATTACATATAAACAATGCGTTTGTGTGTGTGTGTGTGTGTGTGTGTGTGTGTGTGTGTGTGTGTGTGTGTGTGTGTGTGTCTATGCACATCATGTGTGCGTGCTTGTGTATACTTCAGGGTGTGTTCGTAGCTCGTGTGTGTGTGCATGGTGGTGTGTGCGTGCGTGTATACTTGCGATTGCGCCCGTGTGTGCGTGCGTGTGTGCGTGCGCGCGCGCTCGTGTGTGTGTGTGTGTGTGTGTGTGTGTGTGTGTGTGTGGTGTGTGTGTGTGTGTGTGTGTGTGTGTGTGTGTGCGCGCGTGCGTGCGCACGTGTTTATTTCCTGGGAGCACGTTAGTTTCGTTCCCCCGGCCGCCACGCCCACTTTCCGAAAGGGACAGCAGACACTCTGCTCTATGGCGTTGTACAAATGTCAAAAGTGCTGTTCTCATTCTCCACGTAAAGCAATATTCATCATAATTATATAGGAAAACTATTCGTTGTAAACATGATTTTCCAGAGATACTGATACTTGCCTTACTTCATAATTATGATTGTTCCGGTTTTGGCACTGTCATCACATACAAGGTGAGCGGGAATCATAAAAATAGTTATGACTCACGTGCATGTGCTCGAGGCTCTTGGGCCGTGGAAGAAAACGTGTTGATTGCCGGAAGGAAATCCTTGTTTTGGTATTAACTTTACTGCCGATGCCATTATGATGAGAAAGTAATGCCATCATTACACGGCGAGATGCTTCCAGATTTGGCAAGGATTTTTTTTATTATTTTATTTTTTATTGCTGCTTTTAATGATTTTTGACATAAAGTTTTTCATAGCAATGCCCGGGAGAGAAGGGGCGAGGGGGGGGGGGGGGAAGGAGAAGGGGGGGGGGGGGAGAGGAGGGGAGGGGGGGGGGGGCTTTCAGTACTGATTGTATCCCCGTCTTCTGAAAATCCAACGAAAGCAATTTCCTCTTTTCTGTTACTTTCTTTGGACATTTTTTTTCTTCTTCAAAATTTTTTCTATAGGGATGTCGGGGTGGGGTGGGTGGTGGAGGGGGGGGGGGGGGGGGAGGGTGGGGAAGGGTCGGATGGGGTGGGGTGGCGCGGGTGGGCATCTTTCTGTGTAGATTGTATGCGTGTCTTTTGCCAAAAAAATCATGCATTTCCTCTTCTCTATGACACACTTTCACTCCGCATGTTTGTTTTTTTTTTTCCAAGTTGTATTTTTGTCCTCTATTTTTCCCCTTGCATTTGTAGTTCAAGTACTTACCTTCTTGAAAGTCGTTACAAATCTTGTGGTTTATAATGCGCAAATTTTTGTCGTTATTTATTTTGACGACTCAGTGGTGACAGTGAGGATCTGAAAAATGAGCAGTAGCTGTCCATCATGCGTTGCTGTTTGCTGACCTCACTTTGCTGTCAATGTCTATTTTCATCGTCGTTTTGACGATTTTTGTTGTTGTCGATGTTTGTGATGTGACTGCGATCAACTAAGCTTAATGGCTCGGGCACTTAGCATGGTTTTAATACATCATAATTAATTGTATTCCTTTCTTTGTACCTTTGACAGGATCGACTTCTTTTTTTTTTTTCCTGTGTGGTGACAACCCTGAACAGGCCCCTATGACAGTCCAGATAATTATGCCTTCCCTCTCTCCCGCCTCCCGTAGTCGGCTGGGCTATAAAGAGCATGACTTGGGGTGATGATTGTTGATTCAGGGTGATTTGGGGTGATGATTGTTGATTCAGGGTGACTTGGGGTGATGATTGTTGATTCAGGGTGACTTGGGGTGATGATTGTTGATTCAGGGTGACTTGGGGTGATGATTGTTGATTCAGGGTGACTTGGGGTGATGATTGTTGATTCAGGATGACTTGGGGTGATGATTGTTGATTCAGGGTGACTTGGGGTGATGATTGTTGATTCAGGGTGACTTGGGGTGATGATTGTTGATTCAGGGTGACTTGGGGTGATGATTGTTGATTCAGGGTGACTTGGGGTGATGATTGTTGATTCAGGGTGACTTGGGGTGATGATTGTTGATTCAGGGTGACTTGGGGTGATGATTGTTGATTCAGGGTGATTTGGGGTGATGATTGTTGATTCAGGGTGACTTGGGGTGATGATTGTTCAGATTGGGCGCTGGGAATAGGCAAGAGATTCAGGGTGACTTGGGGTGATGATTGTTCAGATTGGGCGCTGGGAATAGGCAAGAGATTCAGGGTGACTTGGGGTGATGATTGTTCAGATTGGGCGCTGGGAATAGGCAGGAGATTCAGGGTGACTTGGGGTGATGATTGTTGATTCAGGGTGACTTGGGGTGATGATTGTTCAGATTGGGCGCTGGGAATAGGCAGGAGATTCAGGGTGATTTGGGGTGATGATTGTTGATTCAGGGTGACTTGGGGTGATGATTGTTGAGACTGGGCGCTGGGAATAGGCAAGAGATTCAGGGTGACTTGGGGTGATGATTGTTCAGATTGGGCGCTGGGAATAGGCAATAGATTCAGGGTGATTTGGGGTGATGATTGTTCAGATTGGGCGCTGGGAATAGGCAAGAGATTCAGAGTGATTTGGGGTGATGATTGTTGATTCAGGGTGACTTGGGGTGATGATTGTTCAGATTGGGCGCTGGGAATAGGCAAGAGATTCAGGGTGATTTGGGGTGATGATTGTTGATTCAGGGTGACTTGGGGTGATGATTGTTCAGATTGGGCGCTGGGAATAGGCAAGAGATTCAGAGTGATTTGGGGTGATGATTGTTGATTCAGGGTGACTTGGGGTGATGATTGTTGAGACTGGGCGCTGGGAATAGGCAGGAGATTCAGGGTGACTTGGGGTGATGATTGTTGATTCAGGGTGACTTGGGGTGATGATTGTTGAGACTGGGCGCTGGGAATAGGCAGGAGATTCAGGGTGACTTGGGTGATGATTGTTGATTCAGGTGACTTGGGGTGATGATTGTTGAGATGGGCGCTGGGAATAGCAGGAGATTCAGGGTGACTTGGGGTGATGATTGTTGATTCAGGGTGACTTGGGGTGATGATGTTGAGACTGGGCGCTGGGAATAGGCAAGAGATTCAGGGTGACTAACAGTCAGACCGGAGACTGGGAACACGCAGGAGAATTAGGGTGACCGTGGTTCTGACCAGAGACAAGGAACAAGCAGGAGAATTAGGGTGACCGTGGTTCCGCCTAGAGACAGGGAACAGGTAGGAGAATTAGGGTGACCGTGGTTCCCTCTAGAGACAGGGAACAGGTAGGAGAATTAGGGTGACCGTGGTTCCCTCTAGAGACAGGGAACAGGTAGGAGAATTAGGGTGACCGTGGTTCCCACTAGAGACAAGGAACAGGTAGGAGAATAAGGGTGACCGTGGTTCTGACCAGAGACAGGGAACACGCGGAGAATTAGGGTGGCCGTGGTTCTGACCAGAGACAGAGAACAGGCAGGAGAATTAGGGTGACCGTGGTTCTGACCAGAGACAGAGAACAGGCAGGAGAATTAGGGTGGCCGTGGTTCTGACCAGAGACAGAGAACAGGTAGGAGAATTAGGGTGGCCGTGGTTCTGACCAGAGACAGAGAACAGGCAGGAGAATTAGGGTGGCCGTGGTTCCGACTAGAGACAGGAAACAGGTAGGAGAATTAGGGTGGCCACTATTTAGACTGACTATGCTGACATCTGTTCAGACTGGAATCTGGCAGCAGGCAGGCAAACTAGGCTGACAAGTGTTCAAGGATCTGGTTGTTTAATGGATGAAAATTCTTTTCCTCATCACAGGATGTCGGACTGGTTCAGAATCTGTAGTCCTGTGGCATCCAGCATTAAAGCTGGCATTTATTTATTTATTTATTGTTTTGGTACCTATCGTGATGCGTTTTCACTGTAGTGCTGCCGGTGTAGTGTGGAAGAGATCAGCTGCCCAGTTCCTAACGGACGGGTATCCCCATCTGCCACACCACCTGAAGTGGCTGTTCAATGGAACCTAAAATCCTTCCTGGGGAATGAACCCACAGCCTCTGAGACAGCCGAGCCGCTCGACTCTTAACCATTGTTCCCCTTGCAACTGAAACCAGCCACTGAAATCAAAATGTCCATCGCCGTCATCGAACATAATCATCATGACTTTCATATGAACAGTACATGCATGACGTAATAGTGTTCTTATGGTGTAGAACACTGCCCTTTCCTTGGAAGGAAATGCGTGATGCCGATCTTTTGCTTCGCGTGTTTCCCCATACAGCAATGGCTGGTTGTCCTGTAGTGGTAGGTTCCACCAGGCAGTTCCACTCCTCGTCTCATTACGGTAGAGGATTAACATTTCGCTGCAAATTGTGATAGTCAGTTGTCAGAGAATAACTGTCACTGAGGATTGGAATGGACGTCAATCAGTTGTGTCGGTGATCTTTTAATATTGAAAAAGTTGATATGCATCTTTATATGATTTATATACCTCTTCATATGCATCTGTGATTTATTGTAATTTACATCAAGAGAACATTTTGTTTTCAATGTCTTCTAAAGTCTCTGAACAGACGTAGTTTGATATTCCTCAGTCACTGAGTTCATTTAGGGGTACAGATAGAATAATGCTCTGGAACAGTGCTTTTGAAGACCTGTTGAAATCAGGAGGCAGAGGGCTTTTAGACAGCAGAAAACCCACTCATAAACAAATCAACAAACGACTGGCCTACTGCAATGCGAGGTGCGGCAAGCCCGCGCGCATGAGTGAAGCAGTTTGGACACAGATGGCGGAGAGTGGAAAGGAGGAGCGTGGGCGGAAGGGGGGGGGGGGGGGGGGGGGGGGGGGGGGGGGGGAGGGGGATTTTAAGGGAACTGCTGCTCAATTATCAATGCTACAAAGCTGGTTTCTTTGCTTATACTCCAAATTACGGTGACGTCATCTGACTTACCACCTTGCCACTGACGGCATACAATCACCCAGATTGTATGTTCATCTGATTTCTCTGGGGTTTGTTTGTTTGTTTGCTTGTTTTTTTTTATTTTTTTTAATTTGATTTGGTTCTTCGTTTCTTAGCGTGGTTGAAGTATTCGTAAAATGTGTGCAAAGTGTATTGAATAAAAAATGAAGACCCCACAAAAACAAAACAAAAAAACAAACAACAATTTACTTATTTTATAAATCACTTGCACTTTGAGACAGAATGCCGTTTCCTGTATGAACCTAGCACGAAATGAAAAAAATACCAACACGTTGTTATGTTGGCTTGGGGGTGAAGCAAAGCGTAGGCATGATCCATGTCTGTTAGTCCATTCAGTTGTTGCTGACCGGGGTTTTTTTCCCAGCCCGAATTTTCCCTTAATAGGGGAGGAGGGAAGGATCAAGGAGTGGGGGCCCGGGGGCTCAAGGGAAAGACAAACGGGCGACTGGAATTGTCTGGTTAGTTTCCGAACTTTATCCTCAAACCCCCAGAAATTACATGACACATGAGTATGCACCGCCAATTAGAAGATTAAAATGCCGCAATACCCGATTCGTGCAAGTGGAGGGAAAGAGAGGTGCAAACTCGGAAAAAAAAAGAAGAAGAAAACTGTGAAGTGTGATGGACAAACGCGCCAGTGGCTGGGTTTAGTGTACGGTTGGTTCATCCTGAATCCAAGTGATCCCCCAGCTCGGGGAATAGAGACCAATAAAGAGGCCCAGTCAGCGCACGCGTCCCAGAGAGAGAGAGAGAGAGAGAGAGAGTGGTTATCAGCGGGGCCCGAGGAGGAGATATCTGCCAGGCTTGTATTGTGCTCACCACCTCTTTCCCCCCGGGTCCTTTGTTCCCCCTACAGGACATTTTCCTGTGAGTCCCATCTCTCTCTCACTCTCTCCAACAATCATCTCTCTCTCTCCCGCTCTCTCTCTCTCTCTCTCTCTCTCAGTAGGCCTAGTGTCTCAATACGTGTTCACCCCATCTCTTTCCGAGCTTCGCTGCTGTACAGCCGCGGGCGAGCGAGCGAGCGGGCGGACGAGTAGACATGCTGTTCCCCCCCAGTGTTGTGCGAAGGCATGGACTCGTCCATCAGTAAGCGTGCCGTGAACTATGCAGGCGCCGAGTGGCGACTGGCCGCATTGTAGCGGGGGCTGGGTCCCAAGTCAGCGCTAGACGACACAGCACAGGAGAGTGCGTGTTCCGCTAGAGACGTGCTCTATGGTGTGTGCGTGTGTGTGTGTGTGTGTGCCGTGTGTGTTTTCCCCAGCGTGTATCAGTGGTACATACTCGGTGCTCCGCACCCCTCCCACAAATGCCTCATCCCATAGAGTGACTTCTGGCCGATCAAGGCATCGAGAGGAGGGAGGAAGGGCGGTGGCTGCGTGGAGTACTGTGATCCCAGCATTGAACTGGTGCAGAGTTCAACAAGGAGTGCTAACGGCCATCTAACTGTAGTTGGGCACAGTTGTGTTTGCTGGTGGTGTTTTGCCTGAGGTTTTTTTTTTCTTTTTTTTTTTTTACTTCAGGGGGGGCCCTCCCGAACTTGCAGGGGAGAGGGCAGTGCAGACAGACTGCGTATCAAAGCGAATAACTGGAAGTGAAGGAGGGGAAAAGATCGGGGGGGAAAAAAGTGAAATGAGAACCCTCGGGGTTGCCCCATTACATGTTGTGATACTTCTACATGTGCGCGTTTTGGAGTACTCGGCCAACTCTCCACTTCTTCTTCAGTTCTTGCCTGCGGAAGTCTGATGTAAGTAGAGTGCTGAGTGTTTGACAAGTTCATTTCGCCTCCTCTCAGCTGGGAGAAACTTTTTTTCGGTGCGCAGGGGATCTGTTTGCAGCGCCTGTAGTCTGTCAGCTGGGCTTGACGTGTCTTGGTACGCTCGGCCTGGAGCCAGTGTCTGGTGACTGTGCCCACAGTGAACGTAGGTGAAGCTGCTCCACCAGACAGGGGAGGGAGAAGGTGGAGGCGGGGAGGGGGGTGGGAGGGGGATGTGACGGCTGCTGGTGCAGCCTAATTGGGCGGAGAGTTGAGGAGGGCTGTATGAAGTGGTGGGAGCAGCGCTATGTCATCCTACTGATTAGCTCGGGGACCTTGGCGTGCCTGTCTCGCGCTCTCCCGTCACCCTCTGCCCCTTTCCACCGTCCCCTCCCCCCTCCCCTCCCCCCACCAGCCCCGGCCAAATTGAGAGTATTAGCAGCAGACCAATCCATAGAATCAATCAAGTGCCCTGATGGACCATCCCCGCCATTTTCACCAGTAACTTTGCAAGGTGTCACAGAGGGCTAGGTGCTGTCATCACTGCTATCAAAACCTGGAGAGAAACGTGAAGGGTGCTGATTCAGACAGTTCACTGTACTGGGCTCATTTAACCAGTTCATGTTTATGAACCTTGAACTGTGTAAGGGCCGGCTGTTGAGAGGACGTGTTACGTAACGTCTCCTGAAACGCGTTGGTCCCCGTTTTGCGCCAAAAAATTTTTGGTGTTGTTCCATTTTTAAAAATTCTGCCGAACTTCAATAGAAAATTCTGGTGTTTCTGAGATCGGCTCGTTTCAAAATAAGGGTTCCATTTCGGCTCGTCCCACCTTTGCATTGTTTAGGTCTCCAGAACATTTAGTGATCCAAAAACTTGAAAAAAAAAAAAATGGATTAAATGGGCAGAAATACTGATAGTAAATCATCAAGCGGCTGTCATTAGGTAGGTGTGTCATATTATAAGTTGGGGTGCACTGTGCCTTTGAGTTATTCCCCTCCACGTACTGGGCTCATTTCAACCTTCATGTTTAGAACCTGACTGGAACGGGCCCGGCCTTTGAGACAGACCGTTTACTACGTCCTCCCGAAACGCAGTTGGTCCCCGTCATGCCCAAACATTTTGGTATTGTTTCCATTATAAAATTCGCCAAACTCAAATAGAAAACTGGTGTTTCTGAAACACTCGTATCAAAATAAGGGTCCCTATCCCGCTCCCCCACCGTTGCAATCTTTTAGGCTCCAAACATCCAGCGATCACAAAAACCCTTGAAAAAAAACAAAAAACCAATCCTTAAATGCGCCAGAAAATCCTCGAATATAAACTCACAAAAGACCCCCCCTGTCACTAGTAGGCCCCTGATATGCCCCCTCGGGGGCCCTGTGACCCTTTGAGTTATTTCCCCCTCCCCCCCCCCCCCCCCCCCCCCCCCCCCCCCCCCTAATCAGCCCCACACCTCCTATGCTGATTTTCGAGGTAAGGTAGTGTCCAGCATATTTACGCTTCTCCTTTAGTAACTTGATTCCTATGATAGCTACTGCTTATGACTAAAAAAAAAGAAAAAAAAAACAAAGAAAAAGAAAAAATGTTTGATAACACTGGCTGACAAATGAAAATATGTTAGTAACAAACCTCTATGTATCCATCTAGACAATAATGAGAAAAGAAATTACTTCCCTTGACCCGGAGTGGGAATAAACTGCAGTTGTGTGATATTCTTAAATAGTCTTATTATAATACCAGGCAAACAAACGCTATTTTCAGTTGTATATTTAATATTCCATAGTAACTGAACTAAACTATTGTTATTTTCAATGAAAAGAAAGTTGGCCAATCTTGTTTTGACCCTGGTTATGCGTGTGATGAAAGAGCATCAAGGGAGGGGGTGGGGTGGAGGGAGGGGGTGGGCGGTGGGGGAGGATTGTTGCATATATATATAAGGCCACCTTCCACAGTTGGCCTCTGATCAGATACGTTTCATTGCACCAGACTCCTGTCGTTTCACACCGTTGTAAAAGGATGTTGTTTTATTTCATTCGTATGCTTTCCTTTCTGCTTTAACCCACTTTGTGCTGTTGAATTTTGATTCCAATCGCAAAGAAAACTGATGATGTATCAGTCGGTTTTATTTGGTTCCATTACTGTGGAAAAGTAAGGAAGCTGTTTTAATTTGCTGCTTGCATGTTGCTTGATGACCATATGCTTAGCACTTCCTTTGCTGTGACTGGCATGATAGTTACCTGTGGCCAGCCAGTGTCAAGTATATAGAGTAGGCTATACTGTATCTGCTCCTTTGCTTCTCCGACGTAGCATGAAATGGCCTGATCTTCGTTGAATGAAAGTGGATATTGTTCAATGTTTTTGTATGAAATATTATTAAATGCAAGTTTTATGCATAAAACCATAGGAGCAATTGATCACAGTTTCCTAGAAAATGTTGATTTTGTGATACTGAAAATATTTTTGAAAACATTAGATGTTGATGGCCTTTACAGTTTGATGACACCTTCTTGTATGGAATGGTTCAAAAGGTTTATTGTTACGCCGAGTTTTGGACTGCTAGCTTCTGTTACTGCTAGAAAAAGCCAAAATGTAAGCTTTCCACAGATACACACATGCACATGCATGCATGCACATGCACACACACGCATGCATGCACGCACGCACGCACGCACACATACACTTGTGTGTGTGTGTGTGTGTGTGTGTGTGTGTGTGTGTGTGTGTGTGTGTGTGTGTGCCAAAACAGCATTTCCACTGCCGTTGGATGTTGTGATGATCACTCTGGTGGTGTCAAGGCAGGCTAATCGCCGTCTGTCACAACATCACATTTGATTGATTTAGACATTTCACCTGAGATG
>CM031601.1:4827804-4857804 GCA_018398815.1 Conus ventricosus
GACGCCATTTGTGGGCCGGCCGTGGCGTCATTGGAGATCAGTCAAGCGACAGTCCTGGTTAATAAGCCAGTTCTAAATGAATGCCTTCGGGGCCACACTCTCATCAAACGAAGTGCGCATTAACTGTGAGTGGATATGATGGCGCTACTTAGTATGACCACAAAAGGAATGAATGTAGATAAGCAAACCAGTAGATTAATTTCAACCCCCCCCCCCCCCCCCCCCAATGGGAAACCTTTCCCTGTCTCTCTCTCTCTCTCTGTGTCTGTCTCCTCAGCGGGGATTTATAATCTCGGTCTGTCATTGAGAAGAATTTTGCCATAAGTGATAACAGAACATCAGTTTACGTTGTAACCTGTCTGAATCAATTCATACACGCAACGGGTCGGAAAATCAATGTCAATCGATGAACAGTACTTTACATTGCGGTACTTGCGCGCTTCTCTCCCCTCCCTCCCTGTCTCTCTCTGTCTCTGTCTGTCTGTCTGTCTCTCTGTCTCTGTCTCTCTCTCTCTCTCTCTCTCTCTCTCTCTCTCTCTCTTCCTCTCTCTCTCTCTCTCTCTCTCTCTGTGCGCGAGCGCGTGACTGCCTCTGTGTGTGTGTGTGTGTGTGTGTGTGTGTGTGTGTGTGTGTGTGTGTGGTATGTGTGTGTGTGTGTGCGCGCGCGCGCGCGTGCGTGCGCGTGTGCGTGCGCGTGTGTGCGTGCCTGCTTGCGTGCAGAAAACTTAACGTAATAGGTGAAATGTAAACTTTTGACTGAAACCTCATTGAAAAACAAAGATAACAAACAACACATTGATTACAAACAAACAAGATAAACAAAACATCGATTACATAAGTAACGGTTACTGCATCATAAACTTTCAAAATTCATTCATGTAGGCTGCATACTTCGCGTTACATGGTCGCAAAGCATTTGAAAGCCAGACAGCTGCCCCAGGGCAGTAGTAGTTGCCTGATACTTTCGACTCAAAACACCCTACATAGTATGGGGAATGGTTTCTTTATTCTTCAGGAGGGGGGCACTCGATAGATCCCCGTCTCGATAGATCCCCGTCTCGATGGATCCCCGTCTTGATAGATCCCCGACTCGATGGATCCCCGTCTTGATAGATCCCCGTCTCGATGGATCCCCGTCTTGATAGATCCCCGTCTCGATAAATTCCCGTCTCGATGGATCCCTGTCTCGATGGATCCCCGTCTCGATAGATCCCCATCTCGATGGATCCCTGTCTCGATGGATCCCCATCTCGATGGATCCCTGTCTCGATAGATCCCCATCTCGATGGATCCCTGTCTCGATGGATCCCCGTCTCGATAGATCCCCATCTCGATGGATCCCCGTCTCGATTGATTCCTGTCTCGATGGATCCCCTTTACTGTTTTTGGATCTACCGAGACGGGGATCTATCGAGATGGGATCTACCGAGACGGGGATCTATCGAGACGGAAATTCGTCCACATGTAGAGGGGCATCTACCGAGACGGGGATCTGTCGAGATGGGGATCTACCGAGACGGGGATCTATCGAGACGGAAATTCGTCCACATGTAGAGGGGCATCTATCGAGACGGGGATCTACCGAGATGGGGATCTACCGGAACGGGATCTATCGAGACGGAAATTCGTCCACATGTAGTGGGGGATCTATCGAGACGGGGATCTACCAAGATGGGGATCTACCGAGACGGGGATCTACCGAGATGGGGATCTGCCGAGACGGGGATCTATCGAGATGTACTCCTTCAGAGGGGGGGGGGGGGGGGGGGGGGGGGGGGGGGGGGGGGGGGGGGGGGGGGGGGGGGGGGGGGGGGGGGGGGGGGGGGGGGGGGGGGGTGGTGGAGGCAGAATAGCTCAGTTGGTAGAGCGCCCGACCGTGATCCTGGGGTTGCGGTCCGAATTTCGGTACAGGGGATTTTTTCCCTCGGAGTTAACATTGGTTCTGACTCCATTCCCCATAAAGTCCTTCGAATGAGATTTTAATTCGAGGTTCCGTGTGTGAACGCTCGCACATCTTGCACACACGTAAAATCCCATCACCAACTTTCAGAAGAGAAGGCCAGTTTGGCCGTTGGTATGGATGACACGTTACACATAGCATGCACCTTCCCCGAAGACGGAGTATGGCTACCTTAATGGCGGGACGAAAAAACGGTCATACACACAAAACTCCATTGCCTGTCTATACAGGCAGTGTCTGCAGGAGTATCAGCCTGCGTACGCAGAAAGAAAGAAAAAAAAGAAAGAAAGAAAGAATTCTTCATTCTGAATCTCATTTGTGTTTGTTGGTGTTCCTGTAGGCCTAACCCCTCCGTTAGCCTACCAACCCACGAGGTTGATCTCACTGGGACGATGTTGTTATGCTCTGCATAGTTATGCGGGGATTGTCTTCAGTTGTGACAAGCTCCTAGCATCACATTTATCAGTCTCCAGAATATCCCGAAGTCGGAGTGTGGCTGCCCATGTGGCGGGGGTAATCAAAAACGGCCACACACGTCATGTTCTCATCCCCAGCTGATGCATGTGTACCATAGTGTTCAAGCACTTCGGCTGTCCGGATGATCCAGAGTCTTTTAGCCAGGGTACGACAACAACAACAACAACAACAACAACAACAACAACAACAACAACTGGGATGATGAATGCACTTTTGGAGAAATAAAGATCAAGATAGGCAGACGGTCTGAAAAGGGCTCTTGGATGGAGTTGTTCTCCCTCCCCGTGACTGTGAGAATACCGCAGAAGTGGTTTGTATCTATTACACACCCATAGACGGACTAAGTCACCTCCAGTGGACGTAGCTCTGCTAGTCTAGTGAGTCGTGTCCACGGGACGAAAGTCGAGGCTAGTCGGGCGATCGACCCGAATGATTCTGTTCGCTGGACTGAGTTGGATGGGTCAGCGCCAGTGCAGTGTTTTACCGATCGCTTCTTCGGCCCTTTCCCCGCTTAGCTCCCTTCCCTCCCTCCGGCTCCCCCCGACCCTTCCTCCCCTCCCCCAACCCCCCTCTCCCCGCCCTGCCTTCGTCTTCTACTCCCGCCTCCTCCCGCCTCTGCGCCCATCCCTCGCCCCCCCCCCCCCCCCCCCTTTTTTTTTTTTTTCTGTCCCCTCTTTGTCTTAAAATGACGGAGTGATTGTTTCGCCTGCGTTTGTTTTCCATCACTAATTTACTTTTTAGGTCTTGTTGAGACAGATAAGTAGATAGTATGCAGTGGTAGATTAGATAGATAAACATTTTTTCCCCAAATATCTCTAGATAGGGATATATAGAAATAGATGTGATATAAGTTGTACACACATACACACAGGCGCGCGCACACGCACACGCACACGCACACGCACACACACACACACACACACACACCGACACACACACACACACACACGCTCGCTCGCTCGCTCGTTCGCTCGCTTGCTCACTCACTCAGTCACTTACTCACTCACTCACACACTCACTTACTCACACACTCACTTACTCACTCACTCACTCACTCACACATACATACATACATACATAGGCGGACATACATACATACATGCGTACATATATAGAAAGACAGACAGACAGACGGATAGATAGATATAGACTGACAGACTGATCAATCGATCGATCTTTAACTTTTTTGCATTTCAGAAGAAAGTATGTGTCATGGATGTCCCACCAAGGTCCTGTCGTTCACATCACCTTTCTTTGTTGAATATACACCTTTTCTTTGTTGAATAATACACCTTTTCTTTGTTGAATTTTACACCTTTCTTTGTTGAATTATACACCTTTCTTTGTTGAATCATACGAAACTGTACGTGCCGAAGTCCGAAACATGTTGGCGTGACGTGGAGGGGATTTTGATTTTTTTTTTTTTAATGTGGGTCATCCTACCTCCAACTTTTCCCCATTTTTGTGCTGCTTCTTTTCTAGTCTTGTGTCTTTTCTTTCCTAGTCTTGTGTCTTTTCTTTTCTAGTCTTGTGTCTTTTCTTTTCTAGTCTTGTGTCTTTTCTTTTCTAGTCTTGTGTCTTTTCTTTCCTAGTCTTGTGTCTTTTCTTTTTTTTCTGTTTGTTTGTTTTGCATCCATCGTCTTGTTTTATATCATTTTCTTTGCTCTCACTTATCATGCGTAGTCTTGTGTGTTCACTACTGATGGACATTCATTTGTAGCATCCACCGTCTTTGTTTTATATCATTTTCTTTGCTCTCACTTATCATGCGTAGTCTTGTGTGTTCACTACTGATGGACATTCATTGTAGGTGTTAATGTTTTGCGTGTAATACAAAGTGTCTGAAACTGATATTTTGTGCGCTGACACCCCTGTTCTGTTATAATTGCTAAGCTTCCTTTTGACAAATGGTGGCAATTTAACCAACGATTAGAGAGTACAGTTGCAATGACATTAAATACATTGTGTGTGTGTGTGTGTGTGTGTGTGTGTGTGTGTGTGTGTGTGTGTGTGTGTGTGTGTGCGTGCGCGCGCGCGCGTGCACATGCATGCGTGCGTGCGTGCATGTGTGTGTGTGTGTGTGTGTGTGGTTACTCTGAAAAGACATGAGGTAACGAAAGAAAAACGACACAAAATATAACGACGGAAAGAAAAGAGTCAGGTACTATCAGGCACAGAACTGTAGCCCACAATCCCGTGAACCCATGGCAGATGGATGCAGATGTCCTGTTCTCTGTGTGACAAACTGCAGGCGGACAGATCTGTGGACAGGTCTGCAATCCCCGGTTCCTCGAGTTACACGTGCTCTCCGGGCGCTGCTTGCTAACCTGCATATTAAAGAAACACAAGCTGTTAAACAAATACCGAGCTGTTGACAGTGTTCTCCTGGCGGTGGCCAACAAGCGAACGATTGTGCTTCAAATCACCCGAGTACCAGCAGATAAAAGTGGTGGGTAGGATCGCTCGTGCAGGTAGCCGGGGCTCTTGTTTACCCAGCGGCCGTTTAGTTGTGGGCTGTTGCGAGCCGTTCATCAGGTATGATATACGGCTCGCGTCAAAACAAAACAAAAAACAAAAACAAAAACAAAAACAAAACACAAAAAAAAAAAAAGAAGGAAGGGAAGAAGAAAAAGAAGGAGAAGAAGAAGAAGAATAAGGAGAAGAAGAAAGAAGGAAGGTCTGTCTGATGGTTTCGTACAAGAAGAGAGTGATTTTTTTTTCCATTTTAGGGAAACAGCTATAACGTACTCTATGTATCATCGTTATTCATAGTTGTCTTATTAAATTGGGATGGTTGTTGTTGATGTTGCTTTTTCATCTTTCAATGCGTCTTATCAATGTATTACTGTCGCGATTATTATCCCCCCCCCCCCCCCCCCCCCCCCCCCCAGCTGACCCATACACACCCTCAGCCGAGTTCAGTCTATCGCAAAGCAGCGAGTAGCAATGATTTATGGGCGTTCACGTGTAACTTCCTGTCACTGGTTTCATGTTTTGTTACTTTGGTACCATCATAAATTAAGCATGACCGTTGTAACTCTCGGAGCAAAACACTTTAAATATTAATGTCATTTAAAACCGTCTTGGAGAAAATTAGTTTCCATGGTGTGAGAAATGGTGCAGTTTTCATGGTAGAGGGTTGTTTTCGTTGTGAAAATGATGTCCGTGATGAAAGTTGACGGTTTTATGGTTTCATGTGATAATGACTGATTAAACACACACACACACACACACACACACACACACACACACACACACACACACACACACACACACACACACACGCGCGCGGAGAGAGAGAGAGAGAGAGAGAGAGAGAGAGAGAGAGAGAGAGAGAGAGAGAGAGAGAAACAAATCCCAGCCTTTTGCGGCCAGCAGTGTCCCATACAGGGACCATGGGCAGCGGGTCAGCTTATCGCCTGTGGCCAGGAGTCTGCAGGGTACTTGACAGTCTGGATGGGGCCTGGAGAGCTCCGGTCTCCAACCAGGTTTGTCTTGAGTGCGACTTCTTTTCCCTTTGTTGGGCGACCTACACGCCGCTACCCTCACCTTCCCGCTCCCTAACCCCCCTCCACCCTCTCCCTACCGTATCCACTTCTTCCTGACTAAAAAGCAACGTTGTTAGAAATCAGGAAATAAAACAATCCGCCTTGGTACATTGGACAGCGTTGTGGACTCGGTGGCAGTGAGGCTGTGGGTTCGATTCCTCTCAGAGGCGCTTCTTTGTGGGAATTTTTTTTTTTGCCCCCATGTCGGCGCGTGTGGTATGGGCTTCAATGGGAAGACTTCAGTCGCACAGTGAATTTATTCGTGTTAACGAACGTGTCACAGAGAGGGGTTGTGAAAGTTTCCTGATTAAGCCTGGAGGTGTCTGTGTATTTTGGGCCTGTCTGATGCCGAAGGATTCTGTATCCGTCTGGCATGGTTGGCGCCGAGAGAAAGGAAGCGCAGAGTTCATCCGTGCCATGCAGGAAGGAACGACGCATCATATGCATCATTCCCATTCTCATTGAAAATCGCGAAAAAAAAAAAAAAAAAAAAAAGTTTCCAATTCTGTGGTCCTTCGTGCCCAGCTCTCATGGTGACCTCAGTCTCGATTTCCACACCACCTCCATGCCCGTGGAGGAATGATCAAAGCCGTCGGTATTAACACGGTGATGGGGACTTGCGTGGGATGGCCATAATGGTGCCCGATGGAGGTGGAACACGGTGATGGGGACTTGCGTGGGATGGCCATAATGGTGCCCGATGGAGGTGGAACACGGTGATGGGGACTGCCGTGGGATGGCCATAATGGTGCCCGATGGAGGTGGAACACGGTGATGGGGACTGGCGTGGGATGGCCATAATGGTGCCCGATGGAGGTGGAACACGGTGATGGGGACTGGCGTGGGATGGCCATAATGGTGCCCGATGGAGGTGGAACACGGTGATGGGGACTGGCGTGGGATGGCCATAATGGTGCCCGATGGAGGTGGGAGTTCAAGTGAGGGAGGTGGGTGGGTGGAGGGAACGCTCCCTTACACTGTGTCCTCGACTGGGCAAGAAATATCGTCAGTTGGCGGGGGGAGGGGGGAGGCAGGGGGGGGGGGGGGGGTGGAGCAGGCAGTGTCCAGCATGTATTGGATCACACAACCTGTAAAGTGACTCTGGGTAAAAGTGCAATGTCCGCTGTGTGGATCACACCACCTGTAAAGTGACTCTGGGTAAAAGTGCAGTGTCCGCTGTGGTGAGTTTCCTGATGGCGAATTGATATTGACGGCGCCTTGTGGACTGCCCGTGCTGTGACTGCCAGTGCCACGGCACAAACCCGAGGTGTGAGGTGGCCGCTATAAACGGCGTTGCAGTAATGATTATTGCCGGCGGACGTGGAGCGGGGGGAAAAATGTGTAGAACTCCAGTAAGCTTGAGCCGGTATGAGCGGCTGTTTAGTGATGATGTCAAGGGGCGCTGAATAGCACAACAAGAAAAGAACAGTGTGTGTGTGTGTGTGTGTGTGTGTGTGTGTGTGTGTGTGTGTGTGTGTATGCGCGCGCGTGTGTGTATGTGAGTGAGTGAGTGAGTGAGTGTGTATGTGTGTGTGTGTGTGTGTGTGTGTGTGTGTGTGTGTGTGTGTGCGTGCGTGTGTGCGTGCGTGCGTGCGTGCGTGCGTGCGTGCGTGTGTTAAGACTCGAATAAGTTAGAACGCTGTTATAGAGCAATGTGAAATTTCTGTTCGGTGAAACAGATTTTTTTTTTTTTTTTTGGGGGTGGGGGGTGGGGGGTGGGGAGTGTTAACAAGTATACAAGCTTGACAATGCAACGCCTGTATTTCTTTCCTTCCACAGAAGGACCACAGTAATCCGTCGATCATTCTGTCACTCTATAGGGGATCAACAGAGAATATAAAAAGCCCCAATCGACGAACCGAAAGACCGTGGATGACGGCGGAACCTTCAAACGGGGGCCTTTTCACTGCTTTCCTGGCACCGAGCCTGGCTGAGGCCGGCGGTTCTTGTCCATGACAGCGCGTAGCAAGAAGGTGGCCTGTCCTACAACCAGATCGGGACCAGTCGACCAGAGTTTGAGCGATGTTAGGTAGCATTGACCAGAGTTTGAGCGATGTTAGGTAGCATTGACCAGAGTTTGAGCGATGTTAGGTAGCATTGACCAGAGTTTGAGCAACGTTAGGTAGCATTGACCAGAGTTTGAGCAACGTTAGGTAGCATTGACCAGAGTTTGAGCGATGTTAGGTAGCATTGACCAGAGTTTGAGCGATGTTAGGTAGCATTGACCAGAGTTTGAGCGATGTTAGGTAGCATTGACCAGAGTTTGAGCAACGTTAGGTAGCATTGACCAGAGTTTGAGCGATGTTAGGTAGCATTGACCAGAGTTTGAGCAACGTTAGGTAGCATTGACCAGAGTTTGAGCGATGTTAGGTAGCATTGACCAGGGTTTGAATGATGTTAGGTAGCATTGACCATTGACCAGATTGACCATTGACCAGAGTTTGAGCGATGTTAGGTAGCATTGACCAGAGTTTGGGCGATGTTAGTTAGAGTTGTGAGGCTGGAACGACTTGCTGTCATAGGCACTTCATTTCCATCAGGTT
The DNA here is from genome assembly GCA_018398815.1 of Conus ventricosus. Taxonomy (NCBI): domain Eukaryota; kingdom Metazoa; phylum Mollusca; class Gastropoda; order Neogastropoda; family Conidae; genus Conus; species Conus ventricosus. The sequence goes on from CM031601.1 coordinate 4,836,333, forward strand.
GTGCCGCAATGTGCGTCTGCGTCCGCGAGCACGAGCGCGTCCATGGAAGAAGTCAAAGGATATAATGAAAAGAGTGTGTTTTGGTTATAGTCCGTGCAGCAAGGAATTCTGTGGGGAAAAAAAATCAGATGGCGTGAACTCTGGGTTTTCTTTGCTGAAAGGTGTTGGATGTCAGTCAAGATTGTGTAAACGTCCTTCAATACAGATTTCTCCAAATCGTATGGTTCTTCCCAGCCCTTATTTATTGATTTATTTATTATTTATTTGTTTGTTTGTTTATTTATCTATTGATTTTTATCGCATGGCAGAGAACAACTGGGCTCCAAGCTAGTCAGCGACACATGATTAACGAGCAAGCACAGAGCAAGAGGGAGTGATTAATCTAATTGGGCAATTAATAACACATCGGCTGATAGAATTGTTCAGTGGCTGGCAAGTTGATCGCCATGTTGGCTCATGACATAAGAATCAAATTAACCCGTTGTAACTTTGTTGGTGCGCCTAGCATTTTTCTCCCTCTCTCCTTTTCTCCCTCTCTCTTTTCCCCTCTCCTTTTCTCCCTCTCTCCTTTTCTCCCTCTCTCCTTTTCTCCCTCTCTCCTTTTCTCCCTCTCTCCTGTCCATTAAGCGATTCGTGTCTGTTTTCCTGTTTTCCTTTCCTTTCTTCATTGTTTTGATTTCTTTTCTGTCTTTTTACCTTTTTTTTGTTCTTTAGTTGTTATTATTTGTTCTCTTGTTTTGTGTCTCTCCACATCTGTTATCGTTTCTTTTCATTTTTAAAGCAGTCTGTGTGCATGATGCGTCTTGATCTACATCCTTGTGTAAACGAAACCATCATTACAATGTAGAAGGCAGAATCCTGGTTTCCCTATGGAATTTCTTACGGAAACACACAGTTTGTGATGTGTATAGAATAACTTGGGTACATAATAATTGTAATGTGTATAGAATAACTTGGGTGCACTAGAATTAGAACCGGGAAACAGTTTAAGATGTCTATAGATTGTTAACAGAATTAATAGGTAGTAAACAGATTGGTTGAATGGAGAGAACACACACGCACGCACGTACACACACACACACACACACACACACACACACACACACACACACACACAAACACGCACGCACGCACGCACGCACGCACGCACACACGCACGCACACACACACACACACACACACACACACACACACACACACACACACACACACACACACACACACACACACACACAGAGAGAGAGAGAGAGAGAGAGAGAGAGAGAGAGAGAGAGAGAGAGAGAGAGAGAGAGAGAGCAAAACACTAAATGAGACACGTGGAATCGTCGCTTGACCTTTATTTGCAATGCCAGATTCACTAACATTGCAGACCACATTTGCTCCTCAAATGCTGGCCGTGTTTGCCATGCCAGATTCACTTACATTGCCGAACACACCTGCTTCTCAAATGCTGGCCGGCAATGACAGTGGAATCTGCTGACCACAATGTTCCTCATGATGAAGTGAAATTTGGAAAGTAACGGCTTGAGGTGTTGATACACTTCTCACACCACCACGCGATGAAATGTAAAGTACTTAAGGACAAAACAGCGGGCTGGGTTGACACAATCTTCAAAACATCGCCAAATTACGCCATCGCGGAAGTTGACGTTGGGTGTTGATAAGGTACCAAGGGTACGTTTGGTGATAGTCCCTCAAAGTGCACAATTTGTATCCCTGTCCTGTCACGTGACGATGTTTCCAACTGAAGAACGCAATCCTTAAAAGAACGATCGAATTTCAAAATGTGTATTCATTTGTTTTATTTAGAACTAGAGAACATTTCCAGACTGTAAAGACCGACGTCACATGACACCGTTTCCTGGTGAAATACCCAGGTCCGTGTCACGCAACATTCATTGTTTCCATGCTGTTTCTTTGAAGGTATGTCACACGACGAAATACCCACGACAAAATGCCACAAATGGTTTTACTGTACCTCTGACTGCTCCTTTGGGGCAGAAAGGAAAGCCCAGTTATGCAAAGTTCACACTAGTGCTAGTCTTGGCAGGACTCAAATGTGAGTCAGAGTCCTGTTGGTTTTAACAAGTCGGATAAACATGTCTGCTGGGGTCCGGTAAACCCCTTTTAGTCTCAATTAGTTCTGTAGCTAGTCTGGTACCAGTCGAGCCCGACTTTGAGGCCTTTGGACGGTTCAAAAGTGTTTCACGACCACTCCGACTATTATTTTTAGGTCACAGTCTCGATTAGTCATGTTATTCCTATCTACACCTATGTAGTCTACCCTTTCTATTATTAAGTAATCGGTTGAAAAAGTTTGCACTTGTCTGCATTAGTTTCATAGATATGGAAGACCCAAACCAGTGCAGACGAACTGTGACCAAGGGCGCCAAGCGTTAGACTAGTGCGGACCAATCAGGACCCGTCATGACTGTGAATCGAATTGTGGCGGGAAAAAAGCCGACCCGATAAAACAAGCTAGGACTGGTTCTGACCGATTCAACCTGCGCGCGCGTTCTCGAGACTTCCTGCGAGGGGTATAAAAACAGGCGGGGACATATTGCGTTTATCATCATTCTTCTAAATCGACAGGTGGGGGGGGGGGGGGGGGGGGGGGGGGGGGGGGGGGGGGGGGGGGGGGGGGGGGGGGGGGGGGGGGTCGCAGCTGCAAGCGGCGTCAGTCGACACTTCTGTGCAGGACAACATGGAAACCGATCAAGACCATCATTTTTCTGAGTGGAGCGAGATAAACCCGAGTCGGGCCACGATATGGCACAGTGGGAAGCTTGCATTAGCAGCGATCTCCGTCAGCTTGGTTTCTGCTGCCCCGTTGTTTTTTGTTGTTGTTGTTTTTTTTTTGTTTTCTTTCAGTCGGCAATATTGCACCGTACAAGTTAGATGGCAGTGGAGATAGATCTGAAACAAAGTTTTTTTTTAAAAAATATTATTATTATTATTATTGTTACTATTATTATTATCCTTGTAATCTGAAGTAGGCCTGTCTTGTTTTCGTCAGCTCTTTGATCGTCTAGCGATACATATTATGTCTAACACCCGCGCCGCTCTTCAGCTCCTGATGCGATAGGCAAGGGGTTTTATTTCGCCCGGCTATAGCTTGTCGTGAAGTGAGTTCAAACGCGAAATAGCTTCAAAACGGTTTTTTTTTTCCTACAGAAGTATATCGGTCTGGAAGCAGTGCAGGCACGGCATGTTGTTGAGCGACTCCCGTATGACATAGACTTAAGGTGTACCAAACAATCAACTGTCCTTGACCAAACAATCAACTGTCCTCGGCAAATACCACTGGCATCGGGTTGCCTCGCCGACTGCCGAAATGGTGCGCAGGATTGTCAGTGGAACCGAACCGCAAAGTTGTTGGTGCCTGTTCCTTTCGACCATCTGCGTCTCGCCACCCCCCCCCCCCCCCCCTCCACCCTCCGCCCCCCTCCCCTCCGAGGATCAAACAGATGGCCCTTAATAAATCCATCCGAAACAAAGCTTTAGGCTAGTTAAAGCGGTCCATTCTGGTTCTCTCCGCGTCTGGGTGTTCCGAGGAGGACATGGTCAGGTGTGTGTGTGTGTGTGTGTGTGTGTGTCTGTGTGTGTGTGTGCTGGCAGCCCTGTTCATTGGGTCATGATGTCAAATCCAAAGACAGATGCTTCGCCAAGCGACATGGAAGGAGAGCATGCGCCAGATGGCCTCGAAACCTGTTTCGTGCAGATACAATGTCAGACAGGAAAGGGAGGAAACACCGTGTCGCACGCTTACGTCGTCACGGCCTTTTTTTTCTTTTTTTTTTTTCGCGCAAATCCCGTCCCTGACTTAGGTCTAGAGAGAGAGAGAGAGAGAGAGAGAGAGAGAGCAACAACCACGAGAGAGAGAGAGAGAGGGGGGGGGGGGGAGGGAGGGAGCGAAAACCATGTGATCCTGGTTCTGATGTCAGTGAATCTCTCTCTCTCTCTCTCTCTCTCTCTCTCTCTCTCTCTCTCTCTCTCTCCCTCCCCTCCCCCCCCCCATCTTCCCCTATATCTCCACCCCACTCCACCAATCTCTGGGTTTGATGTGGCCTGGGTGGCGTTAGCAATGTCTGTCTCCTTGTTCCGGCCTTCAGCGGCCTGCATGCTAACAGTGTAACAGGATGAGAAAGGAGGGGGGGGGGGGGGGGGGGGGGGGGGCAACGTGTGGAAGGGAGGCGGGAAGGAGGGGAAGGGGAGGGGGAAGGGAGGCGAAGGGGTTGGAAGGAAAAGGGGAGGGAACGGAGGGGGGGGGGGGGGGGGGGGGAGGAGAGGGGGTTAGGGAACTGGCAGCGACGTGACAGCAACTGCGAGAAGTGTTTTGTTTTGTTTTGTTGTTGTTTTGTTCTTACGTCTTTTTATCGCGATATAATTATCCTGTCACGAAGGGTGTCAGGATATGAGACACGTTTTGTTTTCCCTCTTTTCAAATTTAATGATAATCGATGAGGCTGAGGATGAAAATGGAGATCTGGTGTTTTTTGTTGGAAGCTGAGCTTTAGGGCTGTGTGTGGGCTGCTGTTCCCGCGGCCACCGTTCACATACACTCTCTCTGTCTTTGTCTCTCTGTCTGTCTGTCTGTCTCTCTCTCTCTCTCTCTCTGTTATTCGGCGTTATCTATTAGTTTTCATCTAACTACAGTAAAACATGTTCCTGTGCGAAATGCTTTGACTAGATTAAGACTTGGTGTCTCATCATTGAGACCTCATCGTTTACGACATTGTCAAAATGTTTCAGGAGAAAATTTGAACTGCCCATTTTGTTTTGTTAGAGAAACGGAAATACACTTCATTTTAGTATGTCCGAAATATAAGGAACTAAGGGAACAGTATATTCCCGCCAAGTTCTATAAATACCCATCATGTTTTAGATTATCAATGCTTTTGGCAAACCAGAATAGTATCGTAATAAATAATCTAGCAACATTTATATTCAAATCATTGCAATTGAGACGGCTTTTCCTGATTTAAAAGAATTGCAAACCTGTTTCAAATCATCTGGTATTCCAGCATGTACTTTTGCTTTCCCATTGGTGAACATGTTCTGATAGCATGTCTAATGTTCGACATGTTACACTATAATTGTTGTCATATTGTACTTTGAACTCAACTCCCATGATATGGGCTGTAGGCCTAATCATTAAATTTCGTATTCGTATTCGTATTCGTATTCGTATTCTCTCTCTGTTATTCTCTGTCTCTGTCTGTCTGTCTTCTCTCTCTCTGTCTCTGTCTGTCTCTGTCCCCCCCCCCCCCCCCGGTCTCTTTCTCTTCCTCCTTCCCTCCCTCCCTCCCGCCTCTCTCTCTCTCTCTGTCTCTGTCTCTGCCCCCCCCCTCTCTCTTTCTCTTCCTCCTTCCCTCCCTCGCGCCTCTCTCTCTCTCTCTCTGTCTCTCTCTCTGTTAATTCTGGCATCCCCACATCCCGTCCTTCCCACCACCCTCCTTGCCCCCCCCCCCCCCCCCCACCCCATTCCCACCCTCAAGCATTCCGCCGTTCTTCTCATTCCCTTTCCAATGCAAGTACTGATCGACTGAGTGACTGGGCAGGCACTTGGCTGTGGCCGATGATGTGGTCATTGGATCTGACCACCAGAGTGGCAGTAGCGTCTTGATTGAAGTGGGAACCTACCTACCACCACTCCTGCCCGGCCCCGCGTTGTCCCAGGACCCGTTCAGTTCGCAATGATAAGATTTCGTCAGTAGTAGTTCTAAACCATCAGTGAAACAGCGGGTACATACACACACGCACGTACGCATGCACGCACGCACGCACGCAGGCACTCACTCATTCACACTCGCACAGACAGACACAGAGACGGACGGTCAGACAGATAGGCACACACACACACACACACACACACACACACACACACACACACACACCACACACACACACACACACACGGAGGCACACACACACACGGAGGCACACACACACACACACACACACACACACACACACACACACACACACACACACACCCCACACGCACGCGCGCGCGCGCGCGCGCGCAAGCACGCACGCATGCACAAAAACTTCGCGTGACATGACGTGACGTGGCGTCACATGGGGTGTGACGTAACGCGTGTCGCGTAACGTGGGGATTAAACAGGTAATGGCAAGAGAAATTTCACGTGATGTATGACGTGCTGTGGATTTCTTTTTTTCGGGAGGGGAAGATGGGGGGTGGGGGGTGGGAGCGGGGCATGATGTTGTTAATGAGTCTGAACAAGATAGGATCGTGTTATAGCCATTAACAGCTGAGGTAATGGACACACACACGCGCGCGCGCGTTCTGACTTCTCACGCACGCACACACGCACGCACGCACGCTCGCTTGCATCTATACGTACATGTGTCGATGTATCTCTGTCGACATTTGTCAATCAAGCAGTCTGTCTGTCTACCTTTCGCTATGTCTATTATTTATCTGTCTTTCTGTCTGTCCGTTAGTCTGTCCGTATATCATTATATATATATATATATATATATATATATATATTATATAATATATATATATATATATAATGTACACACATATATGTATATATGCACACACACATGTATGTCTATGGAAGCAATCTATCTGTTCTTATCTCCCTCACTCACTCCTTCCCCCCTGTCTCTCTCTCTCTCTCTCTCTCTCTCTCTCTCTCTCTCTCTCTCTCTCTCTCTCTCTCTCTCTGTCCAATTTGCGATAGACACAGTCTAGTGTTTGGGTCCTACCTGAACTCACACGGGCATGGTTCCATTTATTAAGTACACTATAGTCTGGATTTGATATAGGCAATTGCACATAAAGTGAAGGGACTGCACACGGGACGTGGAACGTGTGATGTCTGGGCTGGACAGATTTGATATAGGCATGTGCACATAAAGCGAACGGACTGCACACGGGACGTGGAACGTGTGATGTCTCGGCTGGACATGTCCACGGATCCATCCATAGCGCCTTGAGATAATGAGAGAAGACGGCTGTTGCAAGGCTGTGTATGTTTGTCGCCGGCCATAAATTTGCCGGCGACAAAGATGTCTAAAGTGGGCGTTTTTTTTTTACCAGCACTACGTCCCCCCGCGTTTTCAGAGATGATGATAATGATGAAGGAGAAGAGAGAGAGAGAGAAAAGAGAGAAGAGAGAGAGAGAGAGATTTTTGGGTTGAATTCACGGTCATTTTTTTGTGTAGAAAACCCCACCGGGGCCAAAGGGGACGACATTGTTAGAAACTGTGGGGGAAATGTAGAAGATTTCCCCCACTCTACTGAGTCCGCAGGTGAAAACCGCATGCTTTTACAAGTTTGCAGACAATCGGTTTTTTTGGGAGAATGTGTCGATCAACACCGGGTCGTTTGTGGGGAGTAGTGAAGTGTTATAGAGTAGTAGTAAATAGTATGTATTAGAATGTTGACAAACAAAAGATAAAAAAAGGTAGAGGGGCGTTGCGAGTGGGGAAGGAGGGGGGGGGGTCGGGGGGGGGGATGGGGAGAGAGAGGAGAGAGAGAGGAAGAGAGAGGGGGAGAGAGAAGAGAGAGAGAGCATGGAAACCCTAAGAATCCACGCGACTCGTAACCCACGCAGACGATCCCGGGAGGCGGTGAAGAAAAAGAGTTCCCACAACGGAAACTTTAAAGGCGAAAGATTCCCGAAAGAACCCTGCCCGGGAAAGATCAAAAAGGGAAGCGCCCTTTCGCCCCTCTCCGCTGCCCATCACGAATCCCATGAACGTTTGTTTAGGATGGTGATGACATTGCAGAAGAAGATGAGACTAACAACCAGTGGCTTTGGGTGTCGGTTCGATAGAGGCAGAGGGGAAACCAACGCTGCAGCGAAGACCGGAAAAAAGATGGTTGTCGGGCGCTCGTTGGGGGCAGAGCGGGGGGACCCTTTAACGACCTGAACACAGTGTTTCGGGAAAAGGAGCAGGTCTCAAGCGTGGGCAACGCGCCAAAAGCCGGGCCCAAGGGGGATAATCGTGCCCCAAATGCGCAATATTTTTGTAAAGACGACGACCGATTTCCCGGCGACACTAAGGGGCGCAATAGCTAGTGTGCATTGTCGCCGGGAAACCCCCCCCCAATAAACGGCGTATAGGGGTGCTGGGCAGTTGTAGGCTGGTTTGGGCAGACTGATCAGTCTTCTGTCTACCTCCTTTCCCTTCCTTTCCCCCCACCCCTCTGTCCCTCTTCTCTCTGTCTCGTCTGTCTTCTGTCTCTCTCTTGTCTGTCGTCTGTCTGTCTGGTCTCTCTCTCTCTTCTCTCTCTCTCTCCCTCTCTCTCTCTCCCCTTTCCCTCTCTCTCTCTCACTCTCTCTCCCCCTCTCTCTTCTCTCTTCCTCTCTCTCTCCCCCCCCCCCCCCCTTTCACTTTCTTTTGCGAGTTCCCCCCCCACCCCGCCCTTTTTATCCTGTGTGGGGTGTGTGTGTGGTGTGTGTGTGTGTGTGTGTGGTGTGTGTGTGGGTGTGTGCGTGCGTGCGTGGGGTTTGTGTGTGTGTGTGTTTGTGTGTGTGTGTGGTGTGGGGTTTTTGTGTCTCTCTCCTTCTCTCTTGGTGTGTGTGGTGTGTGTGTGTTTTGGTGTGTGTGTGTGTGTGTGTGTGGTGCGCGCGCGCGCGTGCGGGGTACGCTCGCACGGCGCAATTTGGAGGGAAAAGAAGGAAAGAAACGAAGAAGGGCCCGATGGATGGATTAAATCTAAACTTGGGTTTCCCTTTCTTCACTGCTAAGTTCTCCCTTCTGATTCTGGGAATTTTTCATTTGCTGTCAGTTGCCGATTCTGTCCATTAGTGTTAAAATGCAGCCTACTTAAATTTAAACGTTTCACTGAGTAGTCGGTTCGGGGCGATAAAACACATTTTAAAAAGTTTTTTTTTTTTTTTTTTTTTAAAGTGTGTAGCCGCCAAAAAAGGAAAAAGGATCACAAGAAAAAAACCGACGTGTTTCGACCTCTTAGGTCTTTTTGAGGCGCCATTAACACTGTGGCATGACAACCATGCTTTTTCGAAAATCCTCTCCCCCGTCTCCCTTACTAAACGCTATTGCATTTATCACCGAAAGTGGTTGTAACCCTCTTTTTGTTCAATATTTTATCATCGTCATTATTTTTTTTTTTATTGAGAACAACATTATTTTTCACGCACTATTCCAACCGCATTCTCCTTCCCGACGGCCTTTCTTCTCTTTAAACGCCCGTTTGCCCAAATTTGATTGAAACTGATTGCCTTTTACCCTTTTTGTTTGTCATGGGGTTTTTGTTTCTCTTGCCTAAAGAGGCCCAAGAGGTCGAAACAGTCTTGTTTTTTTTGTGTTTCGTTTGCGCATGTTTGGGGGATACAGTATTAGGAAAAAAGCTTTTTAAGAGGGTTTTTTTAATTTTCGCCAGCAGTCCGTCTTCGTTAAACAAAAGTGATGTAACACAGCCCTGACAGGGACCCACGCGGTCGGGGCGGGATTAATTGATTCCCAAACAACAAAATCAGTGGGAAATTGCTTTGATGCCCGTCCCTGACTCGTCATTATTTTCCCTTTGGCCCGGGTTTCCGTTTGGGGCCGTTTAAAGGGTTTTTGGGGGGGGGTGGCCCCGATCGTTTTATTGATTTCCCGTGGCCCCTTTGCCCGTCGGCCCTGACTCGTTCATTGATTTCCCGTGGCCGTAAATTTCCCGTTTGGCCCTGACTCGTTCATTGATTCCCCCTGGGCCCTTTTCCCCTTCGGCCCTGACTCGTTCATTGTTTCCCCTGGCCGTATTGCCCCTTTGGCCCTGACTCGTTCATTTATTTTCCCCCGGGCCCCTATTGCCCGTTTGGCCCCGACTCGTTCATTGATTTCCCCGGGCCCTATTGCCCGTTTGGCCCGACTCGTTTTATTGATTTCCGTGGCGATTGCCCGTTCGCCCTGCTCGTTCATTGATTTTCCGTGGCCGTATTGCCCGTTTTGGCCCTGAACGTTCATTTATTTTCCGTGGGCCCTTGCCCCTTTGGCCCTACTCGTCTTGATTTTTCCCTGGCCGGTTGCCCCTGCCAGATTCCACGGGGCCGTGTAACTCGGTGTAGTGGCGGGTCCCGTGTAACTGGTGTAGGACGGGTCCCGTGTAATCGGTGTAGTGGGCCCGTGTAACTCGGTGGTGGTCCCCGTGTAACCGGGGTAGTGACGTTTTCCCGTGTAACTCGGGGTAGGTCCTGTGTAAATCGGTTAGTGGGCCCGTGTAACTCGGTGTAGTGCGTTTTCCTGGTAACCGGTGAGTGGCGGTCTTGTAAAAATCGGTGTTGGTCCGTGTAACTCGGGGTAGTGACGGGCCTGTATAAACCCGGGGTGGGCCTGTGGGAATCGGTGATGCGGTCCTGTGAACTCGGTGTAGTGACGGGGCCTGGCTCGGTTGGATGGGGGGCCGGAACTCGGTGTAGTGACGGGTCCGTGTAAAATCTTGGGAGTGGTCCTGTGTAATCTTGTATGCGGGGGCCTGTGTAACTCGGTGTAGTGACGGGGCCCCCTTAACTCAGTGTAGTGGTCCTGTTACTCGGGTATGCGGGGCCCGTGTAACTCGTGTAGTGGGCCTGTGTAACTCGGTGTAGTGAGGGGCTGTGTAAAACTCGGGGTATGGTCCTGGTAACAGGGGGATGCGGGTCCTGTGTAACCGGTGTGGACGGGGCCTGTGTACTCGGTGTAGGAGGGGCCGTGTAACTCAGTGTAGTGTTTCCCGTTAACTCGGTGTAGTGAGGGTCCTGTGTAATCGGTTAGTGACGGGGCCCGTGTAACTCGGTTATGACGGGTCCTTTTAACCGGTGAGTGCGGGGCTGTGAACCGTGTATGAGGGTCCTGTTAACTCGTGTAGGGTCCTGTGTAAAACCCGGGGTAGTGTGGGTCCCTTTAACTCTGTTAGTGACGGGGCCTTGTAACTGGGTAGTGACGGGTCCTGTGTAACTCGGTGTAGTGCGGGTCCTGTGTAACTCGGGTAGTGGTCCCGTTAACCGGTGAGTGGTCCTGTGTAACTCGGTGTAGTGACGGGGCCGGTAACTCGGGTTTGTGGTCCCGTGAACTCGGGGTAGTGACGGGCCTGTGAACTCGGGGTAGGGTCCCGTGTAACTGGTGATGACGGGTCCTGTGAAATCGTGTAGTGGTCCTGTGAACTCGGTGTATGACGGTCCTGTGTAACCGGGGTAGTGGGCCCTGTAACTCGGGAGTGACGGTCCTGTGTAAAAATCGGGTATGATGGGTCCTGTATAACTCGGTGTAGTGACGGGGCCTGGTAACTCGGGGTATGATGGGTCCCTTTAACTCGTTTTAGGATGGGTCCGGGAACTCGGTTAGGACGGGGCCTGTGAACTCGGTGTAGTGGTCCTGTGTAATTCGGTTAGTGACGGGGCCGGTAACCTGTGTAGTGACGGGTCCCGTGTAACTCGGGGTTGGGTCCTGTGAAATCGGTGTATGGTCCTGGTAAATCGGGGTGTGACGGGGCCGTTAACTCGGTGTAGTGAGGGTCCTGTGTAACTCGGTGTAGGGCGGGTCCGTGTAACTCGGTGTAGTGGTCCCGTTAACTTGTAGTAGGGGCCTTGTAACTCGGTGTAGTGGCCCCGTGTAACTCGGTGTATCGGGTCCCGTTAACTCGGTGTAGTGACGGGTCCTGTGTAACTGGGGTAGGACGGGTCCTGTATAACTCGGGGTAGTGGCCGTGAACCGTGATGACAGGGCCTGTGTAACTGGGTTTTTAGTGGGGTCCTGTGTAACTTGTGTAGTGGTCCTGTGTAACTCGGGGGGTAGTGACGGGCCTTTTAACTCGGTGTAGTGGTCCTGTGTAAATCGGGGTAGGACGGGGCCCGTGTAACTCGGGGTAGTGGTCCTGTTAACGGGGTGGAGTGACGGGCCTGTGTAACTCGGTGTAGTGACGGGTCCGTGAACTCGGGTGTGGGCCTTTAACTCGGGGGTAGTGACGGGGCCTGTGTAACCGGTGTAGTGACGGGGCCTGTGTAACCGGTGTAGTGGTCCTGTGTAATCGGTGTATGACGGGTCCCGTGTAACCGGGGGTAGGACGGGCCTGGTAAATCGGTGTAGTGGTCCTGGTAATCGTGTAGTGACGGGGGCCGTGTAACTCGGGGTAAGTGACGGGTCCTGTTAACTCGGTGTAATGGCGGGTCCTGTGTAACTCGGGGTTGGTCCTGTGTAACTCGGTGATGCGGGTCCTGTGTAACTCGGTGTAGTGGGCCGTGTAACCGGGGTTTAGGGGCCGTGTACTCGGTGTAGTGTCCTGTGAACTCAGTTAGTGACGGGTCGTGTAACTCGGTTTAAAATACGGCCTGGTAACTCAGTGTAGTGACGGGCCCGGAAAATCTTGAGTGACGGTCCTGTGTAACTCGGTGAGTGGTCCCGTGAACTCGGGGTAGTGACGGGTCCTGTGTAAATCGGTTAGGACGGGGCCTTTAATCGGTGTATACGGTCCTTGGGAAATCGGTGTGTGTCCTGTGTAACCGGTGTAGGGGGGCCTGTGTAACTCGGGGTATGACGGTCCTGTGAACCGGGGTATGACGGTCCTGTGTAACCGGTGTAGGATGGGGCCTGTGTAAAGTGTAGTGACGGGGCCTTGTAAATCGTGTAGGACGGGTCCTGTGTAACCGGTGAGGATGGCTGTGTAACCGGGGTAGTGACGGGTCCCTTTTAACTCGGGTAGTGAGGTCCCCGTGTAACTCGGTGTAGGATGGGTCCGGTAACTGGTGTAGTGGTCCCCGTGTAACTCGTGTATGTCCGGTAACTCGGGGGAGTGGCGGGGCCTGGAACTCGGTGAGTGACGGGGCCTGGGTTTAAATCGGTGTGTGACGGGTCCTGTGGGAACCGGTGTAGTGAGGGGCCCGTGTAACTCGGTGTAGTGGTCCGTGTAACTCGGGGTAGTGACGGGTCCGTGAAATCGGTGTGTGACGGTCCCGTGTAAAATCGGGGTTTATGGGGCCGTGTAAACTCGGGGTTGGGGGCCTGTGAACTGGGGGGAGTGCGGGGCCTGTTAACTCGGTGTAGGACGGTCCGTGTAAATCGTGTAGTGACGGGCCTGGTAACTCTGTGTAGTGGTCCTGGTACTCGTGAGTGGTCCTTGTAACTCTGTTATACGGGGGCCCGTTAACTCGGTGTAGTGGTCCCGTGAACTCGGGGATACGGGTCCTGTTAACTCGGTGTAGTGACGGTCCGTGTAACTCGTGAGTGAGGGCCTGTGAACTCGGTGTAGTGGCCTGTTAACTCGGTGTAGTGGTCCTGGTTTTCCGGTGTAGTGGTCCGTGTAACCGGGTGGAGGGGCCTGGTAAATCGGTGTGTGACGGGTCCCGTGTAACCTGTAGTGGTCCGTGTAACTCGGTGTAGTGACGGGTCCTGTTAACCGGTGTGTGGTCCGTGTAACTCGATGTAGTGTGGGTCCTTGTAACTCGGGGTGTGACGGGTCCTGTGTAACCCGGTGTAGTGACGGGTCCTGTGTAACTCGGGTAGTGATGGGTCCGTGAACTCGGTGAGTGGGCCGTGTAACCGGTGTTTGTGACGGGGCCTGTGTAAATCGGTGAGTGACGGGTCCTGTGCAAAATGGTGTAGTGACGGGCCTGTGTAACTCGGTGTAGTGGCCCGTGTAACTCGGGGAGGACGGGGCCTGTGTAACTCGGTAGTGATGGTCCTGTTAACTTGTTTAGTGACGGGGCCCGTGTAACTCGGTGTAGTGACGGGCCTGTGTAATCGGGGTAGTGACGGGGCCTTTTAACTCGGGGTAGTGGTCCTGTGTATCCGTGTATGGTCCTGTGAAAATCGTGTAGGGTCCCGTGTAACTCGGTGTAGTGACGGGGCCGTGTAACCGGGGAGTGGTCCTGTGTAACTCGGTGAGTGCGGGGCCTTTAACCCGGGGTATGACGGGTCCTGTGTAATCGGGGGTAGTGGTCCCGTGTAACTCGGGGTATGACGGGCCTGTGTAACCCCGGGGTAGTGACGAGTCCTGTGTAAATTGGTGTGTGACGGGTCCCGTGTAACCGGTGTAGTGGCCGTTAACTCGGTGAGTGACGGGGCCCCGTGTAATCGGGGTTTGTGACGGGGCCTGTGTAAACCCGGGGTGTGGGGTCCGGGAACTCGGTGTAGTGCGGGGCCTGTGTAACTCGGGGTAGTGGGGGTCCTGGGTAACTCGGGTAGTGGTCCCGTTAACCCGTGTGTGACGGGGCCTGTGAAAAACGGGGGAGTGGCGGGCCTGTGTAAAAATCGGTGTATGGTCCTGTGTAACTCGGGGTAGTGGCGGGCCTTTTTTTACCCACTGATGTTCCTTCTTGCTGTTTCCTTTTGGACAAGAGTGTACAATGCAAGTTGCACCCCCCACCGTCGAACTCTCTCTCTAGTAAAAGGGAGCGAGTCATGTTTTTTTCCATAGGTTTATGTGCTGAATTGTAGGGTTCGCTGATTTTCCCCCTTTTCTTATAATACGTAGCATGATGAAGTCTTGCATTCTTGGCATTTTTTGATGAATCGTTATAGCCGCTTTTTTTTTTTTTTTAAACCCTTGATTCGTTTAACCTTGCATCCCCTTCATTCATGAGCAGGAGGTTACGATCGAGTGAGAAGAAATGCACGCACGTACATACTCTAACACCTTGCGCTAGAATGTGGGCCGTCTACGCCCACGCAGAGACACAGAGAGAGGGAAATAGGGGTGGGGGAACAGAGAGAGAGAGAGAGAGAGAGAGAGAGAGAGAGGAGAGGAGAGGAGAGAGAGAGAGACGATGGGGGAAAACTCAGAAAATCAACGAAGGTGTCAGGGCGGAAATGATACATTGTGAGAAAAGGATATTTCGACAGTGCAGTATGACATCTCTCTGTCTGTCTGTCTGTCTGTCTGTCTGTCTGTCTGTCTGTCTGTCTGTCTCTCTTCTCTCTCTCTCTCTCTCTCTCTCTCTCTCTCTCTCTCTCTCTCTCTGTCTCTCTCTCTCTCTCTCTCGCTCTGTGTGTGTGTGTGTGTGTGTGTGTGTGTGTGTGTGTGTGTGTGTGTGTGTGTGTGTGTGTGTGTGAAAGGCGAGAGAGAGAGAGAGAGAGAGAGAGAGAGAGAGAGAGAGGAGAGAGAGAGAGAGAGAGAGTGTCTTGGATACCGCCAGAGAGGTTTTACTGTTAGAACAGAGCACACTGTGTGAACAAGAATTATACAATGTCATTGAGGACCGAAAAAAAAACCCAAATGACTACATTGAGAGTATGAGGAGAGTCAGATCATCAAAAGACAATGTATTTTAGGTCTTCAGTCAAGTCTGCCAAGTTCCTAAGTTTTTTTTTTCTTCCATTTTTTCTCTCTCTTTCTTTCGTTAAATCATGCTGACAGTGATACCCATACAGTCCAAGAAGTAGGGGGAAGGAGGGAAGAAGGGGTGGTGGGGTGGGGGTGGGGGGGTAGGGGTGGGCGGGGTGGAAGGGGTAGGGAGAAAGGTGAGAAGAAGAACAGCGAGCTGACAGAAAATGGGATGAGAACCGGAGGAAAGCCAAATCCAATGACGGTCTTAAGGTTTCAGACCGACTGGAGACATCAGACCCCCCACCCCACCCCACCCCACCTCACCCCATCCGCCTCCTCTACCCCTACCTACCCCCTACACCTCAACCCAGTGTCTCTCTCTCTCTCTCTCTCTCTCTCTCTCTCTCTCTCTCTCTCTCTCTCTCTCTCTCTCTCTCTCTCTCCTCCCTCCGTGCCGCCCGCCCTCCCTTCCCACCCACCCAGCACCATCTATCCTGTATCCCTTCTTTTATCTCTATCCCCTTTTTCAGTCCCGCTTAACCACCACCACCACCCCCACCCCGCCCCCACCCCGCCTTTCCATTCCCTTTCAGAAGTTGTTCGTGTTGGAAAGTGTTCTGAGAACAGTAAGCAGAGCCATAACTGTGTATCTCTGAATGTAATATAGAACAGTAAGCAGAGCCAAAACTGTGTATCTCTGAATGTAATGTAGAACAGTAAGCAGAGCCAAAACTGTGTATCTCTGAATGTAATGTAGAACAGTAAGCAGAGCCATAACTGTGTATCTCTGAATGTAATGTAGAACAGTAAGCAGAGCCAAAACTGTGTATCTCTGAATGTAATGTAGAACAGTAAGCAGAGCCAAAACTGTGTATCTCTGAATGTAATGTAGAACAGAGGTGCATGGTTGTGGCTCTGGTGTGTTGTGTCATTTATTGTCTGTCGCCTTCATGATCCTCAGACTATGAGGACGAACATCTGGGAGTCTGTTGATTAGAGTGTGGGGCAGTCTTAGAATTCATCAAGCTTCTGCCTTCCCACCCCCACCTCCTCCTCCCCTCTCTCCCCTCCCCTGTTCCCTCTCCTCTCCTCCCTCTCCGTCCTCCCTCCCTCCTCCTCCCCTCTCTCCCTCTCCCCTGTCCCTCTCCTCTCCTCCCTTCCTCCTCCTCCGCACCCTGCCTCTCCTCTAAATAACTTCCGTTTGAAAGAGAAGTTTTTCTTTTTCCCCGTGAAATGTTAACGCTGAATTAGTGGAGACATGCCCATTTGTGTGTTTGTTTGGCCTTTTGTAAAACATTTAGGGTGTTTTCTAATTAAATTCGCTTTGATCATCGAAAAGGAGGAGGAAAGAAAAGAACTAGAAGAAAGACGACAGGACGGAGAGAGGACCTGTTTGAAGCCAAGTGGAGTCGAAAGGTTTGCCGGAGAGCGTTCAATTAGACGGGGAGAAAAAAAATTAAAAAAGAAAAGAAAGTGGAGGCGTCGTTCGTGATTCCTGTCCTTGTTACCTTGCGCGCATTCAAAGCTGCACGGAGAAGGGCAGCACGCTCGGTCCTGTCCTGTTGGCTGGTCCGAAAGGGACCCGCAGAAACCACGGTCGGGTGGGGGGGGGGGGGGGGGGGGGGGGGGGAGGGGGGGGGGGGATGGGGGGATGGGGGGCTACGATCATGATGTCGAACCAGTTAAGTGTGGGGATTCGGTTTTTTGTTTCTGTTTTGTTTTTGTTTTGGTTTGTTTTTGTTTTTTGCCCTACCCCCACCCTCCTTCCCCTCTTCATAACCACGTTCAATCCACACACCTCTCCCCAAGTGAAAACCGTCTCTGTCGACCCAGCGGTTAATGGGTGCACGAGTCAGCGCAGGGAAGGTTCGGGCGGCGGAAGGGGTGGTGGTGGTGGTGGGTGGTGGTGGTGTGTGTGTGTGTGTGTGTGTGTGGGGGGGGGGGATGGATTCAGTCATCCATAACGCCTTGCCCCTAACATGGTGAAGCTCAATAGTTCACTGCCCTTGCGTGCATTTAGCGGTGGGAATTTCAGTATTTAATGGAAGGAAAGTGGAAAACTGTTTAATGGATTTGATTAGATTTTGCAGCTTTGTTTACCTGTCCACCTCAGCAAGCACTCGCTATTTTTAGCTCTCTGGACCCATTTGGAACCGGACAAAATGACCAGATTGAATTATTTGCAAATGGAGTATCTTGAAATCGGAAAGAAATGGGTTGTGTAACTTGGATATGAAGTGTCGAGAAATCGAAAAGGAACAGATTTTAAAGAGAATTTTAATGGGCAAACAATTTACAAGACAAAACACGACGCGTTTCGACCTCTTAGGTCTTCTTCGGGCGAGATAAACAACAATCAGCAGAATGAAAATGAGGAAAGGGTTACCGTAAATGAACTTGCCAGAATAGTGAACAAGGAATCTGACGGTGGTGATAGTATTCTCTCTATCGTTGTTCTGTCTTCATCGCTGTTGGTTGATGTACATTGCTGTTACCGTAGAAGGACGGAGACATCTTACTGCGGATCGCCACAAACAGGTGTTTGGATGTTTGTTGCAAGGAGAAGCACCCCTCTTCTTGCTCTCTTCCGTATTCAAAGTAATAACGTAGTCAAAGCAGTAAACCACTCCTGTCTGTTGTTTGTTGGGGTACATTTTGCTCTCAGTGCAGCAGAACCCACCTGTGCAGGCGTACGGCTCTGGCTCCAGTTCTGCGGTTGCTAGGATCTGACGGTAAGCTGAGCAAAGTGGTTCTACGTTGTCGTCTGTTGAAACACGTGTATCCAGTTTTACCATTTTTGAAACAAACTTTTTCTGACCCTGAAATGCGTGTGGAAATCATCTGTCCAGCCAGCTATAAATGAAGCCAAATATCTAAGGTTTGTTTTCGTTAAAAAAAGCTCATCTGGTCTTTTATAGTCATAGCCAGTCAGAAATCGGTGAACATTCTGCAAGATGTGGCGCACACAGACTGGTGTGCAAGTAAGAAAACTGTTCCCCCCACTTTTACAGGGCTTCAGTTCGCTACGACCGAGCCATTTATAGACAAAATTGCAAGACCTTCGGATCTCAAAACTGTGGATGTCATACACCATCAAGTGCTTCAACTTGGTCATTAGGGTGTTCCGTACCACGACCACAAGTACCATGCATGCAAGGGTGGGTGATGGAGGCAGTGTGGGATGGGGGGACCATCTCTCTGCAACTGTAGACTAAAATTCACTTTCAGCTGTTGTTCTTTGTATTTAGAAATGTAGATTGTGTAGCTGGGTTTTAGAAATGTAGATTGTAGCAGGGTTTTGAAGAACAGCCCAGTTCTGCCCCACTCTGTGGAACACATACCCTTCCCCACTTGCAAGACGCTGACATTGAGGTTTGAATTGTGTGTGATCTTTCAACACTATGGACCTTTTTAACGCCAGGGAACCGCATTGATTTTGCTTCTATGGTCTCCCAGCTGCCTGGCATTACAAGACGTTTTGGGTCGTGCTCTGTTCTAAATGTCCGTCCTTTCAAAGCATATGACGGTTCAAAGTCTGCGGAGGAAGTTGCTTCTGCAGCCAACTGTTTCTGCTGAAGAATGTTCAACACATGCCCTTTGACAGCGCCATCGGTACTGCAGAATAAAACAGCCACAGCCCTGGCACCCAAGAGGATGACGAATCGATTGGCACAAAGGAACTTTCTTACACTCTCTGACTCCCTTTCTGCTCTCGAGACCATTGGTGGTCGTGATCTCAGCCGAAATCTCTGAAATCAGATGATGGTAACAACATCGTTTTCATTTTGGTTACCGGTCTTGTTGGTAGTGGAGGGAACGAGGCAGACTGTCATCATACCAAGAATAGCACAAGTAAAGAATTGTTTAGATCCTCTATGGCGTACACCGATTTGAAACACAAAGTTCACAGTTAGAGATCTCTGGCAAGAGGAAAGGGATATTCCAACGGATATATTTTGTGTGTTTCTCTCTCTCTCTGTCTCTCTGTCTCTGTCTCTGTTTGTCTGTCTGTCTGTCTGTCTGTCTGTCTGTCTGTCTGTCTCTCTCTCTCTCTCTCTCTCTCTCTCTCTCTCTCTCTCTCTCTCTCTCTGTGTCTCCCCCTCTCTCTCTCTCATCCGTCCACAATCATAGAGTGTGTTCTGTACGCCGCTATTGGTCGCCATGAAGAAACACTTTGTGCTGAGTACGCACAGTCACTTCTGATGTAAACATGAATATCATACAAATCTTTTCTTAAATATGAGGAGACCTCACGGAATAAGGGGGCCCCATCTTTATCATTTTAGCGTTATCGCCTTCCAGACAGCCTCGTTTTCATTCAGCGCCCGTCTTGCCCCGAATTTGAGATGATGAGTGATTGCTTGTTTATTATTTTCGTGATTGCTCGTTTATCATTTTCGTGATTGCTCGTTTATCATTTTCGTGATTGCTCATTTGTCACTTTCGTTGTTCTAAGTGTTATCTTGCCTGAAGAACATCTAACAGGTCGAAACGCGTGGCGTTTTGTCTTGTAGTTTTGTCCATGGTAACTGACGGAGTTATTTTAAATTCCTCTTACATTTTTTTTTCCGCCTACAGTCACCTCGCTCTGCAACTAACCATGTTCTCACAGAGTTGTGGAATTTGCAGGTCGTTGGACAGAAGTACTTTAAGCCTCATCTGGGCATGACGTCCTTGTTCAGATACGTTCCTTCCACCTAATGTGGTTTTTGAGTTTCTTGAAGAGGTAACTTTTTCTTTTTTTTTTTTTACATTTTGATAACAGATTTTGGAGGAAAATACCTCTGGTTTTAAGCCCGTTGTAAACATGGTGGAAGTCCCTTTTTTCACAGGTTTTGACATGTTGGTATGTCCCGTCCTCGCCCTCTTTTCGATCGGCTAGGTTATGTAAACAACATAAATAATTGGAAATGAAATTGAAATTACCTGTTTCTTTACAGTTAAAAGATTTTAGGGAATTGGATTCGACTGTGGTCATTTGTGCCCCCCCCCCCCCCCCCCCCCCCCCCAGTAAATCTTCTCATTGATCAGTGTGTACTTTTGAGGGCGTCCCTGGTTCTTGAGAAGGAATGATTGAATGTGTAGTGTGGAGCTGGGTAAATCTGCAGTCCTTGAAATGGGCTCTTTTGACGTCGTCCCTTGGCCAGTTCGGGAAGACATGAATAACGTCTTTGACGGGAGGGGTGGGAAGGCTGAACGGTGGAGTTACTGCATGAATTTGAGCTGTGGTGTGGATGAAATTGTTAGATTTGCATTCTCGTTTGTTTAAAATAAAAATAACATGTTCGGAAAAGGGAAGGGAAGGGGTTAAAGGAAAAAGGAAAGAACAGCAACAGAAATTAAACGAATGCCGAAGGCGGGATCATTCGCGGACGACTGAACACCGTTGTGATGTGACACGACATTATCAGCCGATTCAGCGAAGATCCACATCGTGCGGTGATCGGGTGACGTCACGCGCATCAGCCGATTCAGCGAAGATCCACATCGTGCGGTGATCGGGTGACGTCACGCGCGTCAACCGACAGGAAATCCAGAACAATGTCAGGTGTCAGAGCGGGGTGTGGGTGGCGGTGGTGGTGGTACAGTTTTACTTTGCGCAGGAAATTTGTGACTTAAGAATGCAGAATCGGCATTCCCCCGTCCTTTTTGTTGTTGTTTTGGTGGGAGAGTGAGTAGTCGTGACTGATGTGTATAGGGGTGTTTTCATTACCATGATGATGGTGTGTGTTGTGTTCTGTGGGTGTAGTTCGGTCTGTATAGGAAGGAGTGTCGGATGGACCCCTCAGCTCTAGCCAGGAGCAGCAGCGTTGAACTTTGGATCAGGAGGGACTGGAAAGGGTGCAAGGGTCTGGCTAATGAGGGAGGAAGGGGGAGGGAGGGGGGGGGGGGGGAGAAGGGGGTGGGGGGGGGGGGGGAGAGGATACGAAGCCAGGGGGAGGGAAACTATGGACGTGTTCAGAATGACAATGACAGAGCGTGCCTTCCTCTCCCTTCCTCCCACCTCTCCTTCTTCTCCCTTCTCCTTCCTTCCCTCTCTCTTACCCTCTTTTCTTCCTCCTCCCCCCCCCCCCCCTCACCCGTTCCCACGCGAACACGAGTTTTAGCATTATCTAAACCAACACGAGTTTTAGCATTATCTAAACCAACACGAGTTTTAGCATTATCTAAACCAACACGAGTTTTAGCATTATCTAAACCAACACGAGTTTTAGCATTATCTAAACCAACACGAGTTTTAGC
>CM031601.1:4865304-4867804 GCA_018398815.1 Conus ventricosus
CGGCTGAGTCTTTGGGTTTTTTTTTATCGTAGCTGAATGAAAGCTCGATAAGGGTGAACTTTTTGTGGCCTGTTGAAGCTTGATGTAGGTGAACCGTCTTTCTTTGCTTATTTCGTTTTTGGTTTGTTTTGTTTTTGGCAAGGCTGAAACTTTTTTCTGTGCTTATTCAGGGTTTGGCAAGGCTAAACCTTTTTAATTTGCTGACAGAAAATTTGGCAAGGCTAAACCTTTTGTTTCTTTGCTTATTAAAGGTTTGTCAAGGCTAAACCTTTGTTTCTTTGCTTATTAAAGATTTGGCAAAGCTAAACCTTTGTTTCTTTGCTTATTAAAGGTTTGTCAAGGCTAAACCTTTGTTTCTGTGCTTATTAAAGGTTTGGCAAGGCTAAACCTTTGTTTCTTTGCTTATTAGAGATTTGACAAGGCTAAACCTTTGTTTCTTTGCTTATTAGAGATTTGACAAGGCTAAACCTTTGTTTCTTTGCTTATTAAAGGTTTGTCAAGGCTAAATATTTGTTTCTTTGCTTATTAAAGATTTGGCAAGGCTAAACCTTCTGTCTGTACTTATTTAGGGTTTGGTAAGGTTGAACTTTCTTTCTTTGCTTATTGAAGGTTTGGCAAGGCTAAACCTTCTTTCTTTGCTTATTGAAGGTTTTGCGAGACGAAACTTCCTTTCTTCGCATATTGAAGGTTTGGCAAGACTGAGCCTTTTTTTCTTTGCGTATTGAAGGTTGAGTCGTTTTTCTTTGGTTATTTTGAGTTTGGCCAGGCTGAGCCGTTTTTCTTTGGTTATTTTGAGTTTGGCCAGGCTAAACCTTCTTTCCTTGTTTATTGAGGGTTTGGCAAGGCTGAACCTACCTCCTGTGCTTATTGAAGGTTTGGTAAGGCTGAACCTTCTTTCCTTTTTTATTGAGGGTTTGGCCAGGCTGAACCTTCCTTCTATGCTTATTGAAGGTTTGGCAAGGCTGAACCTACCTTCTCTGCTTATTGAAGGTTTGGTAAGACTGAACCTTCCTTCCTTGTTTATTGAGGGTTTGGCCAGGCTGAACCTTCCTTCTATGCTTATTGAAGGTTTGGCAAGGCTGAACCTACCTTCTATGCTTATTGAAGGTTTGGCAAGGCTGAATCTTCTTTCCTTGTTTACTCTAATTGAAGGTTTGGCAAGGCTGAACCTTCCTTCTCTTCTTATTGAGGGTTTGGCAAGGCTGAACCTTCCTTCTCTTCTTATTGAGGGTTTGGCAAGGTTGGACTTTCTTCCTTGCGAAGTCTTGATGTGGATGAACTTTCTCTCTTTGCTTGCAGAACCTTCTTTCTCTGCATATTGAAGGTTTGACACTTGCGAACCTTCTTTCTTTGCACATTGAAATTTGACAGGGGTGAACCTTCTTTCTCTGCGTCTTGAAGGTTTGGTAAGGGTGAACTTTTCGTTCTTTGCTTACTGAACCATCGAAGAATTGAGACAGATCAATCTTCTTTCTTTGCATATTGAAGGGCTGACACGGGTGAGCCTTTTTTCTTTGTTTATTGAAGGGTAGAACGAATAAATCGTCTTTCTTTGCATATTGAACGCTTTGTATGGATATATTTTCTCTGGAGCTTTGCGTAGTGAAAATCTAATGAGAATGAACCTTGTTTTATGGACAAGATTGACAGGATTAAAGCAGGTTTTTCGTTCAGAGAGCTAAAATGGTAGGATTTGTTTGTCTTGTCTCTTGTGCATGGGCAGGCTTGACAAACGCCCCTGTCTTGTGCCTATGATTGTGGGCAGGCTTGACAAACGCCCCTGTCTGTGCCTATGATTGTGGGCAGGCTTGACAAACGCCCCTGTCTTGTGCCTATGATTGTGGGCAGGCTTGACAAACGCCCCTGTCTTGTGCCTATGATTGTGGGCAGGCTTGACAAACGCCCTGTCTTGTGCCTATGATTGTGGGCAGGCTTGACAAACGCCCCTGTCTTGTGCCTATGATTGTGGGCAGGCTTGACAAACGCCCCTGTCTTGTGCCTATGATTGTGGGCAGGTTTGACCAGTGCTTTTACATTTTGTTCCATGGTTGAGGCAGATTTGTCAAGCGTTCATAGACAAAAGTCTTCGTCAGGACAGCCTTGTCAAGCTTGTGTTCGTTTTGTCTCGTTTGAGACAGATTTGATAAGCGCTTTGATTTTTTTCCCCTTTAGACTTTGAACAAATTTGACAAGCGCTATTTACTTGTTTTGTCTTTGGGTTGGGGCAGGTGTTACACGTCTTCTTGATATGCTTTGTCTGTTGGTTGTGGGCTTGTTTGACAAGCGCTTTTAACATGTTTTGTCTCTTTAGTTATGGGCATGTTTGTCACGCTGGCAGACCTGATATATATGTGCTCTTCGTATTTTTTTTTCTCTTTTGTAGTGGGCAAGCTGTGACTAGTACTTGTATCTTTTGTGTCTTAGGGTAGGTTTGGTAAGCTTTGTTTTGTTTCGTTTCTTGGTTGGGGCAGGTTTGACAAGCACTGTTTATATTTTATAT
>CM031601.1:4877804-4882033 GCA_018398815.1 Conus ventricosus
TGTGTATGAAGTATAAGTAGTCTTTGTCTTTTGCTACTGTTAAAGAGTAAATAAGTAGGTCTTTGTCATTCTGCTACCTGGTATAAGTAGTAGTAGTCTTTGTCATTCTGGGTACCTGTGGGATTTATAGTTAAAATAGGTCTTGTCATTCTGCACCTGTGTATGAAGAGTAAGTAGTCTTTGTCATTCTGCTACCTGTGTATGAAGTAAATAAGAGGTCTTTGTCATTCTGCTACCTGTGTATGAAGTAGTAAGTAGGGCTTTGTCATTCTGCTACCTGTGTATGAAGTAGTAAAAAGGTCTTTGTCCCTTCGCTACCTGTGTATGAAGTAGTAAGTAGGTCTTTGTCACTGCTACCTGGTATGAAGTAGTAAGTAGGTCCTTTGTCATTCTGCTACCTGTGTATGAAGTAGTAAGTAGGTCTTTGTCATTCTTGCTACCTGTATGAAGTAGTAGTGGCCCTTTTGGGCATTCAGCCCACCTGTGTATGAAGTAGTAATAGGTCTTTGTCATTCTGCTACCCGGTATGAAGTAGTAAGTAGGTCTTTGTCATTCTGCTACCTGTGTATGAAGTAGTAAGTAGGTCTTTGTCATTCTGCTACCTGTGTATGAAGTAGTAAGTAGGTCTTTTTCATTTTGCTACCTGTGTATGAAGTAGTAAGTAGGTCCTTTTTCATTCTGCTACCTGTGTATGAAGTAGTAAGTAGGTCTTTGTCAATTTTGCTACCTGTGTATGAAGTAGTAAGTAGGTCTTTGTCATTCTGCTACCTGTGTATGAAGTATAAGTAGGTCCCTTTTTCATTTTTGGGTAAAACCGTGTTGAATAGTAAGTAGGGCTTGTCTTCCACCTGTGTAAAGAGTATAAGTAGGTCTTTGTCATTCTGCTAACCCGTGTATGAGTAGTAAGTAGTTTTGTCATTCGCTACCTGTGTATGAAGTAGTAAGTAGGTCTTTGTCATTCTGCTACCTGTGTTAAGTAGTAAGTAGGTCTTTGTCATTCTGCTACCTTTGTATGAAGTAGTAAGTAGGTCTTTGTCATTCGCTACCTGTGTAGAAGTAGTAAGTAGGTCTTTGTTTATTCGCTACCTGTGTATGAAGTAGTAAGTAGGTCTTTTTTCATTCTGCTACCTGTGTATGAAAGTAGTAAGTAGGTCTTTGGGCTTCTGCTACCTGTGTATGAAGTAGTAAAGTAGGTCTTTGTCATTCTGCTACCTGTGTAATGAAGTAGTAATAGGTCTTTGTCTTCTGCTACCCGTGTATGAAGTAGTAAGTAGGTTTTGTCATTCTGCTACCTGTGTATGAAGTAGTAAGTTTGGGCTTTGTCATTCTGCTACTGTGTATGAAGTAGTAATAGGGCCTTGTCATTCTCTACCTGTGTATGAAGTAGTAAGTAGGTCTTTGTCATTCTGCTACCTGTGATGAAATAGTAAGTAGGGTCTTTGTCATTCTGCCAAACCCGTGTATGAAGTAGTAATAGGTCTTTGTCATTCTGCTACCTGTGTATGAAGTAGTAAGTTTGGTCTTTGTCATTCTGCTACCTTGTATGAAGTAAAGTAGGTCTTTGTCATTCTGCTACCTGTTATGAAGTAGTAAAATAGGTCTTTGTCATCTGCTACCTGTGTAAAGAAGTAGTAAGTAGGTCTTTGTCATTTTGCACCTGTGTATGAAGTAGTAAGTAGGTCTTTGGGCATTCTGCTACCTGTGTATGAAGTAGTAAGTAGGTCTTTGTCATTCTGCTACCTGTGTATGAAAATAGTAAGTAGGTCTTTGTCATTTTGCTACTGTTGTATGAAGTAGGGAAGTAGGTCCCTTTTTCATTCTGCTAACCTGTGTATGAAGTAGTAAGTAGGCTTTGCATTCTGCTACCTGTGTATGAAGTAGTAAGTAGGTCTTTGTCAATTTTGCTACCTGTGTATGAAGTAGTAAGTAGGTCCCTTTTTCATTCTGCTACCTGTGTATGAAGTAGTAATAGGTCCCCCCCCCTTTTTCATTCTGCTACCTGTGTATGAAGTAGTAAGTAGGGCTTTGTCATTCTGCTACCTGTGATGAAGTAGTAAGTAGGTCTTTGTCATTCCCGCTACCTGTGTATGAAGTAGTAAGTAGGTCTTTGTCATTCTGCTACCTGTGTATGAAGTAGTAAGTAGGTTTTTTGTCATTTTGCTACCTGTGTATGAAGTAGTAAGTAGGTCTTTGTCATTCTGCTACCTGTGTATGAAGTAGTAAGTAGGTCTTTGTCATTCTGCTAAACCCGTGTATGAAGTAGTAAGTAGGTCTTTGTCATTCTGCTACCGTGTAAAGAAGTATAATAGTCTTGTCATCTGCTACCTGTGTATGAGTAAATAAGTAGGTCTTTGTCCTTCTGCTTTTCTGTGTATGAAGTAAATAAGTTTGGTCTTTGTCATTCTGCTACCCGTGGGAAAGAAGTAAAAGTAGGTCTTTGTCATTCTGCTACCTGTGTATGAGTAGTAAGTAGGTCTTTGTCCATTCTGCTACCTGTGTATGAAATGTAAGTAGGTCTTGTCTTCTGCTACTGTGTATGAAAATAAATAAGTAGTTCTTTGCAAATTTTGCTCCCTGTGTATGAAATAGTAAGAAGGTCTTGTCATTCTGCTACCTGTGTATGAAGTAGTAAGTAGTCTTGTCATTCTGCTACCTGTTATGAAGTAGTAAGTAGGGTCTTTGTATTCTGCTACCTGTGTATGAAGAAATAAGTAGGTCTTTGTCATCGCTACCTGTGTTGAATGTAATAGTCTTTGTCATTCTGCTACCGTGTATGAAGTATAAGTAGTCTTTGTCATTCCCCGCTAAACCCGTGAGAAGTAGTAAATGCCTTTTCATTCCCGCACCTGTGTATAAGTATAAGAGGTCTTGTCCCTTCTGCTACCTTGATGAATATAAGTAGGTCTTTGTCATTCTGCTACCCTTTTATGAAGTAGTAAGAGGGCTTTGTCATTCTCTACCCGGTATGAAGTAGTAATAGGTCTTTTTTTCATTCTGCTACCTGTGAGAAGTAGTAAGTAGGCTTTTCACTGCTCCGTGTATAAGTAGTAAGTAGGGCTTTTTCATTCTTACCTGTGTATGAAGTAGTAAAGTGGGGCTTTGTCATTCGCACCGTGTATGAAGTAGAATAGGTCTTTGTCATTTTTGCTACCTGTGAGAAGATAAGAGTCTTTGTCATTCTGCACCTGTGATGAAGTATAATAGGTCTTTGTCTTCTGCTACCTGTGTATGAAATAGTAAGTAGGGGCTTTGTCATTCGCACCCGGATAAGTAGAAGTAGGTCTTTGTCATTCGCTACCTGTTATGAAGTATAAGTAGGTCTTTTTTCATTTTGCTACCTGGTAAAGTATAAGTAGTCTTTGCATTTTGCTTTTTGGGGGAGGGGAAAAAGGCGAATGTAGGCGGAGAAACAACGTGGGGATCTTCCGAACTGGAACTTGTCCTGTCGGCCTGAGAAATAAGCGGAGAACTTCCAAATAAATACCTTGCTTCTTTGAAGAGGTATATACATAAAAAGAATAGAATACGTCTTATAAAAGCCGAAAAGAGGCGGACAGACAGTGTGTGTGGTGTGTGTGTGAGAGAGAGAGAGAGAGAGAGAGAGAGAGAGAGAAAATTAAAAACACAGCGCGCTCTCCCCGTGAAATGCGTACATACTCATACACATACACACACACACACACACAGAGGGATCGACAGTCATCATGAATGTGTGCACACAGAAACATGCAGCGCACCCCAGCCCTCGCTCACACGCACTCGCACTACCCACTCCCACAGCCCACAGAAAACAAAGATCTGCGGTGTTCAATGCACACTCCACACTTCAACAAACCACTAAACACACTCACTATCTCTCTGCCGAACAATAGCGGCTTGACCTTTGTAGGTTCATTTTGCAAACACCTCCCCCCCCCCTCCCCCCATTTCCACACTCGGCTGTAAGCGACTTTTCTTTCTTCTCCCCCCCCCCCCCCCCCCCCCCCACCGTCATACGCCCTTCAGGGGTTTGGAAGAAGTGGGGGTGGGTTGGGGGGTGTTGATGGGGGGGGTAGAGTCCCATTGCTCGTGGCCTTTATCGATCATCTGATTGGTGCTCGCGTGCTTTATGCGCCCTCTACCTCTGAGCAACTTGAAGGCTCTATGATAGCGTTCAGAGAGGACGTGTGGCCATGTTCTGTTGTGGGGTGGGTGGATGTGGTGGCGGTGCTCTGATAGGATTTACATAG
>CM031601.1:4884804-4907304 GCA_018398815.1 Conus ventricosus
AGTCTCCAGGACAAAAGTTGGTAGTCTCCGGGACAAACGTTGGTAGTCTCCAGGACAAAGTTGGTAGTCTCCGGGACAAACGTTGGTAGTCTCCAGGACAAGACAGGACAAAGGTTGGTATCTCCGGGACAAAAGTTGGTAGTCTCCGGGACAAAAGTTGATAGTCTCGGGGACAAAAATTGGTACTCTCGGGGACAAACGTTGGTAGTTCCAGGACAAAAGTTGGTAGTGTCCAGGATAAAAACTGCGATCCTCAGGGGTACAACAGCGGTAATAACGATATTCCCTTTTTTTTCGCCGCTGTTTTCGTCCGAGAATATGAACTGCTTTTCAGAGGAAGAAAGCAGCTGCTATCGCTTTCAGACCCTTCCGTGATCGTAAGGACAGCAGCCCTCTATGCCTGCTGCCATCACCCACAGCCATAGGAGTACGACCACACGAGGGGCTGCAGGACTGCTCGGAATTGTCTGAGTGAAAAGAAAAATAATAAAAGAAAGAAAAAGAAAAAAAAAAGTAGAGGGAGGGTTGGGGGGGGTGGGGTGTTAGAGGGAAAAAAAGAGACTGTGGTGGGGAGTGTTGAGGCGGAGGAAAGGGGGGGGGGGGGGGGGGAGGTAGTGCAATAAAACAAAAGGTGGACGTGGCCAGCTAATGGAGGGTAACCCCCCCCCCACCTCCCCAACACCCCCCCCCCCCCCCCCCCCCCACCCTACCCCCGCACACCTCCTCCCTCCGCCCTCGGGGTTCCGAGCTGGAGTAATCAGTCAGGCGTGATGACGGGTTTCACGCGGGCTGTCCCCGTGATGATTTGTAGCCGCTTTCCGCTCGACATTTGTTAGCTTTTCCCACTTGTCGTCTCACCCCCCCACCCCCCCCCCCCTCCTCTCCCCCTACCTCTCCCCCTCCAACCCCCCCCCCCCCCCCCCCCCCCCACAGCTTCTCCCTCTACCCTCACCCCCACATGACGCCGTCCATCCACCCCCCCCCCCCCCCCCCCCCCCCCCCCCCCCCCCCCCCCCGCCCCAGCCCTCCTTCCGCGCACGCACACCGTCCTCCTCACCCCCACCCCCACCCCACCCCACCTCATCTCCTCCCAGTGTGGTGAATGATGCACTCGCCAGTCTTGCCTCCTCAGCGTGCCGTGTCAAAGTCTGTCTGTCTGTCTGTCTGTCTGTCCCGTGTCTCGTCCATCACAGCGGTTTTTGCGTGGTAAGTATTATCTTGTCAGTGTGTGTGTGTGTGTTGTGTGTTGTGTGTGTGTGTGTGTGTGTGTGTGTGTGTGTGTGTGTGTGTGGTTTCTTCCTGTTGTTTTTTTTTTTTTAATCTGTGTGTTTTTCCCTCCTCCCTCTTCTTCTCGTGTCTTTTTTTATTTGCCGGATATTTGAGGGTGGAGGGACGGGGGCGTAGGGTTGATGGGGGGGATGGGGGGGGGGGGGGGGGGGGGAAGAGGAAGGGGACGGGTGAGGGAGTTGGTATAGATACTTTTTTTTTTAATTATTATTATTAATTGTTTGCTGAATAACAGGAAACCGTCCAAAATGCAGAGGAAACACTCGTCTCTCTGTCTCAGCACCTGTACTGTAACCTCCCCTGTGCCCAGTTTTCCTGACCCTACCCCCCCCCCTCTCTCTCTCTCTCTCTTTCTCTCTCTCTCTCTCTCTCTCTCTCTCTCTCTCTCTCTCTCTCTTTCATACACACACATTCACGCGCGCGCGCGCGCACACACACACACACACACACACACACACACACACACACACACACGCTCACACACACAAACACACACACACACACACACACACACAACACACACCACACACACACACACACACACACGCGCGCGCGCGCGCACGTTTATCAGTGGTATAGCCTAGCCGATCACACAAGGCCTTTCGAGGGTTATGAGCACACTGGTAAGAAACAAACAAAAAACAAAACAAAACAAACAAACAATAAACGTCCTGTTGTGGCGGGGGGAAAAACACGAAGGAAATAACAACAACAATAATGATGTACTTGTTTACATCAGTTAACCCCAACCTTCTGGCATTCACACAAAAGAGAGGTTCAAAGGACAGCCTCTTGCTATGATGAATCAGCTACGATGAGAGCGAGAGCGAGCGTTTGGTCAGCTTTGTACAATGGGTCGTTGGCACCACATCGTGACATAAGCTGAGCGCACGTGCTGTGTACGGGCACATTGCCGATGGAAGGTGAACAGCATGGTAGATAAATTATTGGCATAAGACATGGCGTGCTGAGGGTTCCGGC
The DNA here is from genome assembly GCA_018398815.1 of Conus ventricosus. Lineage (NCBI taxonomy): Eukaryota > Metazoa > Mollusca > Gastropoda > Neogastropoda > Conidae > Conus > Conus ventricosus. The sequence goes on from CM031601.1 coordinate 4,887,073, forward strand.
CATTCCGCTTCATGTGTCGCCCCCAATTTACAAAGATAGATAAACAAAGATAGATAAACAAAGATAGATGAACAAAGATAGATGAACAAAGATAGATGAACAAAGACAGATGAACAAAGATAGATGAACAGATAGATAACAAAGATAGAACAAATACGTAAAAAAATGAATAGATAAATAAGCAAATAAATCAAGAAAACAAATAAAAGAATGAAAGAATAAATGAATGAATAAATAAAATAGATACATGAATGAATAAAATAGATACATGAATGAATGAATAAAATAGATACATGAATGAATAAAATAGATACATGAATGAATAAAATGATACATGAATGAATGAATAAAATAGATACATGAATGAATAAAATAGATACATGAATGAATAAAATAGATACATGAATGAATAAAATAGATACATGAATGAATAAAATAGATACATGAATGAATAAAATAGATACATGAATGAATAAAATAAATAAGCGAATGAATAAATACATAAAAGAATAGAAGAAAAATAAATGAATAAATAGATAAACGACACGCATTCAGTGTAAGCTAGAAATATATTTGTTTAGAAAGTTTTGTTTTGTTTGATTTAGCGTCTTTTCACAAATTAGTGTTTTTAGACGGACCTTGAAATCATCCTGAATTACATTAGCATTTTATCACAAATAGGAATACCCCGTCATTTCATATCCCCCATCAACGTAATACCATGTTTGACAGAGAAAAAAAAAAAATCAATAAACAATACCTATAATTTAAATTTTTAAAAATTTCAAAACGAGCAAACTACAGAGCTGTCCCTATAGGACTCCGAAGAAGAGATTTAGCTGCAGTGACAAGAAGTGATTTATCATCAATAATGGCTTTGAGATCGTCATCTTTAGTATTGTTTTTGACTGCCGGATAATCGGGCAAATATTGCTTTGTGAACGGACAATAGAATAAAATATGGAACGTTAACATTCTCTCTCCACAGGGACACCTAATGTCGTTTATATGTTTGCATTTTAACGCATTGAGTTTTAGTCTGTAGCATAAAGAGCTAACTTCTCGTGACTCATTATTAATACCTTTTTGCAATAAGGAGTCTTTACTGTCAAAAGTTGTGACATTGTGGCTGGCTTTTTTATAGACTGCCTCCAGAAGATGATATCCCTCTTTTACAGATAATGGAATCTTTACAGTTGTGCAGCCATTTGCATTCCTTGCACCTTTCCTTGCCATTAGAAAGCCGTAGGGGCAAGTGCGCACAGGCAGGTCGTCTGTACTCTAAATAGTACGCCAGAACCTCAGGTAAAAATACTGTGTGTATGTGCACACACACACACACACACACACACACACACACACACACACACACACACACACACACACACAGAGAGAGAGAACTGGCTTGTCGTGGGAACTCCGAGAACTCCCAGTACCGCTGGGGCTCAGGGTGACTTTGCTGTGTGGGCTGCCCGTCTTCTCTTAACCTGTCGTTCTGGTGGCATCGATGTCGTGTGAGAAAGGTCCCTTACCCCACCTATCTACCTCCCCACCCCTCCTCCCCTCACTGTCCGAGGAGGGTTATCTTTGACCTGCCTTATCACCTATGATGGGATGCAGACGTTTGACGTGCATGTAGCTCACAGGACCTCTGATGACCTCTGTTCTCATACCGGCCCAACCTGTTTGTTGCAGCAGAAACTGAAGCAGAAGATCGACGCCACAGCCAACAACGAAAACAACGCCACCAACGCTAACGCCGACACCATCTTCCAGTTCGACGACAACGACCACCACCAGCCCCCTAACGGCAGCCAGGGCAGCCAGACGGGCAGCGGAGTGACGTCCCGCGTCAGCAGCGCCAGCAACGTCAGCAGCAGCACCAACGTGGGCGTGACGGGCGGGGGCCAGGACGGAACCCTCCCCCACCTGTCCGTGCAGATCGTGCAGCAGATCTCCTCGCAGCGCCAGAGCCCCCAGACCATCCACACCAATGTGACGGTCAGCTCCACCCGCTACCCGCCACCCCAAGTCAACCACCCCTCCGCCCAGCCTGACAACTCCCCGTCCAACCTCCCGGGCACCAACGGCAGTAACATCAACGTTCACACCTCCACCTCCACCCAGCCACACCCCCACGGCGCTGGTGCCAACATCAGCGCCAACACCACCACCACTGCCACCCTCGGGAACTCCAACAACAACAACAACAGCAGCAGCAACAACAACAATGCCAGCAGAGGCCGGGAGAGCTCTGTCCCCGGTGTGAGTTCCGCCAGTGTCAGTACCGAGACCAGCGTGCACACGAGCATCGAGTGTAAGCAGGAGCCAGTGGACGACGTGCAGTGCGAGGTGTCCCAGGTGCTCGGTGACTCTGTCAGCACCCCGGGTGGTGCCCCAGTCCCTGACCTGCCCTATGACGAGATCCAGTACTTCCTGGAAAGCATCGAGAAAGACAGCGACGACGACCTCATCAAAGAGCTGGACGATTTTGACAAGATTTACCATAAAGTCCAGACGCGTGCCGAGAACAGCGCAGACTCTTCAGGTTCCGTGTTCTCCCCCTTGGACGGCTGTGACTCTCCGGGCCTGACCAAAGCCACAGCCAACTTCCCTGATCCCGGGCCAGTGCCCCCTCAACATCAGCACTCGGGAGCTCCTCCGACGGCGCTGACCCCTACCATGTTCGAAGCACCTCAGGCCATGGGGGGAATGGTGGGTGCCGGCCTGCCGATGGGCCCGCCCCCCTCCCTGGTGGAGCCCACGGGCCCCGCGGCAGAGACCCTCAAACAGATGGCGGCTCAGCATCAGCAGACGTCAGCCGGTGCCCCCTTTCCCGGCAAAGCATTAACAGAATCTCACTACCCCGATCCCTACGATCCGTTCGGCCGCAGCAGGAACGGGTACGCTTCCAGTTACCCGGGACAGTGTTATCCACCCGGTAGTGTGGGCTACCCAGGGTACGGGCAGTCAGCAGGGTATGGGGAGAGCACGTCTCCCATGGGACCCTTCCCTGGGGCTAAGCCCGACCTGTCTGGCATGGGGTTCAGCCAGACCAAGCCGCTGACGCACTATCCGGCAGAAGCTCACGGCCTTCCCGGGGCTCCAACTGGAGGCCACAGCGGGCAGCCGTCAGGGCCCAGCTCCCTGCAGCAGCTGCAGAACCAGGTGGCCAGTCACTTCAGCCCCATGCACATCACCCAGACCCAGCAGGTGCGCCTGGCCCAGGGACACCGCCACGTGCACCTCTCCCAGACACAGCAGGTCCAGATGGCGGCAGCGGCGGCGGCGGCGGCGCAACAGCAGCAGCAGCTGCAGCAGCAAGGGCCTCCTCAAGGCATGACCGTTTCCCAGCAACAGTCCTTCAACATGGGGCCGCACATGCAGGGTCAGGGTCAGACGGGTCAAGGTCAGCCCCCTCCCGGAATGGCCATGTCGGCAGCGGCCGCCCGCGAGATGCAGATCATGCAGGAGAAGATCCGCAGGGAGCAGCAGCAGTACATGACCCGCCCCCCGCCAGAGTACAAGCTGCACCCATCCGCCCGCTCGGCAGGCCCCCCGTACCAGCCGCCCAACACAGGGGGAGGCCACAGCAGCGGCGGGTCGTCCACGCCCCTGCAGACCATGCAGAACATGGTCAACCAGACCCCGCCCTACCCCACCATCAAGGGCGAGGCCGGCACAGGGAGCACGGGGGTCATGACCCAGATGTCGGCGGTGCAGTCCATGGCCGCCTCGGTCAGCACCACGGGGCCCCACATGGGCTCCACCCTGGCCCAGTCTTCACAGAGCCTGGCTTTCCAACAGCAGCAGCAGCAGCAGCAGCAACAACATCAGCAGCAGCAGCAACAGCAACAACAACAACAGCCGCAGTCCATGCCACAACGGCCTCCTTCGTATTCGCCCAACACCACCTGCACCACCCCCAACGGGGCGGTCACCACCACCACCAACAGCAGCAGCAGCGGGGCTGTGACGGGGGTGACCAGCGCGGGGTCCCACCCCCACCCCGCCGCCTCCTCCTCCTCCTCCAGCAGCGGCCCGGCCTCCAGCAGCTACACCAGCGCCCTGATGAGGAACCAGCGGCCGCCCAACGTCAACGTGGGCCCCGAGGGACTGAACATCTCGCAGCCCAGAGCCCACCCCGGCCACCCGGGCCACCTGGCTCACATGCACGGGCCGCACGGCGAGGGCTGGCCCCGGCCCATGATGCAGGCCGGGCAGATGGGTGGGGCCGGGGCCATGGGCGCCATGGGACAGAACGCCATCCTGCCCCCGGGCTACTCGCACAGGCCGGGGTCGGCGGGCTCGGTGTCGACCGGGATGGGCGGGGCCGGGCCCATGCCCGGGGGACACGGCATGATGGGCGGAGGAGGGATGGGGGTGGGCGGGGGCTCTCAGGTGATGATGCACCAGAGCATGCACATTTCGCAGCAGCAGGGCCTGCCCATGAGGGGGGCGGGTGGAGGGGGACCCGCCGGGATGGCGGGGGGTCACCCCCAGCCGGCCCTGCCCTCCCACTCGGCCCCCTACAGCAGCATGATGGGGCCGGGCGCCATGCAGACGCAGGCCAACGGCAACCCCGCCCAGCAGTACCCGCCCGGCCTGGCCCAGGACGATTTCATGCAGTTCTTCAACTCGGAACAGTCGCACAACTTTGACTCGTTGAGCTCGGACTTGTTCGACGACATTCTCAAATGAGGGATGGTGGGTGATTCGGCCCCCTTCCGCGCGTTCTTGTCGAGCTGTTTTCTGGCTGGCATCGTCTCTGCCCACGCCAGCTCCGATTCCAGAAAGGTCTACGCAGTGTGCACACGTGACTTGCATCGTCCTCTACCACCCAACCTTCCACTGAAACAATCCTTTGGTACAGATGGGAAACTGTACGTAGAGATCGTTTTGGAAAGGGCTGCTATGCACGGGCAGGTGAATTGTCAGCAGCACAAAGACAGCAAGGGAGTCCAGTGATTGGTTTGGGGAGTATAAAGAAAGATCAAACTTGTGAGTCGCTGATCAATAGCTGACTTTTCCAAGTAGCATTGCACCCGGCGTATGTGGACCGTTGAATAGTAACTGCCAGCGTGGTCAACTACCGCTGAGTTGTAACTACCGTTGAAGTCTAGTGAACCGTCTTTTACCCTCAAAGGCTTGCGAGTCTCCCCCACCATCCCCTCCCTCCAGTTCTTGAACTCACTGGCTGGTGACGGGACGACGGTGATGATGCTTACAGACGTTTTCTGCCGGATTCTCCAGCTTCCATGTGAAGGTGTCGACTTCCCTCTCGCTCTCTCACTTGTTCTTGCTGTTGTTGTCCCCCCCCCCCCCCCCCCCCCCCACCCCCCCCGCCCCCCTTCTCCTGTCTGTATCTCACAGGTCCTAGATGTGGTGGAGACAATACAAGGACCAGTTCACTTACCAGACTCAGAAACTTGCTGGCATGGTGTGCCTCTCTTTCTTTCTCTCCGAGGAACTTGCACATTTCAACAGCAACCAACAGAAACCGTCGTTTTCCTGAACAAGGTTGTCTGAAACAATGGATCAGATCAACTGCTGTCCACGTGGGGTTTTTTTTGTGTTTTTTTTAAAAATGTTATATTGTTATGTAAATACTGATCAACGTTTTATCTTGAGAGCACGCCAGTAATCGATTATGCTTTGTAAACAGCACGGGACACGATCACAATCAAAATGCTGAAAAGAAGAATACGTTTGAAAGCAGTTTGTGTACCGACCTTACTTGGTGTCGGGCACTGTGAGAATGAAGACTGGCTCTCCGCTGGGACTGGTGTTGATGTAGCCAGATGTCAGTCTCTCCACTGTTTTTAAAGACACGAACATTTGGATTCAGAACAATGTTCTGACAATGTATTCGAAAACAAAAGCAGAAAGAAAAGACCTTTGATGATTTGAGCGGTTTGTATGCGGCATGATGTGATTGTGTGTGTGTGTGTGTGTGTGTGTGTGTGTGTGTGAGTGTGAGTGTGTGTCTGTGTGTGTGTGAGAGAGAAATAGAGAGACAGAGAGAGAAGTATGTGCGTGAGTAGACGCGTATATTGTGGGCGTCGGGCTAGTTTTAACATAACTGTAAATAATCAAGCGTTCTTCCATTTTGATGATCTGACCGTGAAATCAACCAGCTTACATTGTAAACAATGACACATAAATACATGAAACGCCATGAAGTTGATGACATGAAAGTTTAGACCCGGACCATTTGACTGTTCGTGAATCTGCACCCAGTCTTCTCTGTTATTGTCTGACCTCGTCTGTGCGAGAGATCGGCATTCTTTTCAGCCTGTGTGGACTCTAGGAAAACAAACTGTGCATTGCTTTCAGTCTTCTCTGTTATTGTCTTACCTCGTCTGTGCGAGAGATCGGCATACTTTTCAGCCTGTGTGGACTCTAGGAAAACAAACTGTGCATTGCTTTCAGTCTTTTTTTTTCATTTTGTTTCGTTTCTTGAAGAATGTACGATGTGACGAGAACAAACCAGGCTGCGCAAACTCATTGTGCTGATTTGTCTACCTCCCCACGTGACTTCAATCTGATGCAGCCATTGGTCCAACCCGCACTTCCTGTCGGTGTCGTTGGTGTTGCATAAGGACCGTTTGTTCTTCACATGTTGTCTTCATTCGTTCGTTGCTTGGCCTAGTCCACTAGCTTCTAGAAGGTAGAGGCCGTTTCCACCAGGAAAAGAACGTGTTTTCACCATTACAATGCGGTGTGCTATTTTAACAACAGTAGTGAACAAGTCTAGAGCTAGGAGTAGACATGAGCACAGTTCAACTATTTTTTTAATGGTCCCCCCTCTCCTCCCCCTTTTGTTTCTCAAATTATCGGTCAATGAGCAATATACTAGAACTAGAAGGAAGACTAGAGTACAGGAATATCGGTCAATGAGCAATATACTAGAACTAGAAGGAAGAGTAGAGTACAGGAATATCGGTCAATGAGCAGTATACTAGAACTAGAAGGAAGAGTAGAGTACAGGAATATCGGTCAATGAGCAATATACTAGAACTAGAAGGAAGAGTAGAGTGCAGGAATATCGGTCAATGAGCAATATACTAGAACTAGAAGGAGGAGTAGAGTGCAGGATGGAGGAGTAACACTTGCTGTTGTCGAACAATTCATTGGTAATAGCAGTATAGTGCGAAGTGCACAAGTTTAAAAAAAAAAGCAGTATAGTGCGAATTGGACAAGTACAAAATATATATTTTAAGCATATACATATAGGGGCAAAAAATCATCCAGTATGTTTGCCATCGTCAGTATAATCATAAAGAGCTTTTCTTCTAAACATTGGGGAAAAAAAGAAAAAACTTTTTGCCTCGGTCTGCTGTCTTTTCCCATCTAGAAATGGCATGACGATGTGAATGAGATGGTGTATGATAGCAATCGACATTTCAACTTTTGTTTTCATGAATTTTGTTGTTTTTATATTGATTCTCATTTAAATTAAATATTTTTAAAAAAATATAAACTCTGGTACTTAAAACATCGTGTTCGCACAAAACTACCGCAAAAAAACCTCTTTTTTTTCTCTTTTTTTTTTCGAATTTTCTTTTTTCTGTCTCATCTTCCAAGTGTGTCGTGTCGCACCCCTAGCTCCAGCTACTCAACAACAGGGAACAAGTAGTAACCAAGTCGCCCCGAGGACACCCACGAAGAGGAGACACTGCTCTTCTTCCAAATCGCCTGGGTGGTTTTCAGTGACGTCAGCTGTGATCCAACATACACAGGACACCATCTGCTAATGTCTCTGTTGACGATAATCGTTGCTTAGTCGCTGTGCTTGGGTCACGGGGGCACTGTTAGGGTGGTGCTGTGTACGAGGGGTCAGGAAGGAATGATGGGGGCAGGAAGGAATGATGGGGGCAGGAAGGAATGATGGGGGCAGGAAGGAATGATGGAGGGAGTAGAGCCACAAAGATGGCATGGAAAGTGAGACGGGAAAAACAAACAGAAAAATAAATAAATAAATAACTATAAAAAAAAAAGTGCATGCAGGCGCACGCATGTGATGCAGCGCGTGCAGCCAACGCAACCCTTTTTAAAAAAATAAATAAATAAACGACATTGCAACTTACTGTCCATAGCTGGCTGAACGAAGCAGAGTACTTCTGCATCTGAATCGTGTCTTGATGATTGAAACTGCCGCAGCCACCGCTTTTTGTTGGCTTGTTTGTTTGTAACCAGCTGTTGTGTCGCGTTAGAACAGCACACAACAACCATGCTCATCAAACGTACCTGTCTGCGATTGATGCTAGTGGAACTTGCTTCATTTTAGTTGGGTCTGCAAGTACAGGGTCGTGTTTCAATAATGTACACGGGACACGAGGGTGCGAAACAGAATGTGAGCGAGCCTGCTTGTTCTCCCTGGGGTTTTTTTTTTTTTGTTTTTTTTTTTTTTACCTGCCGCCATTACGTAATCTAGTTTCATTTAATCTGATCACTGCGCCGCCGAAAAACGTATGTGATCTATGAGATAATTAAAACCCCGCGGCTACTGGCGCCACACCACAATGAAATGGTCCTGGAGTTCAAAAGGTGGGTTCATTTTTGCATTAAAGAAGAAAAGATCCGGTAAATCAAGAACGATAAAACCCCGGACTCGCTGTCTACTCCTTAAACAGGTTAAAAGGTCATCAGTTTTTCTGGTTCAGGACTGGCCGTCTTCGTCAACCATTGAACATTTTAAAAGGGGGAATCCCAGCGCCAGTCCGCTAGAACTTTGGTGTTCGCAATCTAACAGGGGGTCGTGGAACTCCCACATTATTTCAACTCTACCTACATGTGGACATTGGGGGGGGGGGGGGGGGGGGGGGGAGGAAAGAAAAGGAAAAAAAAAACCCGCAAGGTTGAAATACTACTAGTAGTGCTTCTGTTACCTACATATGGACACGAAAAACAAAAACAAAAACCGCCTAGGCGAAGTACTACTGGTAGTGCTGTCTTATCACACATCCGGTCTCTTCCCTCCCTTCCGATGAACTTACATGGAACATAGAGACTTTCCGTATGGCTTGACAGTAAATAAGCAAAGGAGAGGAAAGAGAGACAGAGAGAGATGAATGTAGGCGTGTGTGTTGCCAAGACGTTTATTTGGCTTCACAGACTAGGAGAAGCTTGCAGCCTGGCGTTTATGATTAAGGAAGTGTTGTTCCGTGGAGTCTAACGTCATATACAAACTCCTCTCTCCGACCCACCCCTTCCTTAGTGGAGTCATTCCCTGGGTGTCATGTGACGTCATGCCCGGCAAACCACTGGGGGCCAGGTGAGGGTTGCACACGGACAAGTGACGGAGCCATGTCCTCAATGTTCATATGTCATTGCAAATACAATCACCAACCCGAAGTCAGGGTTTGAAGTCGAACAATCTAAAACGGAAGTCTGGGCTAAATCACATTTCCCGTCAGCGCCTTTTCATGAAGATTGTGATTTATTTTGTGGTATTCCCCTTCTCTTTCCACGTTCCAAATTACAAACACCACATTGACCCCCCCCCCCCCCCCCCCAACACACACACACACACACACACACACACACACACACACACACGTCCTCCGCTTAATTACTCCTGATGAAAGCGCGGCGCTATTTACTTACAGTGAATGTACCAGCCTGTTGCAACTTGTTTTCTTAATTTAGAGATTATCGCACGAAAGACTGTCGGTTCGGTTTCAGAATTGCCGTACTTGAACGTATAGTTTTTACAATCCTGCTCAGACGCAAATCTTTAGACGAGCAACAAGTGAATTCCGGCGGCGCTTTCAACCAATTCCTAGGAAGATCCTAGAATTCGGCCTGTCTTGTATTTTACGAGAGAGAGACAGAAACAGAGTTTGAACAATCCCGCGTCTCATTCAGCTTCTTGCCGTACGAAATCCGCTTCATTGTCAACACACACAAGGTCAAGGTTATCTTTATGAGCCAGAGGTCAAAAGGAAACATTTCTCTCGAAATTTCTGTTCCCCCCCTTCCCTACTCCAGGAATGGTTACGGCAGTCAATTTGTTATTGTCAGCGGTGTAATAATGGCAGGAAACCAGAGCTGAGGTGAGTCAGACCATTGGAATGCATGTCACCTGACCTATTATTACGTGGATATTAACCTAGCCAAGGCGTAATTGATGGGTATGCTAGGTGCTCGTTGTCGTAGATTTGCTTGTGAACATTGTCCCCTTTTCCTTCAACCCCACCCCACCCTTTCCACCGCCCTCTCTCTCTCTCTCTCTCTCTCTCTCTCTCTCTGCCCCTCTCTCTCTCTGTCTCCCTTTTCTCTCTCTCTCTCTCTCTCTCTCTCTCTCACCAAGCCAATCCGCGTGTCGACTCGACCCATCTCTCATTTGTATGTTCTCTCTCTCTCTCTCTCTCTCTCTCTCCTGTTTTGTCTCTAGCACATGTCCTCTTCATATTTTGTGTCCTAAAGGTGGAAAACACCCTCGTTGACTTTCTTCCAAAATGGTGGAGAAGAAAAAAACATGAATGATGTATACGTTGACGTGTCATGAATATGCATTTGTGTCATCATGTGATTTCGCTGATGTGTCGCACTGGTTTACTGCATTTCAGCGAGTGTGCATTGCGTGTGACCTCTGCAGGGACCAAACTAGTATTGGAAATGTACGCTATGTACGTAGGTTACTTGTTTCTGGGGGAGGTGTCTGCCCACCCTCCCCTCCCCCATCCCCACCATAGCTTACCCGCCCCTCCCAACCCCCCCCCCCCCCACCCCCACCCCTACCCCTCCCACCCCATTCCTTCCCATCGTCCCAGTGTATAAAACGCAACCTTGAGAGTGTGCCAACTTAAGCACATAATTTTCTCTATCTGTTAATTAATGACATGCATGCGTCACAGACTATGATCGGCTTCGTTCAGCCGTGACTTTCGTGTCTGCATTTCATTTCCAGTCCGCTCTGTCATCTGTGTGGTGTTCATCGGCCTAGCGTTGTTAAAGAACGGGGAGAAAGGAAATAAGAATGCATACACAAAGGCAAAACGTGTGGAGGCATGGTTTCTCTGTGTGTGTGTGTGTGTGTGTGTGTGTGTGTGTGTGTGTGTGTGTGTGTGTGTGTTTTTCTGTTTGTTTGTTCTTAATCTAAACCGTCATTGAGTGGAGATTGATGGAAAAGTAAGGACGAGGTGGATGGAGATGATGAATATTTGGGGGCTGCTGCGGAAGGGATGAGCGATGGGGGAATGACGAAATGGGGGTGCTGAAAACGAGGAAGTGGAGGGCGGTTTGCGGCCATGGTGTTTGTGTGTGTGTGTGTGTGCGTGCGTGTGCGTGCGTGCGTGCGCACGCATGCGCGAGCTTCTTGCTTTTTGATTCTTTATTGTCATAGGGGAAACTAAGAGACAAACACGATGTTATGTCCAGAGTCCGCAAACTCGGGGACAACATGGGTTTCGAGAAGAAGATGAAGAAAAATAGAAAAGAAAAAAAGCCAGCCTCTCCACTCGTCCCCCCCCCCCCCCCCCCCCCCATCAACCCCCTCCTTTCTCTTCTTCCCGTTCTTCTCCTCCCAATACATACATACACACATGCACTCTCTCTCTCTCTCTCTCTCTCTCCTCTCTCTCTCTCTCTCTCTCTCTTGTTTTCTATCAGGAATGTCGTCTACGGGGCAGTATCGTTTTACTGGGAATTCCTGACATGAAGCGCAAGGCTTTTTGTTGTTTTAGTGTCAGATTTATTATTGTCCAGACATCAGTGCGGGGCCCTGTCAGGGCTGTGGCCACTGAATAAAAAAAAAACAACAACAACAAAACTATCACCAAAATGTCCATCAGTTCACAGCCTAATAGCTGCACTAGTGACATCCTGGGAGCAGATTAAAGAAGCTAGTGCTGGCAAGGGCCCCAGCTTGTTCACTTTGGTGTATCATGCACAGATAACGAAACGATTGAAAAATTCATTGAAAAAGAAGACAGAAATAGGCCTATTCCACTGTAACAACCCCCCCCCCCCCCCCCCCAACCTTACCCCCCCCCCAAAAAAAAAAAAAAAGCCACATTAGCAAACAGCACTGAAGTGTGAGCAGTTAATGCCCGTTTCAGAGTTTACCTCTCACTATGCAGTCGTCAGACCGCAGCAGTTAATGCCCGTTTCAGAGGTTTACCTCTCACTATGCAGTCGTCAGACCGCAGCAAGAAATCAGAATATCGTATACATTAGAAGAATTGAAAACATCCAAAGACTTTTAAAACAAAGGTAGCTTGGTAGTTCTGTAAGTTTTTGAAGTTTTAGCAGGAATGCTTCAAAGTGACAAAGATCGAATTGTAGAAATCACAGAATAGATATCATTTTCTCTCACCGGCGTGCCTCCTGAATTTTTCATGATATCTCCGCTTTCCCCGCTTCAGTTCTACAGTATCTCCGCTTTCCCCGCTTCAGTTCTACAGTATCTCCGCTTTCCCCACTTCAGTTCTACAGTATCTCCGCTTTCCCCACTTCAGTTCTACAGTATCTCCGCTTTCCCCGCTTCAGTTCTACAGTATCTCCGCTTTCCCCGCTTCAGTTCTACAGTATCTCCGCTTTCCCCGCTTCAGTTCTACAGTATCTCCGCTTTCCCCACTTCAGGTTTCTACAGTATCTCCGCTTTCCCCACTTCAGGTTTCTACAGTATCTCCGCTTTCCCCACTTCAGGTTTCTACAGTATCTCCGCTTTCCCCACTTCAGGTTTCTACAGTAGTCTTACTAGAAGTGAATTCACGCATGTATGAGGCCGTGTACGTATCTGCGATTTTCCAAACTGCAGCGCAAGCGTTTCTTCTTGGCGGGGGAAAGCTGTCACGAGGGCTGGTGATCCGTTAATCCGGGCATTACTTTTTTCTTTAGTACTCGTGGGGTCCTTTCAGCCAGTAACCCCCCCCCCCCCCCCCCCCCCCCCCCCCCCCCCCTCCCCTTATTTTGACTACCTGTGAAGTGTGGTTAGCTGATATTACTCATCATTACTATTCACGACAATGGGTCTATTGTGCCGGCATTTGATTTTTCCCCCCAACTATCTTCACTGGTTGTCCATTCTGCTATAGCAGTTTGCCCATATGGCTTTTGATGTGGGTTTTTTTTTTTCCATTTGAATGTTTTCAGGGGTGTTTTTTTGTACGGATTTTTAAACTGGGAGTGAGAAACCAAGCGGAATGTGTGACGTTTTCAGCGAGTTGTGTGTCAATTAGAAGGCCCACAGTTTAGCTAACATGTGATTAATCGCTTTTTGTAATGTGTTTCCGTTTCAAGATATGATTTTCTTTAAATTGTCTGACCCATCCTTCTTCCTCAGTATTTTCTTCTACGATTTTGACAGCCCTGAAAAGATCTACGTGGATTCCTATGCTATGATAATAAAAACTTGAAACTTTGAAACTTTTGAAACTCGCAGTCACCAAACCGCCGTAAGGATGGGTAGGGACGGGCATACTCCTCGCCATGACTCTTGTCGTCCAGCTTGCCAAGACGATGATGCAGGGTACAGTGGTTGGTGGACATGTCGGACGCTGACGGTAAAAGCCCTGCATGGACTAGGCAACAGGGTGGGAGTGCTTACAATACCTCTGCTCTCTGAATCTTCAGCCAGGAGACTTTTCAGGTTTTGTCCTGAATTCAGGCTTTTTAAAGGTCATCAGGGCCCCCTTGAGATTTGCATAAATCTGCAGAAGAAAACAAAATAGGGGGGGGGGGGGGGGGGGGGGGGGATATTTAAGAGTAACAACATCGGGTTTCAAGCTCACAATTCAGTCCATTATCTTATTCTTATTTGATTTGTCAAGGGTTCTTGTAGCACTTCCAGACTTGTTAGAAAAAAAAAAGCTGGGCTGAAAATGTTTCTAAGAAGATGGGGAAAAAATATTGCCAAGAAGCATTGATAAGGCTGCAGGGGTCAGGACTTGTTGCAGGCGTCAGGACTTGTGATGTAGGATGACTTCAGCACACCGCTAATCCCACAATAGTTTGCAAGTCTGGTGAAGGACAAGTTTCGCTTCAGGGACCAGTGTCCTCTGGTCCTTCGACGCCTTTCCCCCTGGTTCCAGCCTGGGGACCCCACGTGGGCTTCTGGACCGTCTGGAAATGTTCAGGCTTTTCCCACTAGATCAGGTCGCAAGTCTTCATCTTGGTTTAAACAGTATTTTATTTCAACATTGTCACAATGGTTTAAACAGTATTTTATTTCAACATTGTCACAAATGTTACAAGAGTAAATGAGATAGGGCAACAAGAAATACTTATATAAAGCCCTGTCTTAAGAGTGAATGTACACAATGAATTTGCGACGGACGTCTTAACAGCAAAGCATTTTGGTACAGCAATGTAAAGTTTGAAACAGGAAAAACAAAAACAAACAAACAAACAAATCTTAATCTTGTCTGGGACTTTAGGGTGAGGGGAGAATCCTGAATGTCCCCGAGTGCTTGTCTTTGTACCTCAGCCACCCACTGTCATGGCAGAATGATCAACATGTATAGACCCGCTCCGGGAAACACTAATAGGGGAAGATAAACCATGTCTTTCCATCATAAACAGAGTTGCCTATTCTCAGGCTATGGGCCAAGCCAACACATCAAGAGAGTGAAACAGTTCATATGCATGAAGCGCATGTCAGGGTAACGATGGGTTAAGGACTGACTTCGTTGCAGGCTCACAGGTTCATACCCATGGCATTGTTCTCAGTCGGATTGAACGGGTAAGCAGACTGACGGGCAGAATTGCTTTTGGCGTGCCCACCAGCGGCGTCTGTCCATGAACACGGCGACATCACTCTCCGTCACCGATTACGTACTGCGTGCCTTGCAGGTTTCCAAACATCGTCAATTTAGTGTTTCGATGATCGTCACTCGCATTCGGGTGGTAAAGTCGTCTTCTGATGGAAGAACGGGGAGGGGATGGGGGGGGGGGGGGGGGGGGGGGGCGTGCATCTAGCAATTTGTATACTACGCATTCGTCGCCTAAACTGACACCTTTGACATTCTGACAGCCAATTCTCGAAGTAAATCTGTAACGTATTTATCTATGTTTACTGGGAAAACAGCAATGGCGATTGAACACATTTCTATTCAGTATTAGAGTGTTGAATATCCATAGAACAGAAGAACATTCCATTTTATACCCTTCTGCCTTAACATTGTCCTTTTTCACTGTCCGTCAGAACTGGCCTTTCTCCTTCTCCCTCAGTACTCCTTCTCACTCAGTATTAATGTTTCTCCCTGTCCCTCATTATTCATCTTTCTCCTTTTCCTTAAGTATCGATCTTTCTCCCTTTCCATCGACATTGACCTGTCTTCCTGTCTCTCAGTGTTGACCTTTCCCTCAACGTTGAACGTTCTCCTCCTCCCTCAGTATATACTGTTCTCCTTCTCCCTCAATATATTATACTGTTCTCCTTCTCCCTCAATATATATACTGTTCTCCTTCTCCCTCAATATATTTTACAGTTCTCCTTCTCCCTCAATATATAGACCGTTCTCCTTCTCCTTCAATATAGACCCTTCTCCTTCAATATAGACCGTTCTCCTTCTCCTTCAATATAGACCGTTTTCCTTCTCCTTCAATATAGACCGTTCTCCTTCTCCTTCAATATAGACCGTTCTCCTTCTCCTTCAATATAGACCGTTCTTCTTCTCCCTCAATATAGACAGTTCTCCTTCTCCTTCAATATAGACCGTTCTCCTTCTCCCTCAATATAGACCGTTCTCCTTCTCCTTCAATATATTATACTGTTCTCCTTCTCCCTCAATATAGACCGTTCTCCTTCTCCTTCAATATATACTGTTCTCCTTCTTCAATATATTATACAGTTCTCCTTCTCCCTCAATATATTATACTGTTCTCCTTCTCCCTCAATATATTATACTGTTCTCCTTCTCCCTCAATATATACTGTTCTCCTTCAATATATTATACTGTTCTCCTTCTCCCTCAATATATATACTGTTTTCCTTCTCCCTCAATATATACTGTTCTCCTTCTCCCTCAATATATTATACTGTTCTCCTTCTCCCTCAATATATTATACTGTTCTCCTCCCTCAACATATTGTACTGTTCTCCTTCTCCCTCAATATATTATACTGTTCTCCTTCTCCCTCAACATATTATACTGTTCTTCTTCAATATATTATACTGTTCACCTTCTCCCTCAATATATTATACTGTTCCCCTTCTCCCTCAATATATTATACTGTTCTCCTCCTCCCTCAGCATATTATGCTGTTCTCCTTCTCCCTCAATATATTATACTGTTCTCCTTCTCCCTCAATATATACTGTTCTCCTTCTCCCTCAGTATGTTATACTGTTCTCCTTCTCCCTCAATATATTATTCTGTTCTCCTTCTCCCTCAATATGTTACACTGTTCTCCTTCTCCCTCATACTGTTCTCCTTCTCCCTCAATATATTATACTGTTCTCCTTCTCCCTCAGTTATGACCTTTTTTCCCTCAATACCTCTCCCTTTTTCTCTGAATGTTAACCTTTCCCTGAATATTGATCTTTATCCTTCTCCTTCAATATAGACCGTTCTCCTTCTCCTTCAATATAGACCGTTCTCCTTCTCCTTCAATATAGACCGTTCTCCTTCTCCTTCAATATAGACCGTTCTCCTTCTCCCTCAATATAGACCGTTCTCCTTCTCCCTCAATATAGACCCTTCTCCTTCAATATAGATCGTTCTCATTCTCCTTCAATATAGATCGTTCTCCTTCTCCTTCAATATAGACCGTTCTCCTTCTCCTTCAATATAGACCGTTCTCCTTCTCCCTCAATATAGACCGTTCTCCTTCTCCCTCAATATAGACTGTTCTCCTTCTCCTTCAATATAGACCGTTCTCCTTCAATATAGACCATTCTCCTTCTCCCTCAATATAGACCGTTCTCCTTCTCCCTCAATATAGACCGTTCTCCTTCTCCTTCAATATGGACCGTTCTCCTTCTCCCTCAATATAGACCGTTCTCCTTCTCCCTCAATATAGACCGTTCTCCTTCTCCTTCAATATAGACCGTTCTCCTTCTCCCTCAATATAGACCGTTCTCCTTCTCCTTCAATATAGACCGTTCTCCTTCTCCCTCAATATAGACCGGTCTCCTTCTCCCTCAATATAGACCGTTCTCCTTCTCCCTCAATATAGACCGTTCTCCTTCTCCTCAATATAGACTGTTCTCCTTCTCCTTCAATATAGACCCTTCTCCTTCAATATAGACCCTTCTCCTTCAATATAGACCGTTCTCCTTCTCCCTCAATATAGACCATTCTCCTCCTCCCTCAATATAGACCGTTCTCCTTCTCCCTCAATATAGACCGTTCTCCTTCTCCCTCAATATAGACCGTTCTCCTTCTCCCTCAATATAGACCGTTCTCCTTCTCCTTCAATATAGACCGTTCTCCTTCTCCCTCAATATAGACCGTTCTCCTTCTCCTTCAATATAGACCGTTCTCCTTCTCCCTCAGTTATGTATGACCGTCTCCCCTTTTCCTCAATATTGACCTTTCTCCTTCACCTTCTGTGCTGACCTTCTCCCTGTCCCTCAATATTTGACCTATCTCCTGGTTTGTTTGTTGTTGTTTTTGTTTGTTCTGGATATTGTCTTTTAATGATCAAACCTGTACAGAATGCACTTTTTTTGTTTTGTTTTTCCTTGTCAGTCTGTAACCGCCCACGTTACATTACTGGGAAGATATTGTTATTAGTTATTAAGTTCAATACCCATGTATATTTGCTACAAAGACACTTTCCCTAAAGACACCGCACACGTGTTTCTGTTGGGACGAAATTCCAGTTAGAGACACGGAACATATTGGTTTCGCGTGTCACGTATGCAGAGACAAGCGTAGGAGGGGGAAGAGAGAGAGGGGGGGGGGGGGTCGTTTGTCTTAAGGTTAACACGTTAGGAGAGTTCTCCATCGGTAACTTGCAAGACTGGACCGTTGTTTGGATGTATACGGTTTCTATGCGAAAGGTCACCATGTCGGATGATTTGCCTATGGAAGAAACACTTTTGAGATAGCGTTGGAAGCGACGGGGTTTGGAACACGCTGGTATCCAACGCAGCGGTTATGCGGGATCAGACCCTGCCGATGTAGGAGTCCCGGTCACTTGCGTTTGCGTCCTCATGTGTCCTTGTGTCTGTGTGCCATGTGACAATGTGTCGCTGTCTTGTTATATTCTGTGTCTGTGTGTTAGTGGTATCTGTGCGTCCGTTTCGTGTGTCAGTATCTTGTATATTCTCGTGTGTGTGTGGTGTGTGTGTGTGTGTGTGTGTGTGTGTGTGTGTGTGTGTGTGTGTGTGTGTGTGTGTGTGTTGTTTCTTGTGTTTATGTCACTGTGTCTCTATGTCCCTGGGTCTGTGTGTCGTCTTGTCAAGTGTCAATATATTCCCGAATCTGCATGTATCTGTGCCTGGAGTCTGTCTGTCCTCGTATATGTTTGTGTATTTAGCATCTGTGTACAATGTCTGTGTGTGTATGTATCCAGTTTAGATGTGCCCAGTGTCTATATATCCAGTTTCTCTGTGTCTAGTGTGTATGTGTCTACGCGCAGAGTGCATGTGTGTTTTAGTGCCCAGTGTCTATGTGTATAACGTCTATGCGTCCAGTATTTATGTCCAGTGTCTATCTGACCAATAAGTCTACGTGTGCTGCGTCTGTGTCTTTATGTGGCCAGTTTTTTGTGTGTCTGTATGTACCGTTTTTGTATGACCAGTGCCCATGAGTTCATGTTTCCAGTATCTACGTGGCCAGTGTGCAGTACCCGTGTGCAGTACCCGTGTGACTATGTCTGCGGTGTCGTCTATCAAGTGTCTATGTGTTCCAGGCCTGTCTATCATGTCTAACTGTCCCATGTCTATGCGTCGGATGAAATTTGTCCCACGTTGATATGTCCCTTGTATGCTGGTTCCTGTCTCTCTGCATGTTGTGCCTGTGTGTTACGTCTACGTGTCCCATTTTGTTTGTCTGTGTGTCCTCCTGTCTGTCTCTCTGCATCCTGTGTCTGTCTTCGTGTCCTTATGTTACATCTCCGAGTTTTTGTTTTGCCATGTCTTGTCTTTGTGTTCCTGTACCTGTGTACCAATGTCCTTGTATCCCGACATCTGGGTGTCCCCGTATCTTTGCGTCTCGGTGTTTCCATGACCATTCATAACACGCCTGTGTCTAAGTGTCCCGAGTCTTTACAGGATAGCCTGTCTTCTCAACTGTTCACGGTCTCACGGCCCTAGTCGCCAAATCGCAATGGTAAAAGCTGGTGTGTTAAATTGTGTTACATGAGAGAAAAGGATGTCCACGCTTTGCAGGCAAAAGACAGGCGAAGGTATCTGCGACAAAGGCAGAAAGAAACACAACAGCAAGAAGAACAGAGGACGGGCGAAATGATTTAGAGAAAAGAGGCGGCATCAAAGAGAGCGACAGAAGAGAGGAAGTTGACACAGACTTTCTACAAAGTGGGTACACGGCTCATCCATCATGGCCATACATACCCGCGAGGCGAGGGAGGCAGGAGTGTAAAAGGGAGGGGTGGGAGTAGGGAGGAAGGGGCGGGGGGGGGGGCATATCACCTACCGTAATCAGGCAAACTTAGTGAGAATGTTCCACAAATGGCACGGGAGCAGTGAGAATGTTCCATAAATGGCACGGGAGCAGTGAGAATGTTCCATAAATGGCACGGGAGCAGTGAGAATGTTCCATAAATGGCACGGGAGCAGTGAGAATGTTCCATAAATGGCACGGGAGCAGTGAGAATGTTCCATAAATGGCACGGGAGCAGTGAGAATGTTCCATAAATGGCACGGGAGCAGTGAGAATGTTCCATAAATGGCACGGGAGCAGTGAGAATGTTCCATAAATGGCACGGGAGCAGTGAGAATGTTCCATAAATGGCACGGGAGCAGTGAGAATGTTCCATAAATGGCACGGGAGCAGTGAGAATGTTCCATAAATGGCACGGGAGCAGTGAGAATGTTCCATAAATGGCACGGGAGCAGTGAGAATGTTCCACAAATGGCACGGGAGCCTGATAAAGAGTTGTACGTTTTCTTCTGCTTGACAAGTCAAGCTTGATATAAATGAAAGAATCAGTTTTGTTGTTGTTGTTGTTGTTTTCTTTCTTTTTTTTTCTTTTGTAGTGGGGGTAGAGGGTATCGGGGCAGGGTATTTAGCAGGTGAACACATGTATTCATGGACCATTTCGTTGCCTGTGGTTGGTCGAAGAATAACGTGACGAGAATGGCTCTGAATTGAGG
>CM031601.1:4909804-4934804 GCA_018398815.1 Conus ventricosus
TACTGCATTCATTTGACTGCGTCAATTCCGTTTAGATTCGGTGGCAAATTATGCGCGGTTGCCCTGTGCAAAAGCCAGAATTGATTAGACATTCGATGTGTACACATTTGCATTGAAACGGTTTTGTTGTGTTTTTTTCTGTCTTTTGGAAACGTCAAATACATTCAAACAAATAAAACTACGTTTTACTGCTGTTGTTGTTAGTAGGCCTACGGTATAATTTATTATATTCAGGTTTCTGGGTTCCCTTCATTTTTTTTTCCTTCTTTTTCTTCTTCTTTTACTCCTTTCTGTCGCTCTTTTCCAAAAAAGGTCAAACTTGCCCCGAAAAATATTCATGAATTCGTCGAGACGGTCCCTTGCGTAATTGTGCCCATTATCTCCAAAGCCAGAATCAGGATTCTCTGAGAGTTTTAACTTCATTTTACCCTTGTAGACGCGGAATGTATTTGTTGCGACGCATGGAAGGTGTCCCAAGAGGGGACATTTCACGAAGAAAAGAAGACGTGTAGACATTCGCCATCAGACTATGTGCTTTCACCACCCCGCCAAGCCGAAATTATCTGCTTATCGCCACCAAGGTGAGTACTGTGTTCATTCTCTTCCATCTGTTTGTTTGTTTATCAGATAGATCACGTAAAAACTGCTGAACTGCTTTAAACCAAACTTGGTGGACAAATAGCCTGTAGCCCGACGGTGAACCCATGAACTTCTTAAGCGGATCTGGATGAAAAGACTGCTCCACGATCCGTTTAGCAATTCTTTTAGCCAAGACTTTTAACATAAGAGTATGAACTCCCCGCGAATTATAGGATCAAACAGAGAATGTTTTATTTGTGGTGCATGGAGGGAAAGAATGGCAGCACATGATTTCCTTCGGATCTTCAGCCCTTAAAAACAAAATCTGTCTTGTTTCTATCGAAGGTTACGTGGATGTCACATAGAAAGACGCGGGATTAGAGACTAGGTTGTTTAGAAGTTGTCTGTTTTTCAAGTCTGTCTCACCCGGGCCCACATGTCTCATGTCTTTGATTTCCAAATACGGAGTGGAGCAAACATCAAAATGTGTCCCAGTTATCTTGACATTAGCAACTTGGAACTTGAAAAGACAGACGTGTGTTTTTGTGGAAGGAGGCGTGAGAAGCCATCGTCCTCCAGTGAGAGCTCTAGTGAGTGCTCCTAAAGGGAGGTCAGCGGGACCAGCAGCCGGCAGCTGTTTCGCTCTGTGAAGAGCTCATCAGGACTGCTATGGGGTCCTGGCTACCTGCTGGTAAGAAGCGTTTCGCTCTGTGAAGAGCTCATCAGGACTGCTATGGGGTCCTGGTTACCTGCTGGTAAGAAGCGCTTCGCTCTGTGAAGAGCTCATCAGGACTGCTATGGGGTTCTGGTTACCTGGCAGTAAGAAGCGTTTCGCTCTGTGAAGAGCTCATCAGGACTGCTATAGGGTGCTGGCTACCTGCTGGTAAGAAGCGTTTCGCTCTGTGAAGAGCTCATCAGGACTGCTATAGGGTCCTGGCTACCTGCTGGTAAGAAGCGTTTCGCTCTGTGAAGAGCTCATCAGGACTGCTATAGGGTCCTGGTTACCTGGCAGTAAGAAGCGTTTCGCTCTGTGAAGAGCTCATCAGGTTTTGGGTCCTGGTTACCTTCTGGTAAGAAGCGCTTCCATGTAAGCAAAAAAGGAAATGCTCCAGAAGGGAGTAGAGCCTCCTCTCTATATGAAAATATCTCCAAGAGAATAGCAATAGAAAACCTATCTATCTATCTATCTATCTATCTATCTATCTATCTATCTATCTATCTATCTGTCTGTCTGTCTGTCAACTTCCTTGTGATTGTTGATGTTCAAAAGCTTGATTCGACTGTGGACAGTTTTGTTCGATCAACATCTTGATTTCGTGAATCCCTGCTGAGCATAATTATTTCACTAAGGATCCATTGTGAAGTAGGTAACTCCTCCTGACTTCTGTAGACTGACTGGGTGGCCTTTCCTTGCTACTGACTACTGTAGACTGACTGGGTGGCCTTTCCTTGCTACTGACTACTGTAGACTGACTGGGTGGCCTTTCCTTGCACTTGCTACTTGACTCTGTCACAAACGTTTATTGCACACGCACGTAAAACAACAATACCCGCGCACTCTCTGCTCTTCTCTCGTCACTGCTCTGGCCCTTTCCTGTACTCCACCCCCCCCCCCCCCCCCCCACCACCACCACCACCACCCTCACCCCCTTCTCCAGGGAACGTGCATACGACAGCCTCTTCGAATTGTAACCGAAAAGAGCGAGAGAGAAAGAAAAAAAAAAAAACCGCCACCAATCATTGTTCAATTGCTTTATGAATGGAAAAGAAAATAAGTGCGATGATTTGACCATGGACAACAAGCATGTGAGGAAGAAAAAAAAACGATGTAACAAAACAGAACAAATCCAAACAAAAACCAAAGCAACATCAACAACAACAAAACAGTTTGTTTGTTTTTTAAATGAAAAAAAAAACTCAAAATCTTGTCTACACCGCAAAACGAACGCGGAGCCACTCTCTCGTCTCGTCGCCCTCAGCTTCAAACCGAGCGTGTCAAAAACCGCCTCCGACAACCCCCCCCCCCCCCCCCCCGTCCCTTGTCTCCCTTGTGATCATCGAACCCAAGCGGAAACACTGTAGCTTATTCGTGTCTCGTCGTGGTCTCGCCCCGTCTCCTCCGCTAGATTTGCATAATTTAATCCCTCTTATCTCGTGGCCTCGACAACTTCACAACACACCGAGAATGAAAAATGTCCCCTTTTCATCCTCCTTGCCCCCCCCCCCCCCCTCTCTCTCTCTCTCTCTCTCTCTCGCCTCTCTCTCTCTCTCTCTCTCTCTCTCTCCTCTCTCTCTCTCTCTCTCTCTCTCTCTTTTAAACGGAAAACACACACACAACACATACACACACACACACACACACACACATTAGCGGCGGTCGCTTCACTCACTCGGGTGGCAGATCAACCTTGGCTTCGTTATGAATTAAGCTCGTCTGTTGTTTGTGGCGGCGTGACTACGCAACGTAGAGCTGAACTCGGAGACAGTTGCGCGGGAATTGATATGTGAAGAGAGAGAGAGAGAGAGAGAGAGAGAGTGTGTGTGTGTGTGTGTGTGTGTGGTGTGTGGTGTGTTGTGTGTGTGTGTGTGTGTGTTATGTGTGTGTGTGTGTGTGTGTGTGTGTGTGTTGGGAGGGGGAGGAAAGTGGTCGATAGTGAAAGACGATTAATGAAGTAGAAGTGGAAGGAGAATGGAAATAATGCAGGAGAACTGGAAAGAGAAGGAGCGAACGCGAGACAGATGAAGGGAAAAGAGTAAGTGAGGGGGGGGGTGGGGGGTGGGGGGGGGGGGGGGGGGGGGGGGGTGGGGGGGGGATGTGAGAAGTGGAATGGAGAAGGGAAGTATGGAGCAAAAGTGAAAGTGGAGGTAAGTAGTGCAGGAGAACTAAAAAGGGAAAGGGGTAATGTGGGAGAACTAAAAAGAGAAGGGGAGCAATGTGGAGAACTAAAAAGAGAAGGGGAGTAATGTGGAGAACTAAAAAGAGAAGGGAGTAATGTGGAGAACTAAAAAGAGAAGGGGAGTAATGTGGAGAAATCAAAAGAGAAGGGAGTAATGTGGGAGAAATCAAAAGAGAAGGGGAGTAATGTGGGAGAACTAAAAAGGGAAAGGGAGTAATGTGGGAGAAATCAAAAGAGAAGGGGATAATGTGGGAGAAATCAAAAGAGAAGGGAGTAATGTGGAGAAATCAAAAGAGAAGGGGAGTAATGTGGGAGAAATCAAAAGAGAAGGGAGTAATGTGGGAGAACTAAAAAGGCAAAGGGGTAATGTGAGAGAAATCAAAAGAGAAGGGAGTAATGTGGAGAAATCAAAAGAGAAGGGAGTAATGTGGGAGAACTAAAAAGGGAAAGGAGTAATGTGGAGAAATCAAAAGAGAAGGGGAGTAATGTGGGAGAAATCAAAAGAGAAGGGAGTAATGTGGGAGAACTAAAAAGGGAAAGGAGTATTGTGGGAGAACTAAAAAGGGAAAGGGAGTAATGTGGGAGAAATCAAAAGAGAAGGGAGTAATTGGGAGAACTAAAAAGGGAAAGGGGTAATGTGGGAGAACTAAAAAGAGAAGGGAGCAATGTGGGAGAACTAAAAAGAGAAGGGAGTAATTGTGGAGAACTAAAAAGAGAGGGGAGTAATGTGGAGAACTAAAAAGAGAAGGGGAGTAATGTGGGAGAAATCAAAAGAGAAGGGGAGTAATGTGGGAGAAATCAAAAGAGAAGGGAGTAATGTGGGAGAACTAAAAAGGGAAAGGAGTAATGTGGAGAAATCAAAAGAGAAGGGGAGTAATGTGGGAGAAATCAAAAGAGAAGGAGTAATGTGGAGAACTAAAAGAGAAGGGAGTAATGTGGGAGAACTAAAAAGAGAAGGGAGTAAGTGTGGAGAAATCAAAAGAGAAGGGGAGTAATGTGGGAGAAATCAAAAGAGAAGGGGAGTAATGTGGCGGAACTAAAAAGGGAAAGGGAGTAATGTGGAGAACTAAAAAGAGAAGGGAGTAATGTGGGAGAACTAAAAAGGGAAAGGGAGTAATGTGGGAGAAATCAAAAGAGAAGGGAGTAATGTGGAGAAATCAAAAGAGAAGGCGAGTAATGTGGGAGAAATCAAAAGAGAAGGGAGTAATGTGGAAAATCAAAAGAGAAGGGGAGTAATGTGGCGGAACTAAAAAGGAAAGGGAGTAATGTGGGAGAACTAAAAAGAAAGGGAGTAATGTGTGAGAACTAAAAAGAGAAGGGGAGTAATGTGGGAGAAATCAAAAGAGAAGGGGAGTAATGTGGGAGAAATCAAAAGAGAAGGGGAGTAATGTGGGAGAAATCAAAAGAGAAGGGAGTAATGTGGCGGAACTAAAAGGGAAAGGGAGTAATGTGGGAGAAATCAAAAGAGAAGGGGAGTAATGTGGCGGAACTAAAAAGGAAAGGGGTAATGTGGAGAAATCAAAAAGAGAAGGGGAGTAATGGTGCGAACTAAAAAGGGAAAGGGAGTAATGTGGAGAAATCAAAAGAGAAGGGAGTAATGGGAGAACTAAAAAGAGAAGGGGAGTAATGTGGAGAGAAATCAAAGAGAAAGGAGTAAAGTGGGAGAAATCAAAAGAGAAGGAGTAATGTGGGAGAAATCAAAAGAGAAGGGAGTAATGTGGGAGAAATCAAAAGAGAAGGGGAGTAATGTGGGAGAACTAAAAGGAAGGGGTAATGTGGGAGAAATCAAAAGAAGAGGGAGTAATGTGGAGAACTAAAAAGAGAAGGGAGTAGTGTGAGAGAAATCAAAAGAGAAGGGGAGTAATGTGGGAGAAATCAAAAGAGAAGGGAGTAATGTGGCGGAACTAAAAAGGGAAAGGAGTAATGTGGGAGAAATCAAAAGAGAAGGGGAGTAATGTGGCGGAACTAAAAAGGGAAAGGAGTAATGTGGGAGAAATCAAAGAGAAGGGAAGTAATGTGCGGAACTAAAAAGGGAAAGGGAGTAATGTGGGAGAAATCAAAAGAGAAGGGGAGTAATGTGGCGAACTAAAAAGGAAAGGGAGTAATGTGGGAGAAATCAAAAGAGAAGGGGAGTAATGTGGCGAACTAAAAAGAGAAGGGAGTAATGTGGAGAAAATCAAAAGAGAAGGGAGTAATGTGGCGGAACTAAAAAGGGAAGGCAGTAATGTGGGAGAAATCAAAAGAGAAGGGAGTAATGTGGCGGAACTAAAAGGGAAAGGCAGTAATGTGGGAGAAATCAAAAGAGAAGGGAGTAATGTGGCGGAACTAAAAAGGAAAGGCAGTAATGTAGGAGAAATCAAAAGGGAAGGGAGTAATGTGGCGGAACTAAAAAGGGAAAGGGAGTAATGTGGGAGAAATCAAAAGCGAAGGGAGTAATGTGGCGGAACTAAAAAGGGAAAGGAGTAATGTGGGAGAACTCAAAAGAGAAGGGGAGTAATGTGGCGGAACTAAAAAGGAAAGGGAGTAATGTGGGAGAAATCAAAGAGAAGGGAGTAATGTGGGAGAAATCAAAAGAGAAGGGAGTAATGTGGGAGAACTAAAAAGGGAAAGGAGTAATGTGGGAGAAATCAAAAGAGAAGCGGAGTAATGTGGCGGAACTAGAAAGGGAAAGGGAGTAATGTGGGAGAGATCAAAAGAGAAGGGGAGTAATGGTGGAGAAATCAAAAGAGAAGGGGAGTAATGTGGCGGAACTAAAAAGGGAAAGGGAGTAATGTGGAGAAATCAAAAGAGAAGGGGAGTAATGTGGCGGAACTAAAAAGGGAAAGGGAGTAATGTGGGAGAAATCAAAAGAAGGGAATAATGTGGCGGAACTAAAAAGCGAAAGGAGTAATGTGGGAGAAATCAAAAGAGAAGGGAGTAATGTGGCGGAACTAAAAAGGGAAAGGGAGTAGTGTGGGAGAAATTAAAAGAGAAAGGGGGTAATGTGGGAGAAATTAAAAGAGAAAGGGAGTAATGTGGGAGATATCAAAAGAGAAAGGGAGTAATGTGGGATAAATTAAAAGAGAAAGGGAGTAATGTGGGATAAATTAAAAGAGAAAGGGAGTAATTTGGGAGAAATTAAAAGAGAAAGGGAGTAATGTGGAGAAATTAAAAGCGAAAAGGAGTAATATGGGAGAAATTAAAAGAGAAAGGGAGTAATGTGGAGAAATTAAAAGAGAAAGGAGTAATGTGGAGAACTAAAAAGAGAAAGGGATAATGTGTGAGAAATTAAAAGAGAAGGGAGTAATGTGGGAGAAATCAAAAGAGAAGGGGAGTAATGTGGGAGAAATCAAAAGAGAAGGGAGTAATGTGGGAGAAATCAAAAGAGAAGGGGAGTAATGTGCGGAACTAAAAAGGGAAAGGAGTAATGTGGGAGAACTAAAAAGAGAAGGGGAGTAATGTGGGAGAAATCAAAAGAGAAAGGGAGTAATGTGGGAGAAATCAAAAGAGAAGGGAGTAATGTGGGAGAAATCAAAAGAGAAGGTGAGTAATGTGGGAGAAATCAAAAGAGAAGGGAGTATGTGGGAGAACTAAAAAGGGAAAGGGAGTAATGTGGGAGAAATCAAAAGAGAAGGGGAGTAATGTGGGAGAAATCAAAGAGAAGGGAGTAATGTGGAGAAATCAAAAGAGAAGGAGAGTAATGTGGGAGAAATCAAAAGAGAAGGGAGTAATGTGGGAGAAATCAAAAGAGAAGGGAGTAATGTGCGGAACTAAAAAGGGAAAGGAGCAATGTGGGAGAACTAAAAAGAGAAGGGAGTAATGTGGGAGAACTAAAAAGAGAAGGGGAGTAATGTGGGAGAAATCAAAAGAGAAGGGGAGTAATGTGGGAGAAATCAAAAAAGCAGGGGAGTAATGTGGAGAAATCAAAAGAGAAGGGAGATAATGTGGGAGAACTAAAAAGGGAAAGGAGTAATGTGGCGGAACTAAAAAGGAAAGGGAGTAATGTGGGAGAAATCAAAAGAGAAGGGGAGTATGTGGCGAACTAAAAAGGGAAAGGGAGTAATGTGGGAGAAATCAAAAGAAAAGGGAGTAATGTGCGGAACTAAAAGGGAAAGGAGAAATGTGGGAGAAATCAAAAGAGAAGGGGATAATGTGGGAGAACTAAAAAGAGAAGGGAGTAATGTGGGAGAAAATCAAAAGAGAAGGGAGTAATGTGGGAGAAATCAAAAGAGAAGGGGAGTAATGTGGAGAAATCAAAAAAGAAGGGGAGTAATTGTGTGGAAAATCAAAAGAGAAGGGAGTAATGTGGGAGAACTAAAAATGGAAAGGGGGTAAGGTGGAGAAATCAAAAGAGAAGGGGAGTAATGTGGGAGAAATCAAAAGAGAAGGGGAGTAATGTGGGAGAAATCAAAAGAGAAGGGAGTAATGTGGGAGAAATCAAAAGAGAAGGGGAGTAATGTGGGAGAAATCAAAAGAGAAGGGAGTAATGTGGGAGAAATCAAAAGAGAAGGGGAGTAATGGGGGAGAAATCAAAAGAGAAGGGGAGTAATGTGGCGAACTAAAAAGGGAAAGGAGTAATGTGGGAGAAATCAAAAGAGAAGGAGTAATGTGGCGGAACTAAAAAGGGAAAGGGAGTAATGTGGAGAAATCAAAAGAGAAGGGGAGTAATGTGGCGGAACTAAAAAGGGAAAGGGAGTAATGTGGGAGAAATCAAAAGAGAAGGGAGTAATGTGGCGGAACTAAAAAGGGAAAGGGAGTAATGTGGGAGAAATCAAAAGAGAAGGGGAGTAATGTGCGGAACTAAAAAGGGAAAGGGAGTAATGTGGAGAAATCAAAAGAGAAGGGAGTAATGTGGCGGAACTAAAAAGGGAAAGGGAGTAATGTGGGAGAAATCAAAAGAGAAGGGAGTAATGTGGGAGAAATCAAAAGAGAAGGGAGTAATGTGGGAGAACTAAAAAGGGAAAGGGAGTAATGTGGAGAAATCAAAAGAGAAGGGAGTAATGTGGCGGAACTAAAAAGGGAAAGGGAGTAATGTGGAGAAATCAAAAGAGAAGGGAGTATGTGGCGGAACTAAAAAGGGAAAGGGAGTAATGTGGAGAAATCAAAAGAAAAGGGGAGTAATGTGGCGGAACTAAAAAAGGGAAAGGAGAAATGTGGGAGAAATCAAAAGAGAAGGGAGTAATGTGGAGAACTAAAAAGAGAAGGGGAGTAATGTGGGAGAAATCAAAAGAGAAGGGAGTAATGTGGGAGAAATCAAAAGAGAAGGGGAGTAATGTGGGAGAAATCAAAAAAGAAGGGAGTAATGTGGGAGAAATCAAAAGAGAAAGGGGATAATGTGGAGAACTAAAAATGGAAAGGGGGTAATGTGGGAGAAATCAAAAGAGAAGGGAGTAATGTGGGAGAAATCAAAAGAGAAGGGAGTAATGTGGGAGAAATCAAAGAGAAGGGGATAATGTGGAGAAATCAAAAGAGAAGGGAGTAATGTGGGAGAAATCAAAAGAGAAGGGAGTAATGTGGGAGAAATCAAAAGAGAAGGGGAGTAATGGGGGAGAAATCAAAAGAAGGGGAGTAATGTGGCGGAACTAAAAAAGGGAAAGGAGTAATGTGGGAGAAATCAAAAGAGAAGGGAGTAATGTGGCGAACTAAAAAGGGAAAGGAGTAATGTGGGAGAAATCAAAAGAGAAGGGAGTAATGTGGCGGAACTAAAAAGGAAAGGGAGATAATGTGGGAGAAATCAAAAGAGAAGGGGAGTAATGTGGCGAACTAAAAAGGGAAAGGGAGTAATGTGGGAGAAATCAAAAGAGAAGGGGAGTAATGTGCGGAACTAAAAAGGGAAAGGAGTAATGTGGGAGAAATCAAAAGAGAAGGGGAGTAATGTGGGAGAAATCAAAAGAGAAGGGAGTAATGTGGAGAACTAAAAAGGAAAGGGAGTAATGTGGGAGAAATCAAAAGAGAAGGGAGTAATGTGGCGGTACTAAAAAGGAAAGGGAGTAATGTGGGAGAAATCAAAGAGAAGGGGAGTAATGTGGGAGAAATCAAAAGAGAAGGGAGTAATGTGGGAGAACTAAAAAGGGAAAGGGAGTAATGTGGGAGAAATCAAAAGAGAAGGGGAGTAATGTGGCGGAACTAAAAAGGGAAAGGGAGTAATGTGGGAGAAATCAAAAGAGAAGGGGAGTAATGTGGAGAAATCAAAAGAGAAGGGGAGTATGTGGGAGAACTAAAAAGGGAAAGGGAGTAATGTGGGAGAAATCAAAAGAGAAGGGGAGTAATGTTGCGGAACTAAAAAGGGAAAGGGAGTAATGTGGGAGAAATTAAAGAGAAGGGGAGTAATGTGGCGGAACTAAAAAGGGAAAGGAGTAATGTGGAGAAATCAAAAGAGAAGGGAGTAATGTGGCGGAACTAAAAAGGGAAAGGGAGTAGTGTGGAGAAATTAAAAGAGAAAGGGAGTAATGTGGCGAACTAAAAAGGGAAAGGGAGTAATGTGGAGAAATTAAAAGAGAAGGGAGTAATGTGGGAGAAATCAAAAGAGAAAGGGAGTAATGTGGGATAAATTAAAAGAGAAAGGGAGTAATTTTGGAGAAATTAAAAGAGAAAGGGAGTAATGTGGAGAAATTAAAAGCGAAAGGGAGTAATGTGGGAGAAAATTAAAAGAGAAAGGGAGTAATGTGGGAGAAATCAAAAGAGAAGGGAGTAATGTGCGGAACTAAAAAGGGAAAGGGAGTAATGTGGAGAAATCAAAAGAGAAGGGGAGTAATGTGGCGGAACTAAAAAGGGAAAGGGAGTAATGTCGGAGAAATCAAAAGAGAAGGGGATAATGTGGCGGAACTAAAAGGGAAAGGGAGAAATGTGGGAGAAATCAAAAGAGAAGGGGAGTAATGTGGAGAACTAAAAAGAGAAGGGGAGTAATGTGGGAGAAATCAAAAGAGAAGGGAGTAATGTGGGAGAAATCAAAAGAGAAGGGGAGTAATGTGGGAAAAATCAAAAGAGAAGGGAGTAATGTGGGAGAAATCAAAAGAGAAGGGAGTAATGTGGGAGAACTAAAAATGGAAAGGGGTAATGTGGGAGAAATCAAAAAGAAGGGGAGTAATGTGGGAGAAATCAAAAGAGAAGGGGAGTAATGTGGGAGAAATCAAAAGAGAAGGGAGTAATGTGGGAGAAATCAAAAGAGAAGGGAGTAATGTGGGAGAAATCAAAAGAGAAGGGAGTAATGTGGGAGAAATCAAAAGAGAAGGGGAGTAATGGGGGGAGAATCAAAGAGAAGGGAGTAATGTGGCGGAACTAAAAGGGAAAGGGAGTAATGTGGGAGAAATCAAAAGAGAAGGGGAGTAATGTGGCGGAACTAAAAAGGGAAAGGGAGTAATGTGGGAGAAATCAAAAGAGAAGGGAGTAATGTGGCGGAACTAAAAAGGGAAAGGGAGTAATGTGGGAGAAATCAAAAGAGAAGGGGAGTAATGTGGCGGAACTAAAAAGGGAAAGGGAGTAATGTGGGAGAAATCAAAAAGAGGGGAGTAATGTGGAGAAATCAAAAGAGAAGGGAGTAATGTGGAGAAATCAAAAGAGAAGGGAGTAATGTGGAGAAATCAAAAGAGAAGGAGAGTAATGTGGGAGAAATCAAAAGAGAAGGGAGTAATGTGGGAGAAATCAAAGAGAAGGGAGTAATGTGGCGGAACTAAAAAGGGAAAGGGAGCAATGTGGGAGAACTAAAAAGAGAAGGGAGTAATGTGGGAGAACTAAAAAGAGAAGGGGAGTAATGTGGGAGAAATCAAAAGAGAAGGAGTAATGTGGGAGAAATCAAAAAAGCAGGGGAGTAATGTGGGAGAAATCAAAAGAGAAGGGGAGTAATGTGGGAGAACTAAAAAGGGAAAGGGAGTAATGTGGCGGAACTAAAAAGGGAAAGGGAGTAATGTGGGAGAAATCAAAAGAGAAGGGAGTATGTGCGGAACTAAAAAGGAAAGGGAGTAATGTGGGAGAAATCAAAGAAAAGGGAGTAATGTGGCGGAACTAAAAAGGGAAAGGAGAAATGTGGGAGAAATCAAAAGAGAAGGGGAGTAATGTGGGAAAACTAAAAAGAGAAGGGAGTAATGTGGGAGAAATCAAAAGAGAAGGGGAGTAATGTGGGAGAAATCAAAAGAGAAGGGGAGTAATGTGGGAGAAATCAAAAAGAAGGGGAGTAATGTGGGAGAAATCAAAAGAGAAGGGGATAATGTGGGAGAACTAAAATGGAAAGGGGGTAATGTGGAGAAATCAAAAGAGAAGGGGAGTAATGTGGGAGAAATCAAAAGAGAAGGGGAGTAATGTGGAGAAATCAAAAGAGAAGGGAGTAATGTGGGAGAAATCAAAAGAGAAGGGAGTAATGTGGGAGAAATCAAAAGAGAAGGGGAGTAATGTGGGAGAAATCAAAAGAGAAGGGAGTAATGGGGGGGAAATCAAAAGAGAAGGGGAGTAATGTGGCGGAACTAAAAAGGGAAAGGGAGTAATGTGGGAGAAATCAAAAGAGAAGGGAGTAATGTGGCGAACTAAAAAGGGAAAGGGAGTAATGTGGGAGAAATCAAAAGAGAAGGGAGTAATGTGGCGGAACTAAAAAGGGAAAGGGAGTAATGTGGGAGAAATCAAAAGAAGGGGAGTA
Source organism: Conus ventricosus (assembly GCA_018398815.1). NCBI lineage: Eukaryota > Metazoa > Mollusca > Gastropoda > Neogastropoda > Conidae > Conus > Conus ventricosus. The sequence continues at coordinate 4,921,886 of CM031601.1, forward strand.
ATGTGGCGGAACTAAAAGGGAAAGGGAGTAATGTGGGAGAAATCAAAAGAGAAGGGAGTAATGTGGCGGAACTAAAAAGGGAAAGGGAGTAATGTGGGAGAAATCAAAAGAGAAGGGAGTAATGTGGCGGAACTAAAAAGGGAAAGGGAGTAATGTGGGAGAAATCAAAAGAGAAGGGAGTAATGTGGGAGAAATCAAAAGAGAAGGGGAGTAATGTGGGAGAACTAAAAAGGGAAAGGAGTAATGTGGGAGAAATCAAAAGAGAAGGGGAGTAATGTGGCGGAACTAAAAAGGGAAAGGGAGTAATGTGGGAGAAATCAAAAGAGAAGGGGAGTATGTGGCGGAACTAAAAGGAAAGGGAGTAATGTGGGAGAAATCAAAAGAAAAGGGGAGTAATGTGCGGAACTAAAAAGGGAAAGGGAGAAATGTGGGAGAAATCAAAAGAGAAGGGAGTAATGGGAGAACTAAAAAAGAGAAGGGGAGTAATGTGGAGAAATCAAAAGAGAAGGGAGTAATGTGGGAGAAATCAAAAGAGAAGGGGAGTAATGTGGGAGAAATCAAAAAAGAAGGGGAGTAATGTGGGAGAAATTCAAAAGAGAAGGGAGTAATGTGGGAGAACTAAAAATGGAAAGGGGGTAATGTGGGAGAAATCAAAAGAGAAGGGAGTAATGTGGGAGAAATCAAAAGAGAAGGGGAGTAATGGGGAGAAATCAAAAGAGAAGGGAGTAATTGGGAGAAATCAAAAGAGAAGGGGAGTAATGTGGGAGAAATCAAAAGAGAAGGGAGTAATGTGGAGAAATCAAAAGAGAAGGGAGTAATGTGGGGAGAAATCAAAAGAAGAGGGAGTAATGTGGCGGAACTAAAAAGGAAAGGGAGTAATGTGGAGAAATCAAAAGAGAAGGGAGTAATGTGGCGGAACTAAAAAGGGAAAGGGAGTAATGTGGAGAAATCAAAAGAGAAGGGAGTAATGTGGCGGAACTAAAAAGGGAAAGGGAGTAATGTGGGAGAAATCAAAAGAGAAGGGAGTAATGTGGCGGAACTAAAAAGGAAAGGGAGTAATGTGGGAGAAATCAAAAGAGAAGGGGATAATGTGGCGGAACTAAAAGGGAAAGGAGTAATGTGGGAGAAATCAAAAGAGAAGGGAGTAATGTGGGAGAAATCAAAAGAGAAGGGGAGTAATGTGGGAGAACTAAAAAGGAAAGGGAGTAATGTGGAGAAATCAAAAGAGAAGGGGAGTAATGTGGCGGTACTAAAAAGGGAAAGGGAGTAATGTGGGAGAAATCAAAAGAGAAGGGGAGTAATGTGGAGAAAATCAAAAGAGAAGGGAGTAATGTGGGAGAACTAAAAAGGGAAAGGGAGTAATGTGGGAGAAATCAAAAGAGAAGGGAGTAATGTGGCGGAACTAAAAAGGAAAGGAGTAATGTGGGAGAAATCAAAAGAGAAGGGAGTAATGTGGGAGAAATCAAAAGAGAAGGGGAGTAATGTGGAGAACTAAAAAGGGAAAGGGAGTAATGTGGGAGAAATCAAAAGAGAAGGGGAGTAATGTTGCGGAACTAAAAAGGGAAAGGGAGTAATGTGGAGAAATTAAAGAGAAGGGGAGTAATGTGGCGGAACTAAAAAGGGAAAGGGAGTAATGTGGGAGAAATCAAAAGAGAAGGGAGTAATGTGGCGGAACTAAAAAGGGAAAGGGAGTAGTGTGGGAGAAATTAAAAGAGAAAGGGAGTAAATGTGGCGGAACTAAAAAGGAAAAGGAGTAATGTGGAGAAATTAAAAGAGAAGGGGAGTAATGTGGGAGAAATCAAAAGAGAAAGGGAGTAATGTGGGATAAATTAAAAGAGAAAGGAGTAATTTTGGAGAAATTAAAAGAGAAAGGGAGTAATGTGGGAGAAATTAAAAGCGAAAGGGAGTATGTGGGAGAAATTAAAAAGAGAAAGGGAGTAATGTGGGAGAAATCAAAAGAGAAGGGGAGTAATGTGGCGGAACTAAAAAGGGAAAGGGAGTAATTGGGAGAAATCAAAAGAGAAGGGGAGTAATGTGGCGGAACTAAAAAGGGAAAGGGAGTAATGTCGGAGAAATCAAAAGAGAAGGGAGTAATGTGGCGAACTAAAAAGGGAAAGGGAGAAATGTGGGAGAAATCAAAAGAGAAGGGGATAATGTGGGAGAACTAAAAAGAGAAGGGAGTAATGTGGGAGAAATCAAAAGAGAAGGGAGTAAATGTGGGAGAAATCAAAAGAGAAGGGGAGTAATGTGGGAAAAATCAAAAGAGAAGGGAGTAATGGGGAGAAATCAAAAGAGAAGGGAGTAATGTGGGAGAACTAAAAATGGAAAGGGGGTAATGTGGGAGAAATCAAAAGAGAAGGGGAGTAATGTGGGAGAAATCAAAAGAGAAGGGGAGTAATGTGGAGAAATCAAAAGAGAAGGGGAGAATGTGGGAGAAATCAAAAGAGAAGGGAGTAATGTGGGAGAAATCAAAAGAGAAGGGGAGTAATGTGGAGAAATCAAAAGAGAAGGGGAGTAATGGGGAGAAATCAAAAGAGAAGGGAGTAATGTGGCGGAACTAAAAAGGAAAGGGAGTAATGTGGAGAAATCAAAAGAGAAGGGGAGTAATGTGCGGAACTAAAAAGGGAAAGGGAGTAATGTGGGAGAAATCAAAAGAGAAGGGGAGTAAGTGGCGGAACTAAAAAGGGAAAGGGAGTAATGTGGGAGAAATCAAAAGAGAAGGGAGTAATGTGGCGGAACTAAAAAGGGAAAGGAGTAATGTGGGAGAAATCAAAAAAGAGGGGAGTAATGTGCGGAACTAAAAAGGGAAAGGAGTAATGTAGGAGAAATCAAAAGAGAAGGGGAGTAATGTGGGAGAACTAAAAAGAGAAGGGGAGTAATGTGGGAGAAATCAAAAGAGAAGGGAGTAATGTGGCGAAACTAAAAAGGAAAGGCAGTAATGTGGGAGAAATCAAAAGAGAAGGGGAGTAAATGTGGCGGAACTAAAAAGGGAAAGGCAGTAATGTGGGAGAAATCAAAAGAGAAGGGAGTAATGTGGCGAACTAAAAAGGGAAAGGAGTAATGTGGGAGAAATCAAAAGAGAAGGGAGTAATGTGGCGGAACTAAAAAGGGAAAGGGAGTAATGTGGGAGAAATCAAAAGAGAAGGGAGTAATGTGCGGAACTAAAAAGGGAAAGGGAGTAATGTGGGAGAATCAAAAGAGAAGGGAGTAATGTGGCGGAACTAAAAAGGGAAAGGGAGTAATGTGGGAGAAATCAAAAGAGAAGGGGAGTAATGTGGGAGAAATCAAAAGAGAAGGGGAGTAATGTGGAGAACTAAAAAGGGAAAGGGAGTAATGTGGAGAAATCAAAAGAGAAGGGGAGTAATGTGGCGGAACTAAAAAGGGAAAGGGAGTAATGTGGGAGAAATCAAAAGAGAAGGGGAGTAATGTGGAGAAATCAAAAGAGAAGGGGAGTAATGTGGGAGAACTAAAAAGGGAAAGGGAGTAATGTGGGAGAAATCAAAAAGAAGGGGGTAATGTGGCGAACTAAAAAGGGAAAGGGAGTAATGTGGAGAAATCAAAAGAGAAGGGAGTAATGTGGGAGAAATCAAAAAGAAAGGGGAGAAAATGTGGGAGAACTAAAAAGGGAAAGGGAGTAATGTGGGGAAATAAAAAAAAAAGGAGTTGGGGGAAATAAAAGAAAGGGAGTAATGGGGGAAAAAAAAGGAAAGGGAGAAGGGGGAAAAAAAGGAAAGGGTAATGTGGGGGAAATTAAAAGGAAAGGAGGGGGGAAAAAAAAAGGGGGGGAAAAAAATAGAAAAAAAGAAAAGGGAAAAGTGGGGGAAAAAAAAAAAGGGGGGGGAAAAAAAAAAAATTGGGGAAAAAAAAGGGGGAAAAAATAAAAAAAGGAAAAGGGGGTAATGTGGATAAATTAAAAAAGAAAGGGGAAAATTTTTGGGGAAATTAAAAAAGAAAGGGGTAATGTGGGAAAATCAAAAAAAAAAGGGGAGTAATGTGGGGAATAAAAAGGGGAAAAAAAGGGAAAAGGGGGGGGAAACAAAAAAGAAGGGGAAAAAGGGGGAACAAAAAGGGAAAGGGAGTAATGTGGGAAAAAAAAAGAAGGGGGGTAAAGTGGAGAAATCAAAAAAGAAGGGGTAATGTGGGAGAAACAAAAGAAAGGGGGGTAAGTGGGAGAAAAAAAAGGAAAAGGGGGAAAGTGGAGAAATCAAAAGAGAAGGAGTAATGTGGGAGAAATTTAAAAGAGAAGGGGGGAAGGGGGGAGAAATCAAAAAAGGAAATTTTGGGGAAAAAAAAAAAAGGGGGAAGGGGGAAAAAAAAAAAGGGAAAAAAGTGGGCAAAAAGGGGGAAAGGGGGGGGGGGGAAAAAAAAAAAGAAAAGGGGGATTAAAAAAAAAAGGAATGGGGGGGAAAAAAAAAAAAAGGGGGAATGGAAAAAGGGGGAAAAAAAAGGGGAAAAAGGGGGGGAAAGGGGGAATAAAAAAAAGGGGGGTAAAGGGGGAAAAAAAAAGAGAAGGGGAGAAAAGTGGGAAATAAAAAAAGAAGGGGGAAAGGGGGAAAAAAAAAAAAGGGGGGAATGTGGGAAAATAAAAAGGGAAAGGGAGTAAGGGGGGAAAAAAAAAGGAAAGGGGGAAAAGGGGGGGAAAAAAAGGGGAAAGGGGGTAAGTGGGAAATAAAAAAAGGAGTAAGGGGAACAAAAAGGGGAAAGGGAGAAAGTGGGAAAAATCAAAAGAGAAGGGGAGTAATGTGGCGGAACTAAAAAGGGAAAAAGGGGGTAATGTGGGAAAATCAAAAAGGAAGGGGAGTAATGTGGGGGAACTAAAAAGGGAAAGGGGTAATGTGGAGAAATCAAAAGAGAAGGGGAGTAATGTGGGGAACTAAAAAGGGAAAGGGAGTAATGTGGGAGAAATCAAAAGAGAAGGGGAGATGTGGGGAACTAAAAAGGGAAAGGGAGTAATGTGGGAGAAAAACAAAAGAGAAGGGAGTAATGTGGCGGAATAAAAAGGGAAAGGGAGTAATGTGGGAGAAACAAAAGAGAAGGGAAATAATGGGGAGAAATCAAAAGAGAAGGGAGTAATGTGGGGAATAAAAAGGAAAGGGAGTAATGTGGGAAAATCAAAAGAGAAGGGGAGTAATGTGGCGGGAAAAAAAAAGGAAAGGGAAATAATGTGGGAGAAATCAAAAGAGAAGGGGGAATGTGGAGAAATCAAAAGAAAGGGGAGTAATGTGGGAGACTAAAAAGGAAAGGGAGTAATGTGGAGAAATCAAAAGAGAGGGGAGTAATGTGGCGGGAAATAAAAAAGGGGAAAAGGGGGTAATGTGGGAGAAATCAAAAGAGAAAGGGAGTAATGTGGCGGAACTAAAAAAGGAAAGGGAGTAATGTGGGAAAATCAAAAAAGAAGGGGAGTAATGTGGCGAAAAAAAGGAAAGGAGTAGTTTTGTAGAAATTAAAAGAGAAAAGGGGGTAATGTGCGGAACTAAAAAGGGAAAGGGAGTAATGTGGGGGAAATTAAAAGAGAAAGGGAGTAATGTGGGAGAAATCAAAAGAGAAAGGGAGTAATGTGGGGTAAATTAAAAGAGAAAGGGAGTAATTTTGGAGAAATTAAAAAAAGAAAGGGAGTAATGTGGGAGAAATTAAAAGCGAAAGGGAGTAATGTGGGAGAAATTAAAAGAGAAAGGGAGTAAAGTTGGGAGAAATTAAAAGAGAAGGGAGTAATGTGGGAGAACTAAAAAAGGAAAGATAGTAAATGTGGGAGAAATTAAAAGAGAAAGGGAGTAATGTGGGATAAATCAAAAGCAAAGGGAGTAATGTGGGGAGAAATTAAAAGCGAAAGGGGGTAATGTGGGGGAAAATTAAAAGAGAAAGGGGGTAATGTGGGAGAAATTAAAAGAGAATGGGAGTAATTGTGGGAGAACTAAAAAGAGAAAGATAGTAGTGTTGGGAGAAATTTAAAAAAGAAAGGGAGTAATGTGGGATAAATCAAAAGCGAAAGGGAGTAATGTGGGTATATTAAAAAGAGAAAGGGAGTAATGTGGGATAAATTAAAAGAGAAAGGGATAATTTTGGAGAAATTAAAAGAGAAAGGGAGTAATGTGGGAGAAATTAAAAAGCGAAAGGGAGTAAAGTTGGAGAAATTAAAAGAGAAAGGGAGTAATGTGGTAAAAAAAGAAAAAAGGGAGTAATGTGGGAAAAATTAAAAGAGAAAGGGAGTAATGTTGGGGAAATTTTTAAAAAGAAAGGAGTAATTGGGGAAATTAAAAGAGAAAAGGGGTAATGTGAGAGAAATTAAAAGAGAAAGGGGATGGAAAATTTTGGGGGTTTGGGAGAAATAAAAGGAAAGGAGTAATGTGGGGGAAATAAAAGAGAAAGGGGGGTAAAGTGGGGGAAATTAAAAAGAAGGGTAATGTGAGAATAAAATAAGGAGGTTGAGAAATTAAAAGAGAAAGGGGTAATGTGGAGAAATTAAAAAGAAAAGGGGTAATGGGAAAATTAAAAAGGGGAAAAAAAAGGGGGTAAAAGTGGGAAAAATTAAAAAGAAAAAAAGGAAAAAAGGGTAATGGGGAAAAATTAAAAAGAAAGGCAGTTTTTGGGGGGGGGGGGGGGGGGGGGGGGGGGGGTGGGGGGGGGGGGGGGGGGGGGGGGGGGGGGGGGTTTGGGGGGGGGGGGGGGGGGGGGGGGGGGGGGGGGGGGGGGGGGTGGGGGGGGGGGGGGGGGGGGGGGGGGGGGGGGGGGGGGGGGGGGGGGAAAAAGAGGGAAAAGGGGAATAATACAGGGAAAGGGAAAAGGGGTTTAAGGGAGTAAGAAAGAAAATTGGATGAGGAAGGGGGAACGTGTATAAAATCACGGGAGAAGAAGATAACACAAAAGGGAAGCGAAAGACAAAAAGTACGTTGGAAAAACCAAAGGGGAAAAGGGGAAAAAATCGTGAAAAGGGAAGTAAGCGTGCGTGCCCTGACGAAAGAGGGGAAAAAAAACGCGCAAGAAGTTGGGGGAAAAAAGGGAAAATGGGGGAGAAGTGGGGGGAGAAGGGGGGGGGGGGGGGGGGCACAAAGGAAGCAAAATGCGGAAGACGGGGGGTTGGACGTAATGCAGAAGAATGTAGGGAAAGAAAATTAAAATAAGCGAAGTGCGGGGGGAAGAGTAATGCAGGGGGGAAAGGGGGAAAAATAAGCGGAGAAAGGAGGGGAAAGGGGAAAAAAATGCAGAGGAAGGGAGGAAAAGGAAAAAAAAGGAGAGGCGTAACATTGACAATAACGAAAAAAAATAAATAAAAATATAAACAACTTTAAAAAAATCAAACATTAATTAAGTCAGATACGATATCATCGTTGAAAGTCTGACGTTATTTTTCCCCCTTCTTTCTCCTCTCTCTTTCTCTTTTCTCCTCTCTCCTCTCTCTCCCCTCCTTTCTCTCTCTCTCTCTTCTTCTCCTCTCCTCTCCCCTCTCTCTCTCTTTTTCTCTCTCCCCTCTCTCTCTCTCTCCCTCCTTTCTTTCTCTCTCTCTCTCTCTCTCTCCTCCCCCCTTCCCCTCTCCTCCCCTTCTCTCTCTCTCTCTCTCTTTTCTCTTTTCTCTCTCCCCCCTTATGTACGGCCTTATCTTGTCAACGGGGGGTTTTATTTCAGAGATGGAAACTTTGGGCTGATGGAATATAGGGGGCAATTTCAAGAGGTCTACTCCCCCTTTACAGACAAAACGAGTTTTTCGCGAAATTGGGGTGGCTCGCTTTTGACAGTCGCAAACTGGCCATTTGTCTCCCTTTTTGCACTGGGGGCAGGCAAGAGGCGGAAGGAAAACTTCATTTTTTTGGGGGGGGGGGGGGGGGGGGGGGGGGGGGGGAGAAAAAAGGGGGGTTAATCCCTTCTTAATCGCCCGTTGCATAGAGGGATGAAAAAATAGGTTTTGCTTTAGAAGCCGGGAAACGTTTGATTCGATTCTAAATTGCGAGCTTGAAGTTTCCTTGATGATTGGTATAAAATTTAAACAAACCAAACTAGGTGTGTGTTTGTGGTGGGGGGGGGTGGGGGTGGGGGGGGTCGCGAAAAAAGCACAAACTACAAGTAGGAGTAAACTTTTAAAAAAAGATACTTAATTTTCTCTCCTCCTCTCCTCCCTCTCTCTCTTCTTCTCTCTCTCTCTCTCTCTCCTTCTCTCTCTCTTTCACACACTCGTGTGTGTGTGTGTGTGTGGTGTGGTTTTGGGGTGTGTGGGTTTTTGTGTTGTGTGTGTCTTTCCCCCAGATTCTCTTCAAAATCCCCGGACAGCACATTTTTTCTTCCTCTTAACACTTCCAAAGTTTACTTTTCAAAAGACTTCTTTGGATTAATTACACCCTACTCTTTGCCCCCATTTTTTTTTTTTATGTAAAAGTGTCGTCGGGGGGATTTGGGGGAACGCTCGATTGGGGTTTTCAGCAGTGAGTGGTGGCAGAATGTACCTATTTAAAAATAGCCATCATGGCCCCAACAAATGCCACACTCATCTCATGGCAAGAAGGGAGGGGTGCAGGGTTGACCCCCTAAGGTGTGCCCCTTCGCCACAACAAGCCCCACTCATCTCATGGCAAAAAAAAAAAACGGGGCAGGGCCCCCTTGGGATACCAACCGGAAAAAATTTTGAACATTGAATAGCAAAAATAACCCCGCAGCTGGTTTTAAAACGGCGGAAAGAGTCATCGGGTGTTAACTTTTTTTTTTTCTCAAAAAGATAAAGTGGACGGGGTTCCCCCAAAAAGGTTTTTTAAACCCGATTGTTATGGGCCCCTGTGGGGCGAGAGCTTTTAACAAAAAAACAGACTTGGAAAAATGAATGCAGTTTGCTCAACCCTGCGAAAAATGACATCTAAACGGGTTTTTTTCTAAGGTGTCATCGGTTGGGAAATTTTTTGACGAGATGCGCAGTTCAGTCGAAAAAAAACCGACCTCAGCTCCAAAGCAAAACGTTTTGATTGGCGGGAAATTTGCTATGGTCAGGGAAAACATTGCAACTGAAAGGGGGCACATTTGGAAAAACATATTTGAAATTTACAAGGCCCTTTTTTAGTTAAGTCATATAGAAATAACGGGCGTCAAAATGACAGGCCCTTACAACTGCCTTGTTTTTTTTGTTTGTTTTTTTTTCTTTATTCTTTTTTTGCCCTTTTTTTCTCTTTTTTTTCAAATTTCCACCCTTTCCTCTTTTCCCCCCGCCCCCCTTTCCCCTTTTTTTCCCCTGTCCCCCCGTTTCTTCCCACCCCTCCTCTTCCTCCTCCCCTTCCCTCCCGTTTGCCCCCCCCCCCTCCCCCTCCTCCCCCCCCCCCCCCCCCCCCCCCCCCCCCCCCCCCCCCCCCCCCCCCCCCCCCCCCCCCCCCCCCCCCCCCCCCCCCCCCAACCCCCCCCCCCCCCCCCCCCCCACCCCCCCCCCCCCCCCCCCCCCCCCCCCCCCCCCACCCTTTCCCCCCGGGTTTCCTTATTTTTACTCAATTTTCCCCCTTTTGTACGGACCTTACCTCTTTTCTTTTTTTCCCCCTTCCGCCCGGTTAATAAATCTTTGCATTTACTGCCCCCTGGCTTTTTCTTGGTGCCCTTTATCGCGTAAAACCGACGTGGGGCCTTTAAACCCGATACGTAAGCGTTCTTTTTTGCGTGGGGTGACAGGGAAGAGAGAAAAAAGAAGAGAGTTTGGGGTGTGTGGGTGTCTGTGCGGCTTGTTGTGTTGGCGCGGGGCGGGCGGTTCTGTGGTGTGGGGGTTGTGTGTGGAGCAAACCGCAAAAAAGAGGACAACTTTGATATTTCTTTTACTTGTCCCCCAAAACACACTCGAAACCCCCATGGGGACGGGGTAGCCAGTTGGGAAGCCGCCGGATTGTGATCCCGAGGCACGGGGGGCGAATTTCAGTACAGGGGATTTTTCCCCCGGGGTTTAAAATTTGTTCTGACTCCATTTTTCCCCTTTCGTCCTTTGGGAACTTAAACGAGGGCCCTCGTGAACGCCTGCATAACACTTGCAAAACACGTCAAATCTATCACCACTTTCGGAAAGAAGGGCCTTTTTTGGCCCTTGGGATGGTGCACGTTACACACAGATCCCTTCCCCGAAGTGGATTGGGTCCTTTAAAGGGGGGTAAAAACGGGCTTTTACACAAAAATTCAGAATCTTACCGGGAAAGGGGACACCAAAAAAGAAGAAATTTTGTGTGGTGTGTGTTTGGTTGTTGTGTTGGGGGTGTGTGTGTGGGTTTTTGAGAGAGAGAGAGAGAGGAGAGAGAGAGAGAGGAGAGAGAGAGAGGGGGGGGGGGGGGGGCAGGAGCAGACCGTAATAATGAGGACAAACTATGATGATTTCTTTGACCTATCCCCAAATCACACATCGAAGCCCTCAGTAACGAATTACATGGTGAAGAATCCAGATGACAATCTGTGACCCCATGCTACTCGCAGCACAGAATGTCACCCACGGCACAAATGATACCAGGGTGACATTTTGTTCCGGCGTCAAGTCACATATTTATGATCCCCGTTGAATCAATTGTCTGTCTCCACATGTGCATGTATGGTTTTATCGGGGTCAGGTTGGGCCGGTCACTGTTTTGTGGTATTTAGTGTACAAAGAACGCCTACATCTGTTGGTTCTGACGATGATAGTGATGCCTTCTCGCGGTGATGGTGAGGCTGGTGGTGGATGAAAATAAGTTTTGTCTCTGATATAACCTGACTGTACTTGTTTCCAAGCATGAGCTACATGGAACAAACTACTTGTGTCTCTCACTCAAATGCTCGTACGAAATTCAAGACGGGCTTTAAAAAAAAATCTCTCTCTCTCTCTCTCTCTCTCTCTCTCTCTCTCTCTCTCTATCTATCTATCTTTGTGTGTGTGTGTGTGTGTGTGTGTGTGTGTGTGTGTGTGTGTGTGTGTGTGTGTGTGTGTGTGTGCGTGCGCGCGCACGCGTGCGTGCGTGCGTGCGTAAGTGCGTGCGTACGTGTGTGTGTGTGTGTGTGTGTGTGTGTGTGTGTGTATGTGTGTGTGGCTTACATGATCAGACATACAGTATGAATGGATAGAATTAGTTCACAGATAAAGCTTGTAAAACGCTGTGGGTAGGTGTCTAGAATATGCGCTAAAACGAATACCCAAAAGTTATAGTCGTAATAGTGGCAGTCGTCATCGCAGTATTATTATTAGTAATGATGATGTTTGTGGTGGTAGAAAAAAGAAGGAAGAGGAGGGGTAGGAAGAGAAGGAGGAGGGGAGAAAGAGGAGGAGGGGAGAAAGAGGAGGAGGGGAGAAAGAGGAGCAGGAATAGCAGTAACAGTGACAGCAGCAGTAATGATTGTAGTAGTAGTACATTAGTAGCAGTTGCAGCAAGAGCAACAGTAACAGCAGCAGCAACAGCACCTGGACAGCAGTAGCAACAGTGGTAGCAGCAGTAATAGTGATGGTGTAAATCATGCGAGTCGCAGTAATAATTGTATAATATAACTGAAGGAACGAGTTTCTAAATTGACGACGACGACGACGACGACGACGACGCCGACGACGATGACGTCGACGGCGACGACACAACGACGACGACGATGATGATAATGATGATGATGATGATGATGACTGTATTACTTTAGGCCCAGTTCGGTGGGACCATATCCATCCTATTTTTGCCAAGCAAACACACAATTCGTGCACAATCATTCAATGTTGTCACAACACTGGCGGTGATTTCCACTCACCTGGGCAAGGGGGGGGGGGGGGGGGGGGGGCACCTGCAGTCCACGAAACACGATCCAAATGAAGCTTACCATTCAATGGGGGAGAGGTCCGTGTTCACACGCCTACAAGAGCCTGCGCTAACTATGCAATACTTTGGCCATCACCTTTTACACTTGATTTCGACAAAATTATTGGTTGTGAGCGATTGAATCCATACCCACCGTTAATCATCTTTTAGGCGTACTCGTTTTCTCTACTCCATCTTGTGCACCCAGATCGCATGATGCTTGGATCGAGTCACATCCAATCAAAACTCTTCCATTCGCAAATGACGACAGTTTCTTCCACAGGAGACATGAATGTATGACGTACTGATAGACAGTGTCACCATGTATGACGTACTGATAGACAGTGTCACCATGTATGACGTGCTGATAGACAGTGTCACCATGCGTCACATTTTGGGATCGGGGGGACATTTTGGACCACAACATCAGAACAAAATGTCACCGGGTGACATTCTGTGCCCGGGTGGGATTTTGTATCGCAACAAAACTTCGTAGATAAACACTATGCAACGGTGAACATGATCTGTTTCCCATACTAAGCCAGGAGTGCTCGTATACAGAACTCTCTCTCTCTCTCTCTCTCTCTCTCTCTCTCTGTGTGTGTGTGTGTGTGTGTGTGTGTGTGTGTGTGTGGTGTGTGTGTGTGTGTTTCAGACTGCGAAGGCGGTGTAAGAGATCCAGTGTATGTATAATTATGTTTAATCTTACTTCTTGACACACACTGGTCCTTTTTCCTTGGCAGCTTTTCATCTTGAGCACAGTCTTTCGACATTCGGTATAAATTAACTTCGTGTGCCTTCTTTCAAAAGTGATGGTTAAAAAAATCCTTTGTATGTCAGATCGGTCTTTTCAGGTAGTCAGCCAGTAATCAGATTCATTATTCGCCGCCTAACTCCACCCCACCCACCCACCACCTCCCTCCCACTCCACCCCTTCCTACTTCCGTAGTAAATTGTTGGAAAGGAGTCACCACTGGTTCTGTCGTTGTTGCTGTTTTTGTTATTGTCGCTGTTGTTAGTATCACTATTATTTTTACTATCCCGATGGTGATATCATCATCATCATCATCATCATCATCATCATCATCATCACCATAATTATTCTCCTCCTCCTCCTCCTCATCATCATCATCATATCATCATCATCATCATCATCATCATCATCTTTTAACGTG
>CM031601.1:4937304-4942304 GCA_018398815.1 Conus ventricosus
CCCTTCGAAACACCGATCTATGATTTTTTAAAAGTAATAGCATCATGAGTTTGATTTTGTTCAATAACGTTGGTATAGACTTCCTATTTTTTTCTGTGAAAGCCGAATCCAGGATGTCATTTTCGTGTGATTGGAGAAGATGAATAAATGTTTTATTCATTACCAGCTGTTTTCTCCCGTTCTTGTTGCAGCTGTTGCTGCTTTCGCTGCTGTGATCGGTAATGGTGGTGTTCATGTATGTTGCAAACGCTGCTCCTGAGTTGAGACACGGCCAGTGTGTTGATTGTCTGTCCGCCTGCCTGTCCGTCTTCACCTGTCTGTTGGGCTGTCTGCTTGACTGTCTGTCTGTTTGTCTGTCTTTCTCTTCAGACCGCGCTCCTGCTATGTGTACACAGTGGAAAAAAAGTCCATGATTTGGTTTCAAACATACCATTGAAGCTACACTTGTGCCCCTAAGAATTAGAAGAGACCCCCCCCCCCTCCCCGTTTCCCACCAACACAAAGAAGAAAACGTGTCCGTACAAGGTGTTAAACGTAAACAGCAACCAAATTAATCACCATTGTTATTGTTCAATATTTACCATAGTCAGCAATAATACTCACTGTTGTTGTAATTTATTTGTGATTTGAAAATCTACAGACAGGAATTATGATACTCAATATTATTACAATTAATTATGATCGGTTCAGTAAAATAAACAAAAAAGGTGAACGCCTGTGTCCTACTTTTGCTGCCTTGGTCGGACGAATATGAACACATCGATAACTGAACAGCTGCGCTGTCAGACCATACACCCCACAAATATGAATAGTGTCACCTCGCTGTGACACAGCCAAACTCGTTTTCTTGTTGTTGGTTTTTTTCAGTGTCGGTTTCCCTTTGACATTACAAGATTTCAAATTTTAAACGCTTGTGACTGTAGATGTTGACTCTACAAAATATCGCACACACACACACACACACACACACACACACATTCGTCTAATATCACGATTAGTGGAAAGACGTTAAATGAATCACACACACACACACACACACACACACACACACACACACACACACACACACACACACACACCAAAACAACGCGTTTCGACATTTAAGGATTCTGATAATGAACGATCCTGTACGTTCCGTGATATGTGAACCGTATCTTACACCTCTGTAACTGTAAAGTGATTTTTCTGGTCCTGTTGAGCGAACAGATTGAAATCAAAGACGGACAAAATCTTCGCAGAAAAACAGGGAGCACATGTGAACAGACCCTCATGAGCTTCAGCCTGCTGTTGGAGAAGCACCTTCAGAGTCGACGTGTTCTCCAACACAACTTGCACTTCATGGAGGAGAAGCACTTTCAGAGTCGACGTGTTCACAACTTCTACTTCATGGAGGAGAAGCACCTTCAGAATCGACGTGTTCTCCAACACAACTTCCACTTCATGGAGGAGAAGCACCTTCAGAATCGACGTGTTCTCCAACACAACTTCCACTTCATGGAGGAGAAGCACCTTCAGAATCGACGTGTTCTCCAACACAACTTCCACTTCATGGAGGAGAAGCACCTTCAGAATCGACGTGTTCTCCAACACAACTTCCACTTCATGGAGGAGAAGCACCTTCAGAATCGACGTGTTCTCCAACACAACTTCCACTTCATGGAGGAGAAGCACCTTCAGAATCGACGTGTTCTCCAACACAACTTCCACTTCATGGAGGAGAAGCACCTTCAGAATCGACGTGTTCTCCAACACAACTTCCACTTCATGGAGGAGAAGCACCTTCAGAATCGACGTGTTCTCCAACACAACTTCCACTTCATGGAGGAGAAGCACCTTCAGAATCGACCTGTTCTCCAACACAACTTCCACTTCATGGAGGCTTGGTAGGTCATGAGGAACCGTCACTTTGCCAAAGATCTCACCCAAATCATACCAACACTGTACAACTGTGCAGTCTACGCTGTTCTCCTGACTAACAACCCCTCTTTCATTCAGCTGTGGAAGCGCACCAAAGATATGTCCTCTCTCCCATTCCGTTCAACCTCTACCAAGAAAACACAATGCAGTCAACACTTTCGGACTGGACGTCTCCATATCAGCTGTAGGATGGCCTCTGTGTATTAATGCAGTCAACACTTTCGGACTGGACGTCTCCATGTCAGCTGTAGGATGGCCTCCGTGTATTCCACGTTTAGCTCACGACATCCATCAATTCTGTAGCAGTGTAGCAGAACTCTAGGAACTCGCCAACACACCGGGAAAAAAAAAAACAAGATGCAAAACATATAAACGTACTCCCAGTTTACTTTGAATACGCGTGAGATATTCCATAAAGAGGAAAAACCGTTTGGGGCTGTTATAGCCGTTAGTAACGGCTACTCTGGTAAACATCGGGCATCATCCGTGACCCATAATGAACACACCTACAAAATTTCAGAAAGATTAGCCAAGTACTTTCTGAGATATTCCATAAAAAAGGGAAAACAGTTATGGGCCGTTATAGCCGTTAGTAACGGCTATAACGGCCCATAACGGTTTTCCCTTTTTTTAGTAACGGCTATAACGGTAAAATAAAACATGGGGAATCATTCGTGACCAATAATGAATATACTACAAATTGTCAGAAAGATCGGTCTAGTACTTTCTGAGATATCCCATAAAGAAGAAAAACCGTTATGGGCCGTTACAGCCGTCAGTAACGGATATAACGCTAAAATAAAACATCGGGCATCATCCGTGACCCATAATGAACCTACCTACAAATTTTCAGAAAGATCGGCCGAGTAGTCTTGTCTGGAGCGAATGGAACACATTTTGACCATGGACGGACAGACAGACAGACACACAGAGCATTTCTTTGTTCCCTTTCTAAAGTACTCCCTGTGCTATAAGAACTGGGAGTACAAAAAGTTAGGACAAGGAAGTCAGCTTTGTAAAAAAAAATAAAATAAAAAAAAATCAAACTTCAGCAGTCAGTATCACTCTGAACAGACAATAGAATAAAGAGGACCTCTTGAAACATCTTGGGTTAATTCTGAGCCGGAGACGGCTGTTCAACAAATGAGGTCAAGACGACGTTCGCCCTGAGTATGTCTGGCAGGACAAGATTCAACGTCATCTGAGTCTGCCAGCCTCCCAGGAAAGAAGTCAGCGAGTCATCGGTGATTTCCATCTTTTGTAGGGACACGTGAGCTGGCCATTGACTATAATCTCGAGCGAAAACGCATATGTTTTGTGTACAGACAGTCTCTTTGCATCCCACACGCGGAACTTACAACAATCAAGCCGGCAGCAAATCAGCATAAAAATTATATGGTGACAGACAAGAATCTCTCTCGGCCCGCTGTGGTAAAGTGGTTCGCGTCGCGGACATCCAGCTGGGAGGTCGTGGGTTCTGTTCCCATCACAGTCTTGTGCGATTTTTCTGCCCCGACCGGCTCGTACCCAGAGTCGAGTTCGCTACGGGATCAGTTTGGAAGACCGGGACCACACAGTCGAGTTTTATCCACTACATGGATCCGTCTCTGAGAATATTGCTCAAATTTCCTGACCAAACACTGCAGGTGTCTGTATTCCTCGGGCCTGGTTAACACCGGGACACATTATGAAAGTAAGTGTAGAGTATAGCCCTGTCATGCCGCCTCACTCCAGAATGGTAATCCATAGCATCATTTTCATCATCCTCATTCGATGATCGATGAGATTAGCAGATGTTAAGAGCATAACTTAGCCTGGAAAGGATGTGTATCTCATCATGACCAGCTGTCAAAGGATGTGTATCTCATCATGACCAGCTGTCAAAGGATGTGTATCTCATCATGACCAGCTGTCAAAGGATGTGTATCTCATCATGACCAGCTGTCAAAGGTCACCTTCCACAATGCACTGGAGGCTGAGCGTCCAGACACAAGCTGAAGAAATTCTGAATGGACAGCAGTATGGACTGGCTGGTTTTAGGGCCTCTACCTTGTTGCACAGGACTGCTGGCAGAGGGATAAGGCGATCCCAGACTGTCCAGCCGTCCACCTTGACACCCCTGTCACCTGTTGTGATGTGGCGGTGAACCTCTGCTGATCAAAGTTGCTGTGATCTTCTTTGAGCCCTCAGTTGTGTGAAAGACTGTTCTGTTATTGCTTTCCTGTGTTCCTGGCATAGGTGTCACTACAAGACTTTGACAATCCATTTCTCTGACCTGTGTCATTTTTTTTTGTCCGATGTTATTGTTCATCGATGCTTGCTGGGATGCTGTCTTTTTTTTTTCTTTCGCCCGTTTAGAAAATTACATACCAGGGTTTTTGTTGCTGTTGTTGTTGTGATCTGTTGTTTTACAGAATGACATGTGAACTTTTTTTTCAATGTGTGATCTGTGTTGTTTAAGAGAATAACGTGCCAGGTTTTGTTGTGATCTGTGAACTAGGAAGTGAAAATTTACCCACTCTCCAGAATTTACGCCAGTTGTTCATTTTGCATTCGCTGTCGTGCTTATATGAACGTTTGTTTGTTTGTCTTTTTGTTTCTTTGTTTGTTTGTTTGTCTTTTTGTTTCTTTGTTTGTTTGTTTGTCTTTTTGTTTCTTTGTTTGTTTGTTTGTCTTTTTGTTTCTTTGTTTGTTTGTTTGTCTTTTTGTTTCTTTGTTTGTTTGTTTGTCTTTTTGTTTCTTTGTTTGTTTGTCTTTTTGTTTCTTTGTTTGTTTGTTTGTCTTTTTGTTTCTTTGTTTGTTTGTTTGTCTTTTTGTTTCTTTGTTTGTTTGTTTGTCTTTTTGTTTCTTTGTTTGATTGTTTTTTTTTAATCTCATTTAAATATTTGTCATTATTGTCGTCACTTTTTAAATTCTGAGATCGATAAATAAGTGGAATGAATGGCTCTCTAAGTGCGGCCTAGTCCCTTTTAGAACATCAAAGATTTAGCTACTGTACCGTTACTTGGTATGCGTTCGTTCTTTGTAGACGGTTTTGATGTTGTTTGTTTCTTTTCCCAGATGGAGTGTGCTTCTTTTTACTT
>CM031601.1:4957304-4959804 GCA_018398815.1 Conus ventricosus
AGTAGTCTGTTGTGCTATATCACATGAAATTCCTGCAGTGTAGAATAGTAGATTGCTTAGCTGTGTCACATTACGTTATTGCAGTGTAAAGAGGTTTTCTATTTAGCTGTATCATATAACATTCTCGCAGTGTTAAAGGGGTTGTCTGCAGTACCAGAAAGTACACTCTGATGAGGTAGTCTCTCTCTCTCTCTCTCTCCCCTCTCTCTCTCTCTCTCTCTCTCTCTCGGTAATGACAATAAAATATCAAAGTGTCAAAGTCCTCTCTCTCTCTCTCTCTCTCTCTCTCTCTCTCTCTCTCTCTCTCTCTCTCTCTCTCTCTCTCTCTCTCTCTCTCTCTCTCTCTCTCCTCTCTCTCTCTCTCTCTCTCTCTCTCTCTCTCTCTCTCTCTCCCCTTCTCTCACTCTGTCTCTGAGCGAGAGAGGACAGAGGCATAGTGAAGGATGGTATCTTTGAAATTCTCTTTCAAAAACACCTCAGTGATCTTGTTTTATCCCGCCTTGCCTCGTACATGTTTGATTACAATTGTTCTCGGTCGACTACTGAGCAGCTCAATTCCCCTGAATCCACTTTCACTTTTCCTTTGACACTTAAAACAGCAGCTGTTGCAAGAATTCTGTGCACAATTCTAGTTTGCAGACATTTTAGTGTGGTTCTTGTCAAGGATAAGTAAAAGCTTGCTCCTGTCAAAGGTGAAAAGATCTTGTCATTGTCAAAACGAATAAATCTTGTTCATGCCAAACGTGAAGAACTTTCATTCTTTCCAAAAGTGAATAACTTTTGCTGTTGTAAATAAATCGCTTGTGAATAAATCTTGTTTTCGTCGAAGGTGCGTAACTTTCGTTCTTGCCAAAGATTAGTAAAATTGTGGTCACAGGCGAATAAATCTTGTTCTTGTCAAAAGCGATTAGCTCTTGTTCTCATCAGCAATAAGTTTCGTTCTTGTCGAACGTAAATAAATCTTGCTTTTGTCAAGCGTGAAGATTTTTTTTTTTTTCCAAGGTAAATGACACTTATTCTGGTCAAAGAATGAAAAAAATCTAATTCTTTTCAAAAGTGGAAAACTCTTATCCTTGTCAAAGATAAACAAATCTTGTTCTTGTCAGAAGTGGGTGTTCTTGTCAAAAGTGGAAAGCTCTTATTCTTGTCAAAGATAAACAAATCTTGTTCTTATCAAAAGTGGAAAGCTCTTATTCTTGTCGGAGATAAACAAATCTTGTCAAAAGTGGAAAACTTTTATTCTTGTCAAAAGTGGAAAGCTCTTATTCTTGTCAAAGATAAACAAATCCTGTTCTTGTCAAAAGTGGAAAGCTCTTTTTCTTGTCAAAGATAAACAAATCTTGTTCTTATCAAAAGAGGAAAGCTCCTTTTCATGTCGGAGATATACATATTTTGTTCTTGTCAAAGGAGAATAAACAGTATTTTTATCAAAAATGTGAGTAAATTCCTCCTTGCCAAAGGTGAATAAATATTTTTTTCAAATATGAATAAATCATGTTTTCGTCGAAGACAAATTACATTTGCTCTTGTCAGAGCTGAGTAAATTTTGTTCTTGACAAAAATAAATAACTTTTGTTCTTGTCAAAGGCGAATGAATTTTATTCTTGTCAAAGGTGAATACATTTTGTTCTTGTTATAGCTGGAAAAAGACAAACTTGTGTCAAAAGTGAATGAATTTGCTCACGTGGAAGGTGAATGCGTCTCGTTCATGAAGGTGAATAAATCTCGTTCATTCTGATGGGTCCGCCCTCCTGACCACAAAGTCGGGCAGCACAAGCTTTTCACTGTAATGCTTTGGAGAATAGCGCTCATGGCTGTGGTGGAACCATAGTATACGGAGTTTTATAAGCCAATCAGCAGCTCTCTCCTCGCATGCAACTACACGCATGTATCAGTGTGCGTGCGTGCGCGCGCGCGTGTATGTATGGGTGTACGTGTGTGTGTGTGTGTGTGTGTGTGTGTGTGTGTGTGTGTGTGTGTGTGTGTGTGTGCGTGTCTGTGTGTGTGTGTGAGAGAGAGAGAGTGAGAAAGAGGCGTGTAGCGAAGGGAAGAGTTACGTCATGTCGTTTCGAGCATGTCTGGAATTCTCTGTTGTAACCAACTGATTGATCTTGTTTATTTTACCGTGCTTCTGTCCTGTCTGCGTGTATTTCTTTGTGTTTGCTTTCTTGATTGCGTGCCTATTTTACCCGCGAAAACTACCAGCATGTCACGTTCACTGAACATCTGACAAGGACAGATTGATCATAGATTAATGATTAAAAGGAATGCCTGTGTATAAAACGCTGCGTGTTTAGTCTGTCTGTTTTCTACATTGAGCCTTTTTTTTTTTTTTTTTCATTTGTTATTTCCTCTGGGGGGTTTTTGCGTTTGTTATTTCCTCTGTTTTCTTTCTTTCTTTTGTCTTTCTTTGTCTTTGTCTTGTTTTTGTTTCTTTCTTGTTTTCGCTATGTTTTTCGTTGCTAAGTTGAGTGTTGGACGCCTTTTCATAAATGAAGAA
>CM031601.1:4964804-5007304 GCA_018398815.1 Conus ventricosus
CTCCTCTCACTCATGTCCAAGGCCCTTGCCGGTTGTCGACCCTCCCCCCCCCCCTCCGCCCACCCCCCCCCCCACCTTCAGCCTGTAAAACAACGGAGGGAAAGGGAGGGACGGGTAGGAGGGATAGGGGGTGGGGGGTGGGGGGGGGGGGGGGGGGGGGGGGTGGGGGGGGGGGGGGGGGGGGGGGGGGGGGGGGTGGGTGGGTGGGGGGGGGGGGGGGGGGGGGGGGGGTGGGGGGGGGGGGGGCGGTATACGCCCACCGGTTTCGTGTAACAGTGACAGTCGTTTGTATTGAAAACCAGACTGAGGAGGGAATGTTTACAGCTCTCCTGATAACGGACACGCCCGATAGCCCGTCTGATTTGTTTTTACGTTCCAGGCGGGAAGAATATACAGAGTCTTTTTTTGGACAGGGAAGGGGGCAGAGAGGTGTGGGGAGGGGAGGGAGGAAGAGGTGGTGGTGTGGTTGGAGTCAGTATATTGTGGAATGAAGATCTATCTGAGATAAACTAGGAAACACGTTTTTGTTCCCTCTTTTTATATCTTATCTATTTCATTATTTGTTTTTGTTTGTTGTTGTTTTTTTTTTCCCCACCTCACAGATCTTCTTTCGCAAGTTCGAATATCTTTCATGACCAGTTGTGTCTGAGGTGCTGTGTGTGTGTGTGTGTGTGGGGGGGGGGGGGGGGGGGGGGGGGGGGGGAGGGGGTGATTGCAGATTTGTTCAAAGAGTTTCCACTGTTCCTGACTTTCCCAACTTGGCTAACTTTCGTTGTCGGTTTCTGTTTTCAGCTACCTTGTCGTGTTTCCCCCTATATTTGTCTGCTGTTCTCTCCACCTTTCCTCCTTTCCTCACCATTCTGTACATTGCCGGACCTTTTCCTACTTTTCCAAAGCTTGGTTTTTTTTTCTACTTTCCCATAATACTGCTCTTACTGTTTTTTTACTTTTTTCTATTGTTATTTCCTGCTTATTCTGTCTATTTCAAATTCTCACTCACTCTTCTCCTTTTCCTTCTTTTCGCTTTTTCTTTTAAACTTTGCCCCCCCCCCCCCCCCCCCCCCCCTGTTTCTTTCTTTTATTTGTCTTTTCTTTTCTTCTTGCCTTCTTCATTTTTCCTTTTGTCGTTGCTTTCACTCTCTTTTCTTACGTTTTCTTTTTTGCTCAACTTCCTTCTTTATGTTATCCTATCTTTTCTCTTCATCCTGACTTCCCGATCTTTCCCAACTTTATCGTGTATCTCCTCACTGGTCCCGGTCTGCTCTTCCTTTGAACGTTTCCCCCCCCCCCCCCCCCCCCCTGCCTTTATCTCACTGGTCCCGGTCTGCTCTTCCTTTGAACGTTTCCCCCCCTGCCTTTATGTCACTGGTCCCGGTCTGCTCTTCCTTTGAACGTTTTCCCCCCCTGCCTTTATCTCACTGGTCCTGGTCTGCTCTTCCTTTGAACGTTTTCCTCCCCCCCCCCCCCTGCCTTTATCTCACTGGTCCCGGTCTGCTCTTCCTTTGAACGTTTCCCCCCCTGCCTTTATCTCACTGGTCCCCGGTCTGCTCTTCCTTTGAACGTTTCCCCCCCCTGCCTTTATCTCACTGGTCCCGGTCTGCTCTTCCTTTGAACGTTTCTCCCCTCCTTTATCTCCGGTCCCGTCTGCTCTTCCTTTGAACGTTCCCCCCCTGCCTTTATCTCACTGGTCCCGGTCTGCTCTTCCTTTGAACGTTTCCCCCCCTGCCTTTATCTCACTGGTCCCGGTCTGCTCTTCCTTTGAACGTTTCCCCCCCTGCCTTTATCTCACTGGTCCCGTCTGCTCTTCCTTTGAACGTTTCCCCCCCTGCCTTTATCTCACTGGTCCCGGTCTGCTCTTCCTTTGAACGTTTCCCCCCCCTGCCTTTATCTCACTGGTCCCGTCTGCTCTTCCTTTGAACGTTTCCCCCCCCTGCCTTTATCTCACTGGTCCCGGTCTGCTCTTCCTTTGAACGTTTCCCCCCCCTGCCTTATCTCACTGGTCCCGGTCTGCTCTTCCTTTGAACGTTTCCCCCCTGCCTTTATCTCACTGTCCCGGTCTGCTCTTCCTTTGAACGTTTCCCCCCCTGCCTTTATCTCACTGGTCCCGGTCTGCTCTTCCTTTGAACGTTCCCCCCCCCTGCCTTTATCTCACTGGTCCCGGTCTGCTCTTCCTTTGAACGTTTCCCCCCCCCCTGCCTTTACTCACGGCCCGGTCTGCTCTCCTTTGAACGTTTCCCCCCCCCTTTTATCTCACTGGTCCCGGTCTGCTCTTCCTTTGAACGTTTCCCCCCCTGCCTTTATCTCACTGGTCCCGGTCTGCTCTTCCTTTGAACGTTTCCCCCCCTGCCTTTATCTCACTGGTCCCGGTCTGCTCTTCCTTTGAACGTTTCCCCCCCCCTGCCTTTATCTCACTGGTCCCGTCTGCTCTTCCTTTGAACGTTCCCCCCTGCCTTTATCTCACTGGTCCCGTCTGCTCTTCCTTGAACGTTTCCCCCCCTGCCTTTATCTCACTGGTCCCGGTCTGCTCTTCCTTTGAACGTTTCCCCCCCTCCTTATCTCACTGGTCCGTCTGCTCTTCCTTGAACTTTCCCCCCTGCCTTTATCTCACTGGTCCCGGTCTGCTCTTCCTTTGAACGTTTTCCCCCCCTGCCTTTAGTTCTTGGTGTCTTCCTTTCTCGTGGGGTTTTTTTTTGGCAGCATTTTTTCTTCTTTCTACTCGATTTGTATTTTCATCGATCTTTTTCTACTTTCCCGTACTCCCCCCCCCCCCTCCCCCCCCCCCCCCCCCCCCGCTTTCCAATTTGCCCTATTTTTCTTACCATTATTTTTTTCTATGCCATCCTAGCGTCTGGTGCCTTTTCCTTCATTATTAACCCCCCCCCCCCCCCCCCCGCCTCCCCTCCCTACTTTCCCGTGTCTTTTTTGCATGAATATTTCGCTGATGTTCCCGTATCTTGTCCTACGTATCTTCTCTTTTCCCCCCATGATGTCCTTATTCCCCAATCTCTACCAGTGCACCTTTCACACTTTCCCCTATCTTTTCCTGAGTTTTTCCGTACTGTTTCAATACCTTTTCCTAGTTTGCCTAATGTTTTCATACTCCTATTGCGTGAGTTTTTCTGCCGTTGTCCTGTCTTTTCCTACGTACCTTTTCCTATTTTCATTTCTGTTTTCTCCCCCCCCCCCCCCCCCCCCCCCCCCTATCTTTTCCCATTTTCTCTCATTTTTCTACTTTTCTCTGTCTTTTCATACGTACCTTTTCCTATTTTCATTTCTGTTTTTCTCCCCCCCCCCCCCCCCCCCCCCCCCCCCTATCTTTTCCCATTTTCTCTCATTTTTCTACTTTTCTCTGTCTTTTCATACGCATCCAGCTCCCATTTTAATTCAATTCTATTCAATTCATTTATTTATTTGTTTATTTACCTATCTTCTTTTCTGTGGTATTACGTGTTACTGTCTGTTCTGACCGTATCTGCTGAGGGTAATTTTCTCTTTGGTTTTCCGGTTTCTTGTCCATCATCCTGACCCCCCCCCCACCCCCCCACCCCTACTCACACAACCATCCCCACCCCTTTTCAAATCTCTCCTTTTATCTATAGTTTATCGTCATTGTATATTTTCATCACGGTGCACTATTTCTTGAACGACATCTTTATTGTCATGTACACTTCTACGTTGTGGGATGGACACGGGGGTGGTTGTGCTTTCTTTGTCTTCTTCCCCCCCCCCCCTCTCTCTCTGTGTATGTATGTATGTATGTCTCCCCCTGTGTGTGTGTGTGTGTGTGTGTGTGTGTGTGTGTGTGTGTGTGTGTGTGTGTGTGTGTGCATTTTGTATTGTGACATCATGTTTGTATTCTGGCAAATATAATTTTTGCATTGCGATATAACAATATTTGTGTTGTAGTATTGCGTGTTGTGGGCTTACAGGTTTTGTTTTGTGGCTTTATTTATATATATATTTTTTTATGGCGGTATCATACTTCTTGTATCATTCTTAAAGATACGTTTAAGCATTGTAGTCCTTGTATTATGACGGATTAATTTCATTTCGTTGAAATACATTTTTAAAGTTGCAGTATTATGCACACACAAAAAATCCATATTGTCACACAATTTTGTCTTGTGGTGCTACAGTGTTTGTTTTGTTATATTATGATCGTAACGTTGTAACAATATTATGATTAGTAGTGTTATTATCATTGTTGTTGTTACTACTACTACTACTATCATCATTTGTTGTTGTTGTTTTTGTTATCATTATTTTGTTATTGTTATCATTGTTATCATTCATTGTGACGTTCTAAATTCGCAGTAAAATATGAATATAATGAATTCTACTCATATCGTTGGACTTTGAGTGGAACTGGCAGAACCATACATTGATACAACAAAATGCTGCTGGAAATAGGGTAAAGTACACAAATAACATGAGCGCTTGCTACCCTTGGCACATACTGGTTTTCTATAATTATGCTTCGAATCATGCCACGAGCAAGTTGAACACCAACGTGTGTGTGTGTGTGTGTGTGTGTGTGTGTGTGTGTGTGTGTGTGTGTGTGTGTGTGTGCGTGTGTGTGTGTGTGTGTGTGTGTGTGTGTGAGAGAGAGAGAGAGAGAGAGGAGAGAGAGAGAGAGGAGAGGGGGGGGGGACATTAAACTATAGTTATACTCTGATGATTTTTTTTCCAGTTAAGTGCTACTGTGAGAAGACTTTAATGGTGAAAGGAAGAAGAGAAAAACAAATGAAACGAATAGAAAAAAAGAATGACAGAAAGAAAATACAACCAAAAAAAAATCCTTAAGCATAAACAGACAGACAAACACAGATCGAACAGAAGCAGAAAGACGAAAAGAAACAAAACTCTATGAAAGTGAGAGAGAGAAAAACAATCAGCAGTAAGAAAAAGAAAAGGCTGAGGAGAAAGAAGACAGAATGATTGGCTTCTGAGTTATAGCTGATGCAGAAAAAAAAGGAAGATAAAAGAAGAAAGTGACAAGCGGCTAGGCATGCGGTTGATTAAAAGAGAGAGAGAGAGAGAGAGAGAGAGAGAGAGAGAGAGAG
The DNA here is from genome assembly GCA_018398815.1 of Conus ventricosus. Classification (NCBI taxonomy): domain Eukaryota; kingdom Metazoa; phylum Mollusca; class Gastropoda; order Neogastropoda; family Conidae; genus Conus; species Conus ventricosus. The sequence goes on from CM031601.1 coordinate 4,969,868, forward strand.
AGAGAGAGAGAGAGAGAGGACAAAGACAGAGGGAGAGAGAGAGAGACTGAGGGAGAGACAGACTCGGGGAGAGAGACAGACAGACAAATAGACAGAGTGACACAGAGACAGAAAAAGGGCAATGGAAGGCTCTCTCTCTCTCTCTCTCTCTCTCTCTCTCTCTCTCTCTGTCTCTCTCTCTCTCTCTTTCTCTCTCTCTCGGTGACTTATAGTGCGTACGTGAATCGTGCCAATCCATGAACCTATGAAAGAAGTTTTGTTTTTGGCAGAGAGTACTCTCTTGGTTTATGTATACCAATGCACGCTGCACACATAGCTGACCGTCGCACACCAATGCACGTGCACACATAGCTGACCGTCGCACACCAATGCACGCTGCACACATAGCTGACCGTCGCACACCAATGCACGCTGCACACATAGCTGACCGTCGCACACCAATGCACGCTGCACACATAGCTGACCGTCGCACACCAATGCACGCTGCACACATAGCTGACCGTCGCACACCAATGCACGCTGCACACATAGCTGACCGTCGCACACCAATGCACGCTGCACACATAGCTGACCGTCGCACACCAATGCACGCTGCACACATAGCTGACCGTCGCACACCAATGCACGCTGCACACATAGCTGACCGTCGCACACCAATGCACGCTGCACACATAGCTGACCGTCGCACACCAATGCACGCTGCACACATAGCTGACCGTCGCACACCAATGCACGCTGCACACATAGCTGACCGTCGCACACCAATGCACGCTGCACACATAGCTGACCGTCGCACACCAATGCACGCTGCACACATAGCTGACCGTCGCACACCAATGCACGCTGCACACATAGCTGACCGTCGCACACCAATGCACGCTGCACACATAGCTGACCGTCGCACACCAATGCACGCTGCACACATAGCTGACCGTCGCACACCAATGCACGCTGCACACATAGCTGACCGTCGCACACCAATGCACGCTGCACACATAGCTGACCGTCGCACACCAATGCACGCTGCACACATAGCTGACCGTCGCACACCAATGCACGCTGCACACATAGCTGACCGTCGCACACCAATGCACGCTGCACACATAGCTGACCGTCGCACACCAATGCACGCTGCACACATAGCTGACCGTCGCACACCAATGCACGCTGCACACATAGCTGACCGTCGCACACCAATGCACGCTGCACACATAGCTGACCGTCGCACACCAATGCACGCTGCACACATAGCTGACCGTCGCACACCAATGCACGCTGCACACATAGCTGACCGTCGCACACCAATGCACGCTGCACACATAGCTGACCGTCGCACACCAATGCACGCTGCACACATAGCTGACCGTCGCACACCAATGCACGCTGCACACATAGCTGACCGTCGCACACCAATGCACGCTGCACACATAGCTGACCGTCGCACACCAATGCACGCTGCACACATAGCTGACCGTCGCACACCAATGCACGCTGCACACATAGCTGACCGTCGCACACCAATGCACGCTGCACACATAGCTGACCGTCGCACACCAATGCACGCTGCACACATAGCTGACCGTCGCACACCAATGCACGCTGCACACATAGCTGACCGTCGCACACCAATGCACGCTGCACACATAGCTGACCGTCGCACACCAATGCACGCTGCACACATAGCTGACCGTCGCACACCAATGCACGCTGCACACATAGCTGACCGTCGCACACCAATGCACGCTGCACACATAGCTGACCGTCGCACACCAATGCACGCTGCACACATAGCTGACCGTCGCACACCAATGCACGCTGCACACATAGCTGACCGTCGCACACCAATGCACGCTGCACACATAGCTGACCGTCGCACACCAATGCACGCTGCACACATAGCTGACCGTCGCACACCAATGCACGCTGCACACATAGCTGACCGTCGCACACCAATGCACGCTGCACACATAGCTGACCGTCGCACACCAATGCACGCTGCACACATAGCTGACCGTCGCACACCAATGCACGCTGCACACATAGCTGACCGTCGCACACCAATGCACGCTGCACACATAGCTGACCGTCGCACACCAATGCACGCTGCACACACAGCTGACCGTCGCACACCAATGCACGCTGCACACATAGCTGACCGTCGCACACCAATGCACGCTGCACACATAGCTGACCGTCGCACACCAATGCACGCTGCACACATAGCTGACCGTGGCACACCAATGCACGCTGCACACATAGCTGACCGTGGCACACCAATGCACGCTGCACACATAGCTGACCGTGGCACACCAATGCACGCTGCACACATAGCTGACCGTCGCACACCAATGCACGCTGCACACATAGCTGACCGTGGCACACCAATGCACGCTGCACACATAGCTGACCGTCGCACACCAATGCACGCTGCACACATAGCTGACCGTCGCACACCAATGCACGCTGCACACATAGCTGACCGTCGCACACCAATGCACGCTGCACACATAGCTGACCGTCGCACACCAATGCACGCTGCACACATAGCTGACCGTCGCACACCAATGCACGCTGCACACATAGCTGACCGTCGCACACCAATGCACGCTGCACACATAGCTGACCGTCGCACACCAATGCACGCTGCACACATAGCTGACCGTCGCACACCAATGCACGCTGCACACATAGCTGACCGTCGCACACCAATGCACGCTGCACACATAGCTGACCGTCGCACACCAATGCACGCTGCACACATAGCTGACCGTCGCACACCAATGCACGCTGCACACATAGCTGACCGTCGCACACCAATGCACGCTGCACACATAGCTGACCGTCGCACACCAATGCACGCTGCACACATAGCTGACCGTCGCACACCAATGCACGCTGCACACATAGCTGACCGTCGCACACCAATGCACGCTGCACACATAGCTGACCGTCGCACACCAATGCACGCTGCACACATAGCTGACCGTCGCACACCAATGCACGCTGCACACATAGCTGACCGTCGCACACCAATGCACGCTGCACACATAGCTGACCGTCGCACACCAATGCACGCTGCACACATAGCTGACCGTCGCACACCAATGCACGCTGCACACATAGCTGACCGTCGCACACCAATGCACGCTGCACACATAGCTGACCGTCGCACACCAATGCACGCTGCACACATAGCTGACCGTCGCACACCAATGCACGCTGCACACATAGCTGACCGTCGCACACCAATGCACGCTGCACACATAGCTGACCGTCGCACACCAATGCACGCTGCACACATAGCTGACCGTCGCACACCAATGCACGCTGCACACATAGCTGACCGTCGCACACCAATGCACGCTGCACACATAGCTGACCGTCGCACACCAATGCACGCTGCACACATAGCTGACCGTCGCACACCAATGCACGCTGCACACATAGCTGACCGTCGCACACCAATGCACGCTGCACACATAGCTGACCGTCGCACACCAATGCACGCTGCACACAAGCTGACCGTCGCACACCAATGCACGCTGCACAATAGCTGACCGTCGCACACCAATGCACGCTGCACACATAGCTGACCGTCGCACACCAAGCACGCTGCACATAGCTGACCGTGGCACACCAATGCACGCTGCACACATAGCTACCGTGGCACACCAATGCACGCTGCACACATAGCTGACCGTGGCACACCAATGCACGCTGCACACATAGCTGACCGTCGCACACCAATGCACGCTGCACACATAGCTGACCGTGGCACACCAATGCACGCTGCACACATAGCTGACCGTCGCACACCAATGCACGCTGCACACATAGCTGACCGTCGCACACCAATGCACGCTGCACACATAGCTGACCGTCGCACACCAATGCACGCTGCACACATAGCTGACCGTCGCACACCAATGCACGCTGCACACATAGCTGACCGTCGCACACCAATGCACGCTGCACACACAGCTGACCGTCGCACACCAATGCACGCTGCACACACAGCTGACCGTCGCACACCAATGCACGCTGCACACACAGCTGACCGTCGCACACCAATGCACGTGCACACACTGACCGTCGCACCTGCACGCTGCACACACAGCTGACCGTCGACACCAATGCACGCTGCACACACAGCTGACCGTCGCACACCAATGCACGCTGCACACACAGCTGACCGTCGCACTGGGAAGAAAAGAAAAAAGAGTGAACAAACAAACAAAACGTAGGCGAAGATCAGCTCAGTGTTGCCTTAACTCTATTGGCTCAGTGTTGCCTTAACTCTATTGGCTCAGTGTTGCCTTAACTCTATTGGCTCAGTGTTGCCTTAACTCTATTCGCGTGTGCATGCATGTAGAAGATGAACATTCGCATGTTAACGATCCCTTGATCCATGTCAAGATCAAAGGGATTGTGGAAACATAAAAATACATGGTATGCATTCGACCGAAAAACAAAATATTGTTCTGTGAACAGTCGGATAAAGAAAAAAGAAAATGAAAGGGTGAGGAGTTGAGGCAGGGGTGGAGAGGTGGCAGAGAGAGACAGACAGACAGAGAAAGAGACAGAGAAATTTACATACAAAGGACCAGAGAGATACAGAAAGAATTACACACAAAACTCAGAGAGAGAGAGAGAGAGAGAGAGAGAGAGAGAGAGAGAGAGAGAGAGAGAGAGAGATTCTCGTGGTATGGGAGCTAGATACCACGTGCTGGCGAAAGATGAATATTTCATTTTACCAACGCCATCAATGTCTCGTCTATCTGGTACAAGTGACAGTGACTTGGAAAAGATGCCATGGCCGTTTCTAACGCCCGTCAGAGCTTGTGAATTGGCAGTTCAAGAATAAGAACGTGCAGTCATCCCCTCGCCCTCCCCAGCCCGCCTCTTTCATCACCGACACCCACTGCCCACCCGTACCTCCCACCCCTTTACAGAAATTCATGCACCCCTTTCCAACAGCTGCCATCTCCCACCCCCACCCCTAGCCCCCGTTAAAAAAAATTACAAAGAATAAGCAAAAATAATAAATAAAACCTCAGACGAAACCCTTTAGCAGCCTGTTTAATGAATGTTACTGTAAGTTATTTGTTGACAGATATTTAATGAGTGTTACTGTAAGTTATTTGTTGACAGATATTTAATGAATGTTACTGTAAGTTATTTGTTGACAGATATTCAATGAATGTTACTGTAAGTTATTTGTTGACAGATATTTAATGAATGTTACTGTAAGTTATTTGTTGACAGATATTTAATGAATGTTACTGTAAGTTATTTGTTGACAGATATTTAATGAATGTTACTGTAAGTTATTTGTTGACAGATATTTAATGAATGTTACTGTAAGTTATTTGGTGACAGATATTTAATGAATGTTGCTGTAAGTTATTTGTTGACAGATATTTAATGAATGTTGCTGTAAGTTATTTGTTGACAGATATTTAATCAATGTTACTGTAAGTTATTTGTTGACAGATATTTAATGAATGTTACTGTAAGTTATTTGTTGACAGATATTTAATGAATGTTACTGTAAGTTATTTGTTGACAGATATTTAATGAATGTTACTGTAAGTTATTTGTTGACAGACACAAGCTGTTGTGCCTAGAAGAAATAAATAGTTTCTTTTACTTCTCAATGTTTGGATTTAGATTTCAAGTCCTGAAAAGGCTAACTGTGATTCTCACTACGCAGACGTCAATGACCATAAACACGCCTTTCAGTCTGTTTTCCGTAGATCCTTATTTGGAAGACAAAAAGTGTACGAATTAAAGATACGTAAAGTGCCGTGCGATGTTACGAAAGAAACAGCTGAAGGACTGGGTGAGCAGAGCAGAGAAAACGTTGTTTGAACACTTTCCATATACTAATGACAAAGAAGACCCCCACCCCCACCCTCTCTCTCTCTCTCTCTCTCCCTCTCTCTCTCTCTCTCTCTCTCTCTCTCTCTCTCTCTCTCTCTCTCTCTGTGTGTGTGTGTGTGTGTGTGTGTGTGTGTGTGTGTGTGTGTGTGTGTGTGTGTGTGTGTGTGTGCGCGCGCACGTTTTTGCGTGTGGTATACCCAGCGGCTTTGGACAAGAATCCTCGATTGTCCAAACCATAAGCATTCGCTCATGCCTCGTTTACGAAGAAAACAATGCATACAAAACCGGGCTCGCGGCAGTCATTCGGTGCATAAACCATCCAGGTCCCCCCGTTTTCCCCGGTCTCTTTTTATCGCCAGCACCGCCCGCTCTCCGGAGCAGCCATCTCGAGAGCGAAGTGAAGGCTGGGTATTTGCCGTGCATGATCATGCATTAATGATTGATTTATCCCGATAAATCTTGTTGCCTTTCAATTAAATATCATCCCCTAGAAATGAGCCTGCCCATCCCGGCTTCTCGCGCTCGCTGCCTTCCCTTTCTTTTTGCAGGGACCGTCTCGGAGACGTGTCGTGGCGGGATGGTTCAGCGCACGCCGCGTTCTCTTCGCCGACAAACTTCAGTGCCAGCGCCTCATACCCCCAACCCCCCTCTCCCACCTTCCGCCGCCTGCCAGCTTCCTCCACCCTCGTCACCGTCACTCTCTTCTTCCCGCCTTCCGTACGCTTCTTCCTCCTCCCCGCTGAGAAATGCGTCGGTTCTATTGAGAGCGAGTTAAACCCAATCTATTCTTCAGAAAAAAAGAGAAATATATCGTTTTCTGATTAACTAAAAAAATATAGGAAAGTGACAGCTGCTGGAAAATTTTTACCAAAAAAAAAAAAAAATAATAAATGATGTGTTGTCGATAAAAACCATATTATTATGTTTTATTCCATTGTGTTTTGATTTTTTTTTTTTTAATAAATAGTTGGAATCCGTTCTAAGAAAGTTGAGTGTATGTCCATAAATACACCAATACAGACGGAGTGTACAAAGCTCAATACAAAGTAGGAAGGCGCATGGGAATGAAAAATCTTGCATCATCCTACTATTTGAATCTTCCTGTCTTCAGCATCCCACGTAAAGATAATCAAATGTACAAAATGAAACTTAAATACAGACACAGGCCTGCCCCGTGACACAATGTAACTCTATTCCATTGGAAGTGTCGTGTGTGTTGAAACTAAAGCGGACACTTAGGTCTGCCCCGTGACACAATGTAACTCTGTTCCATTGGAAGTGTCGTGTGTGTTGAAACTAAAGCGGACACTTAGGTCTGCCCGTGACACAATGTAACTCTGTTCCATTGGAAGTGTCGTGTGTGTTGAAACTAAAGCGGACACTTAGGTCTGCCCCGTGACACAATGTAACTCTGTTCCATTGGAAGTGTCGTGTGTGTTGAAACTAAAGCGGACAATTTAATATTAATTATGTTTTAAAGATATTTTGTGTTGAACATGAAGATGACCGTGTAGAGTACTATGTAGAAAATTCTTTCTGTGTTGAAACTGATGTTTACAGTTTAGATATTAACAAGTATAGACTACGTTTTGAAACTGAGACTGTGATAAACATTAATATAAAGTTATGCAATGTACTAAAGGTGAACAAACTTGAGTATTGTTAAAGAGAGAGAGAGAGAGAGAGAGAGAGAGAGAGAGAAGAGAGAGAGAGAGAGAGAGAGAGGAGAGAGAGAGATCACTTCAGTCTAACGAGTTTCCTTCGACACAAACCTCAAATTGAAAATAGCCGGAACATTGTGAATCTTTTGGACTCACTGAAGTTAAAGAATTGTACCTTAACAATTTTCGCCCAGCTTTCCATCTCAGACTTTAGAAAATAGTGGTTATGCCAGTAAACTAGCTGTTATACATAGCCTGCCCATCAGCATGGCTGAACACAAACCTATGTGTTTATGATATGAACTCAGTCAAGTTGGATTTTTTTAATCAAAGGCTCACACATAAACAGGAAGATGAGATTTAATGAATAAATCAGCAACAAAGAAGGACTCTGGGCAGCGATTGGCGAAGGATACAAAACTGACAAAGTATGCCATGTTATCAGCCAAAAGATGAGCTTTAGGAAGGTTTCAAGATTCGGTTGTGCGAGGCTTAGCCAAGGGTTGTTGGTCGCTTTGGTGTGCTAGCTCACTGCTCAGGACACTCCTAATCTAAACCAGCACCATTACATGACAAGGCCAGACCACACTACCGGGAAATACTGTCGCTGCGACACGATTTTATGAGCGACAGTATTATATACGACACCGGCACTGTTGAACAAACATGACCATCTAACGGACGAACAAGCTCTGTAACAAAGAATTAAGTGTGCGGAAGAGTGTCTTCGACTGTTCTGGAAAATCTCCTCATCTTTTGAATGTTGCACATTAGAGTAGAGAGATGGGAGGGGAGAGTGCTTATAATTGTGTTACAAGCAATGAGATAATGAAATATACTTGGTTCAAGTGGAGCATGAGCCATCATGCCACAGGGTTTGATAAAAGAATGTGAAAGACTATGGACACATTCACTGAGGACACTTGTTAAGTTTTGTGATAAATACTCTTCGTTTTGCGTGTATGTGTGTCTTATCCTTTGATGTATGTGTGAGAGAGAGAGAGAGAGAGAGAGAGAGAGAGAGAGAGAGAGAGAGAGAGAGAGAGAGAGAGAGAGAGAGAGAGGGAGGGGGAGAGAGATGTTATTTTATCTTATTAATTGTTTACGATAATCAATTGAAAGAAAATAGTTTTTGAATAAATAAAGTATCTAATTTTTTGATCAGAAAAGAATCTGGTCATCTGGCAACAAACAGTCATCACCGTTCCCGTTTGTTTCAGTCACCGTTTTTAAATCCAACATATTTTTTCATATGTGTGATATACCTAAAATGGACTCGAACTGCTTTTCTTTTAAATTTCTTAAGTCATCATGCAGTAAAGTGTGTACTCCATAGTTACCATTTATTACAAATTCATATTTTGCAATCATTATAGAGGTTAAAGTAAAACAAAAAACAAAACAAAAAAACCGTGGCTTAAAGCCCACAAAAGTCCCCTTAATGCATTTGGGTTTGCTTTTGTTGATGAAGGTTACAAACACATACTACATGCACACATAACCCATTTTTAACATCGTTGAATGCAAACTTCTGTGGTTTTGGCATGAATACCATTAAGCATTTATCAGAAACTTGATTCGTGAATCATTAATATACCGAATGCCTCAGCAAGGATGAAGGGTCCCTAGGAAGCAGCTGGCGAAGGACACAAAACTAACAAAGCAAGCCATGCTATCAGCCAGAAGATGAGCCGAAGGAAGTTTCAGGATTCGGTTGTGCGAGGCTTAGCCAAGGGATGGTGGTTGCTTTGGTGTGCTAACTCACTGCAAGCTATCAGTTGTGCTGGCTCAGGACACTCCAGATCTAGGCCAGCACAACCATTAGGCCCTATATTCCGTGACCAGGCCACGCTAGTGGTCCCTCTATCTCATGCTGCGAAACTATACTTCCGAACCTAATGGTCACTGTTACTTGACTCAACCTACTGGACGAACAAGCCTGAAATCTTAGGAATAGTTTGGTAATACGTTAGCACCACCATTCGAACGTTGAATAAGGATCTAATTTCCTCTGAATGTGTATATGTATATTTTTACACGTACGCGCACACACACACGCGCACACGCACGCGCGCGCGCGCGCGCGCGCGCGCACGCACACACACACACACACACACACACACACACACACACACACACACACACACACCACACACACACACACATACGCGTGCGCGCGCAAAGAGAGGGAAAGAAAGAGAAGGATGATGATATGTGTACGTGGGAGAGAAGGGGGAAGAGAGTCAGCCAATCATGGAAGCCACTTAATAGATAGAGAGCGGGTTTACTAAAGATCTCAAAGATCAACAAATCATAAGACATACCATATTACAACATGAAAATATCCAGTGAACTCGACAGTCATAAAATGGCACTTTCAAGTATTTCTATTTAGTCAAAATGTGTTGATTTGACACTTCTTCTAGTTTTTAGTGGGATTTTTTTGTGTTTTGTTTTTTCCCTAGCCATGCTTGCTGGTCAGTCCAGTTTACATTACGAATTCTGCTGTCTGCCGTACTATCATCATCTTTCCTCAGGGCTTCTCCCGGGGGTCCAGTCACTGGGCTGAGTGAGGTGCCTCAGGATGCTGAAGATAGGACACGACTGCAGGATGCTGTCTGAGGACCACGTCTGGCGTCTCCGGACGCTGGAGGTGGGTCAGGACTTCTTAGGATGTGGACTGATGTCTGTGAGACAAGTCTGCTTCATCAGGATACTGAAAGTAGGTCAGGGCTGTAGGATGAAGTCTGGTGTCTGTGGACCCAGTCTGTTCCCTCAGAGTACTGAAGATAGGACAGAACTGCAGGATGGGGTCTGCTGTGGACCTCGTCTGATGACACAGAGTACTGAGGTGGGCCAGTGTCTGTGGACCATCGGGTACCTGAGGGCACTGAAGGTGAGATGGGACGGCGGGACATGGTCTGCTGTCTGAGGGCTCTCTTGTTACCTCAGGGCACTGCTGGGGGAAACACGACGGCGGGACATGGTCTGCTGTCTGAGGGCTCTCTTGTTACCTCAGGCCACTGCTGGGGGGAACAGGACTGCGGGACATGGTCTGCTGTCTGAGGGCTCTCTTGTTACCTCAGGGCACTGCTGGGGGAAACAGGACTGTGGGACATGGTCTGCTGTCTGATGGCTCTCTTGTTACCTCAGGGCATTGCTGGGGAAACAGGACGGCGGGACATGGTCTGCTGTCTGAGGGCTGTCTTGTTACCTCAGGGCACTGCTGGGGGAAACAGGACGGCGGGACATGGTCTGCTGTCTGAGGGCTCTCTTGTTACCTCAGAGCACTGCTGGGGGAAACACGACGGCGGGACATGGTCTGCTGTCTGAGGGCTGTCTTGTTACCTCAGGGCACTGCTGGGGAAAACAGGACGGCGGGACATGGTCTGCTGTCTGAGGGCTCTCTTGTTACCTCAGGGCACTGCTGGGTGAAACAGGACTGTGGGACATGGTCTGCTGTCTGAGGGCTCTCTTGTTACCTCAGGGCACTGGAGGTGAAACAGGACTGTGGGACATGGTCTACGGTCTGAGGGCTCTCTTGTTACCTCAGGGCACTGGAAATGAAACAGGACTGCGGGACATGGTCTGCTGTCTGAGGGCTCTCTTGTTACCTCAGGGCACTGCTGGGGGAAACAGGACTGTGGGATATGGTCTGCTGTCTGAGGGCTGTCTTGTTACCTCAGGGCACTGAAGGTGAAACAGGACGGCGGGACGTGGTCTGCTGTCTGAGCTCTCTCTTGTTACCTCAGGGCACTGGAGGGGAAACAGGACTGTGGGACATGGTCTGCTGTCTGAGGGTTGTCTTGTTACCTCAGGGCACTGAAGGTGAAACAGGACTGCAGGACGTGGTCTGCTGTCTGAGGGCTGTCTTGTTACCTCAGGGCACTGAAGGTGAAACAGGACTGCAGGACGTGGTCTGCTGTCTGAGGGCTGTCTTGTTACCTCAGGGCACTGAAGGTGAAACAGGACTGCGGGACGTGGTCTGCTGTCTGAGGGCTGTCTTGTTACCTCAGGGCACTGAAGGTGAAACGGGACTGCAGGACGTGGTCTGCTGTCTGAGGGCTGTCTTGTTACCTCAGGGCACTGGAGGTGAAACAGTACTGCAGGACGTGGTCTGCTGTCTGAGGGCTGTCTTGTTACCTCAGGGCACTGGAGGTGAAACAGGACGGCGGGACGTGGTCTGCTGTCTGAGGGCTGTCTTGTTACCTCAGGGCACTGAAGGTGAAACAGGACTGCAGGACGTGGTCTGCTGTCTGAGGGCTCTCTTGTTACCTCAGGGCACTGAAGGTGAAACAGGACTGTGGGACATGGTCTGCTGTCTGAGGGCTGTCTTGTTACCTCAGGGCACTGAAGGTGAAACAGGACTGCAGGACGTGGTCTGCTGTCTGAGGGCTGTCTTGTTTCCTCAGGGCACTGGAGGTGAAACAGGACGGCGGGACATGGTCTGCTGTCTGAGGGCTGTCTTGTTACCTCAGAGCACTGCTGGGGGAAACAGGACGGCGGGACGTGGTCTGCTGTCTGAGGGCTGTCTTGTTACCTCAGGGCACTGGAGGTGAAACAGGACTGCAGGACGTGGTCTGCTGTCTGAGGGCTGTCTTGTTACCTCAGGGCACTGGAGGTGAAACAGGACTGCAGGACGTGGTCTGGCATTATGTCCATTCATGTCCTTGTCCATCCATTGTCAGGGGATGGACATGGACAAGAAGCTGGCAGTGACCACCACTGAACCCAGATATTGTGACTTGGTGCGCTGTATCAAGCTAGACGTCCTTAGACGTTGACTTGTTTGACTCTGTCAACTTGGTGGATATTGTCCTATTCCTAAAAGTGATAACTTGTTGGGCAGTATCGACCTTGCGGTTGCTATCTTGCTCAGATCCTAAATGCAAACCTTTCCTCCTTGAAATCTTTTTTTATTTGACACAAAACATACACATACAAGCAATACATTGTGGACTTAACTAATTCAGAGATTAAAAATAGTAGGAAAACAAATTGGCTCAGCCTGTACAGTAGATCCACACAGACCTCTGCATTCAAACCTCCATGAAATCATTGGGTAGCTTCCGAAGAATGGTCTCCACCTTTCTGTGGGACACTCGGAATATGTGTTCGGGTTTATTTTCATATCTGCCTCTGAAAGACTCTTCGATTCAATTTTGTTGGGAGAATGGCAAGATGCCGAGGAGGGATCCGTAGACAGTTCTAGACACGAGAAACCCCCTTTCAGTTGTCCTTCATTCGTCTCTTGGCTGTGTAGGAGGGTCCGACACTCTGTGAGGAAAACTAGTGTCTTTCGGCGTCTCTCTTTGTGTAGGAGGGTCCGACACTCTGTGAGGAAAACTAGTGTCTTTCGGTGTGTCTCTTTGTGTAGGAAGGTCCGACACTCTGTGAGGAAAACTAGTGTCTTTCGGTGTCTCTCTTTCGTTGAGAATCTGAGCTGTTGAGAGGATACATGTCTGGATCTGCCTTCTCAGCCATAATAATAATTTTTTAAAAAAATCTCAACTGTGAAAAGCTGTCATTCAATATTGAACCGGCCTTATCTGGCACGGATGAAATTCAATTTGACTTGATAGGTTTGGGGCTTATTTTCATCGACAAAGGCAGGTTCAGGAAAATCTAAATTACAAATCTGATTGCTGACCAGAACCGTAAGTCATGAGCGTATCATTGCGTGTAATATATCTTTCAAGACACTAATCGCTGTATCATTTTGCCACATTTCATCCAATTGAAAAAATGATTCATTGCAGCACAATATTCTGACAATCCTATAACCGTTAGTACCATATACATCAGCATTTTCACAGTTCGTGTGTTGAACGATTCTACAACAGCTCTGTGAACTTGGGGTTCATAACTTTAGGGGAGTGGAAGGAGCAGAAGATGGATTCAGCACAAAGCAGAATACTAATATAATGAATTAAAAAATGTGAAGAAAAAAAAATGGAAACAACCGAGAATTAAGGTAAACACCCATCAGACTGAACTCTCCAGTTCGGCGCACCCGGCAGAGCGCATGGAGTGGGGAGGGGAGCTGTGGGGATTATCTTGTCAGGAGACGGTCGATTGAAATGGTGCCCTCCGTTCCCCCACCTACCCGCCTTCTTGTCAGCTATGTGTCTGTAGACAAGACACTCCTCTGCACCTTTTCTTTGGCTGATAAGATTAAGAGAGAGAGAGAGAGGGGGGGGGGGGGGGTGAGGAGACGGAGGGAGGGAGACACAGAGAGAAAAAGAGAGAATGTGTCTCTGGTGTTTGTGTGTGTGTGTGTATGTATGTGTGTGTGTGTGTGTGTGCGCGCGCGCGCGCACGTGTGTGTGTGTGTGTGTGTGTGTGTGTGTGTGTGTGTGTGTGTGTGTGTGTGTGTGTGTGTGAGAGAGAGAGAGAGAGAGAGAGAGAGAGAGAGACTTTCGACGAAATACAAATCTGTTTGATCACTTAAGAACTGAAAATGTAGACGAATGACTAAGCGTATTTGATCAGCAAGTTCCTCCGAACTTACTGTACCTTCAACAGCAACTTTAGATGCTCATCCTTTCCCCATAGTCCTTCCCTCCAGTCGCAAAACAAACAGGAAAAAAAAAAAAACAAAAAAAAAAAACAAACGGAAGTAAGTGCAGCGATTTGGATGCGTCTTGGCAGACGGCGGCCGATTGGACTGGTGCTGTCCGTGACCTCACGGACCCCTTGTCAACTACGTGTCTGTGGGTGGGATACTCTTTCTCGGGGCCTTTTCTCCCAAAGTGAAATTAAAACGGTTCCATGGAAACAGGCAGAGATTCAAGCCTCGGTGTATAGCTGCACTTGAAGTACTCGTTTTGATTTTGCGTTGGTTTCATGGTGTTGTTTTTGTTTGACATTTTATCAGCGGAGTATGATGATGACAAGGAGGACTGTCCGTCTTACGTACCATTAACAGTAGGTGTGCCCTTTCATTACTTAGAAAAACAAATTCTGTGCTCGCCGAACGAATGAACTAACACCAGTTACTGACATGTCCTCAGGATGATTGAACCGAAGACACAGTCGACCAGATCACATGGTCTTTCTCTCTTTCTTGCATCTTGAGGTGATTTGTACACATGAAGGGGGGGGGGGGGGGGGGGGTTACAGGGGGAGATTTTTGCCAGAAATTTGACGGAAATGTGCGGTGCTTCTGATCTAGAGAATGTTTTGGTCTGCACTCGAATATCTCCCACTGTCTCATCTTCGGCACTGAAGAGCCACACAAATGCACCAGTCAGAAAACACATTCAATTATTATGCACATCCTGTGAATTCTACTTTAGAAAAAAAAGAAGTGAAGAGCTTCTTCATCTACATGTGGAAACTCAGGAAGACAGTACCTACGAGGTTGATAAAACTGAACAAGTCATCATCTTTAGTTGAGACCTGGTTCTCTTCCTCCTCCTCTTCCACCTTCTGTGGCCCGTGGATGTTGTGCAGGGAGCCTGATGTCCCCGTGGATCGCCCGTGGATGTTGTGCAGGGGAGCCTGATGTCAACGTGGATCGCCCGTGGATGTTGTGCAGGGGAGCCTGATGTCCACGTGGACATCTGGAAGCACAAGGCAGGGCCGAGCCACGATGCCGACCAGGAGGAGAAACTGGGTGAGAAGAGGTGTGGTATGAGGGAATGGAGGTAGGGGTCAGTAGCATCGCTAGTGAAGATGACATATTTCATTCAGGCAGCCAGACTGGTAATTTTCACATGTCCCAGAATGCGGAAAGAAAAGAAAAAAAGAGGAAGAAATATCTGACGTGGCAACACACTGAAAATACATAACATAGAACGCAAAATAATAACATAGAATCGTAGAATATAGGCATGTATGACGATGTAAAGAGGGCTTTTTCTGCATTCCAATGAATCTACAAGATTCTTATGATGTGTCATGAGTATATTGGCAACTTTGTAGGAGTGGAAGCAGAAACACGTCATGATCCTTCCGTCAAAGCCTCGCGGCTAGTTCGCGCGCTAGACGTAAAATTCCTGCATAACCTGGTCCTAGGCTCAGCATGATAATGGTAAACAAGATGCAAAGCATATAAACGTACTCCAAGTTTATCTTGAATACGCATGTACATGTCAGGAGCATGTTTACTATGAAAATACATAACTTACATATGGAAAGAGGCCCCGATTTGTCGCAAGATCATCCAAACCGCTTATAAATTGGCCAAGTTTTTCTGAGATATTCCATAAAAAGAGAAAAAACCGTTTTGGGCCGTTATAGCCTCTAGTAACAACTATTCTGGTAAACTAAAACATCGGGCATCATCCGTGGCCTATAATAAACATACATACAAATTCTCAGAAAGATCGGCCCAAAAGTTTTGTCTTGAGCGAGTGGAACACATTTTGACCACGGACAGACACACAGACAGCATTTCTTCGTTCCCATTGTAAAGTACTCCCTGTTCTGTAAGAACTGGGAGTACAGAAAGGATGTGCAACAGAGTTACAGCGTAAATTAGCATAAAATCTATACAAGTTTGTCGGATCAATCGGTAATCCTTGTGCAAAATTCTGTCTACTGTGCATCGGCCGAAAGCTAATCCTAGCCTAACCCAAACGTAATTCAACCCTATCCCTAGCTCTAGACTTTTCACGAAACCAGAACAACCCCCCACCCCTCCCCATTTATAATACTCGTAAGAGTGATCTCCTCTGATCATGACATTTGCATTCTCGACAAACTTGTACGATTTTCCGGTTGTATGTTTGTAAAGCGATGCAGCGTAGCGCAGCTTTTTATTATAGCTTCCGATGATTCGTCATCAAACCATAAAAGCCTTGAATTTGAATTAGTTTGGCGTACCCGGCTTCTCAGTCTCAGTGTGAATTCTGTTGATAAGCCGACATAAAGCACATAAGTGTTATATCGAGTTATTTACTTATATATTCAATTATCTATCTATTCATTCATACGGCTGAATAGTTACTACAACAAAAAATGGATAAATAGATAAATAAATGAATAAAAAAGAAGAAAAGAAGAAAAAAACGTCAAATAATTTACAGAGTAAGGTAAATCTATTTTACACTTCATGTTCCTTTCGCTTCGAAAAGAAGCGCTTGCGATGCTGAACTACTCAATAAAATTTTGTGAGGAAAAAAAAAAAAGAACGTGACGACGAATAAGGACTTTCAACAAATACAGTCGACAGCGCTGGCTCATGGGGGAGTCGGATCGAACGTCGTCGCGTGTTTGCGTCATCCACTCTTTTTTGTGTGATCTCGGTGACGCCAGAGGATTGGCCCAGACAAACTGAACCCCTGGGGCCGTGGTGTGCCGCCGAAAATGGTGATCACCATGGAAACGTGGCAGAAGCAGCATCAAAGATCCATGGTGCAGTGATCGATGGAGATGATTGATGGGGCGCGAGACTTGGGCACCCTTCTTCTTTGTGGTTCGTATTAACGATGGTGGTCGCCCAGACCGCTTGAAAATGGGAAGGGACTACTGCTGTCCTGTGTCTGGTTCGTGTATAGGAAGTCGCCGGAATGGGTCTCTCGGAATACTAGGGATCTGGAGGTGTTTGAATCGGTCTTTCTGCTTGATGTTTGAATCGGTCTTTCTGCTTGATGTATGTTATACTGGTGGGATAGATCGTTTGGAGATTGGGGGACATAGATGGGGTCTACATTGTTCTTTGTGGTTGATAGGTTCTGTGTCGGTCGAATAGATCTCTTGTGAGATAAAGGGACCGAGAGGGGGTTTGCTTGGTTGTTTCAGAGTAAAATGTTGTATGTTGGTGGAATGGACTCTTTTTTTTTAAAGATAAAGGGGCGAACAGAGAGCTCGTACTATTCTTTAAAGTGAACAAATTCTGTATTGGTGAAATGGGTCTTTCTGATATTCTTTTGGTGTAGAAGAGGGTTTTTACACATGCTGTTCCTCGTTAAAATGTATCGAGATTGTTCTGAAATAAAGTGGTATAGACAGGGCTTACACCGCTCTGTAAGGCTGATACACGCAACATTGGTGAAGTATTTCTGGGATGTAGAGGTTTAGAAGGAATCTATACTGCTCTCTCTGTACTGGCCAAATATACCGTTCAGAAATATGTATGCCAAGAAGAGGGCTAGATTGTTATCTCTGGTTAATAGGTTTGTGTACCATATTGGTGAAACAGATCGCTATGGTAAATTAGGGCCTAGACAGATTGACTATACTTTTTTCTTTCTGGTAAAAATGTACCATATTAATGAAATGGACCAATCCGAATCGGGGGGGGGGGGGGGGGGGGGGGGGGGGGCATAGAGTAGGCTAATTATTATGTGCTTTGTGGTTAACATTTACCACATTGATGGAACAGATCGTTGTGGTGGTATACAGGCCCTAGATGGGTGTTTACAGAAGTTGATTATGTATTACTACAGTCGGCAAAACAATTCTAAGCTAAAGAGGAAATTGTGATAGAGTGTGTGTTAGTTGTTTCTTTTAATTATTATTTTTGTTATGTATATGTTGTTTTGATAGATGATATAGAGATTAGGGATGAATTTGCCTTCTGTCTTGGTGGTGGTGGTGCGTGTGTGTGTGTGTGTGTGTGTGTGTGTGTGTGTGTGTGTGTGTGTGTGTGTGTGTGTGTGCGCGCGCGCGCACGTGCGTGTCTGTAGATAGATAGATAGACAGACAGACAGAGATTGGCTACAAAACGGTTTAAGAATGTGAAGGGAATTTAGACCGAGTTCTTTCTGGTCAAAACGGACACGATTGGTCAGAAATATGTAACAGGGGTTTGCACTGCGTTCGTGTTTATTAGTTTGTACGATGATGGGTAAATAGTTCGTGCTAAAATCCAGCGGAGGTTTACATTGTGTTCTTTTTGGTGGACACCTCAACAACATCCTTGAGCCAACCTCATCCACTTCTGAAGGCACTAGTTCGCGCCCGTTCTCTCTCTTCTCTCTCTCTCTCTCTCTCTCTCTCTCTCTCCTCTCTCTCCTCTCTCTCTCTCTCTCTCTCTCTCTCTCTCTCTCTCTCTCTCTACGTGGTTGTTTTTGTGTGAGTGTGCATGCACTTGTGTACTTGCCTGTCAATGTGCTGGTTTGAGTTATTAGATTTCAGATTTGTTCCAGCTACCATGCAACTTCAAGATATTTAGACTACGGTGACATGCTTGAGGTTATAAGTTGGTATGGATGACACGTCACACATAGCATGCACCCTGCGTGAGAAATGGAAAAAATGAAGGAAGTAAGGAAAATGAGTGATCGATATTGAATGACATTGACTGGATGACACGGGAAACGACTGAATGAAGCGCCAGCTGGCAGCTCTTCAGTCGGCACTACCCAGGTAGGCAGCCCGTTGTGTAAACGAGTGTTGATTGTAAAGCGCTTAGAGCTTGGCCTCTAGCCGAGAATAGGCGCTATGTAAATATTCATTATTATTATTATTATTATTATTATTATTATTATTATTATTATTATTATTATTAACTTTCTTGAAACATTTCCTTTGGATGAGGGCCGTAACAATGCATGGAGTATTGATCTGGCATACTTGTGCCACCTCTTCCCCCTCTCCACCCCCCTTCCTCTCCCCCTCCCCCCCCCCCCCCCCCCCGAAAATTATCTTCCCTCTCTCTCTCTCCTCTCTCTCTGTTTTTGGGGTGTTTCCCTCTCTCTTTCCTCTCTCTCCCCTCTGTGCCCCCGTCCTCTCTCTCCAAAAAACACACACACATACCCCTCTCTCCTCTCCCCCCCTTTCTCTCCCTCTCCCCCTTCTCTCTCTCTCTCTCCCTTTAAACCACACACACCACACACACCACACACACCACAACACACACAACCACACACACACCTTTCTCCACCTCTCCCACTGACACCACACACACACACACACACCAAAAACACACACAACCCCACACACACACTCTCCTCTCTCTCTCTCCTCCTTTTCTCTCACTCTCCTCCTCACACACCACCACACACACACACAACACACACACACACCAAAACACACACACACACACACACCCCCACACCAATCCCTCTTTCTCTCACTCTCTTCTCCTCACTGACACACACACGCCCCACCCCCACACACACACACACACACACACAAACACACCACCACACACCGCCGCCACACGCATGCACACCGCGCGCGCACACGCACACAACACACACACACACACCCACACACACACACCACACACACAACAACACACACGTCCATACACACACCCCTAGCCCTTCTTTGATCGTGATTTAAGGCGACGTGCTTCGTTTGGGGGTGAATCCTTTTCGCTTTGCGGAAAAGGGGTCAAATTCCCCCCCCCAACATCAGCGTCTGCAAAATTTCCCCGGGGGCTGTCTGACAACAGACCAGAAGAGGGGGCACCCGGGCTGTCTGCAACCAGAAAGGGGGGCACCCGGGGTTTTCCCGACAACACAAAAGAGGGGACCCCTGGTCTGCTCACAACACAAGAAGAAGGGGCACCCCGGGTCTGCTCACAAAGGCAAGAAAAGGGGGCACCCTGGGTCTTCTGACAACAGTAAGAAGAGGGACACCCTGGGGTTTTCTACAACAGGAAGAAAGGGGGGGACCCCGGGGCTGTCTGACAACAGGCCCGAAGAGGGGGAACCCTGGGTTGTCTGACAACAGGCCGAAAGGGGGACACCCGGGTCCCCGTCTGACAAAGGGAAGAAGAGGGGGCACCCCGGGGCTTCTCACAACAGGCAAGAAGAGGGGGGGCACCCTGGGTCGTCTGACAACGGCAAAAAGAGGGGCACCTTGGTCTTTGACCAGGCAAGAAAGGGGACACCCGGGTCTGTCCACAAAAGGCCAGAAAGGGAAAAAACCCTGGGTCTGTTACAACAGGGGCCCGAAGAGGGGGGCACCCGGGTCTGTTGACAACACCAAAGAGGGGGGCACCCTGGGTCTTCCACAACAGGCCAGAAGGGGACACCCGGGTCGCTCACAACAGCCAAAAGGGGGGCACCCTGGGTCGCTGACAACAGGCCAGAAAAAGGGGGGGGCACCCTGGGGGCTGTCTGAAACAGTAAGAAGAGGGGGACACCCGGGTCTGCTACAACAGGCCAGAAAGGGGCACCCCGGGTCTTTCTAAACGGGGAAGAAAAGGGGACACCTTGGGGCTGTCTGACAACAGGCAAAAGGGGGACCCCCTGGTCTATTGACAACAGGGAAAAGGGACACCCTGGGTCCCGTCTGACAACAGGGGAAGAAGAGGGGACACCCTGGGTCTACTGACAACAGCAAGAAGAGGGGAGGAAATGAGTAATGCCCTGCACACTTGTGTGTGTGTGTTTTTATTTTAGTGTCCCGGTGCTTTTCTTTCTTGGAATGATAATGTTTTAAGGAACGGACGTCCCGGGTAAAAACCTCCTGATTTTATTCATCAAGCATGTTTCAACACAGTGTGTCGAATGACAAATACTAGATCGCAAAAAACGAATTGAGTTCTTTTTTTTTCAATCACCGAATTTTTGTTCCCTCAAAGAATGCATATGGAAGGGAAATGGCAAACCCGTTTTTTTTTCAGCCAGCATTTACAAAACCCATTTCCAATTAGAGTTAGGTAATCGTAACGACACTATCACGATTTTAAAAAAACCCCAAATGAATCGTTCTTGCTATCATGCATTTTGTTGGGGAAAAGAGAATGTTTGGTTACACTCCCCCTCTCCCATGTAGGCCCCCGCCTCAATGTTCAGTTGGCTACTCAAAAAAATTCCATTGCTGTTCCAGCTTCTACAGTGGCAAAACTGACGGGTGCTTTTCTCACAAGTTAAAGTGAGTGAAACATAGTGATCGCGGGGCACCGTTTTCCCCTTTTCATAAAGCAAGACAACTGAAACAGTATGGAAATACGAGTTCGGATTTTAAATTTCAACCACTTGTGGCGGAAACTGTTTTGCATAGTATTTGTCATATCGACACATTGTGTTTGAAACATCTTTCCCCTGAATCAAATTAGGAGTATTTACCCGGGACGTCCTGTTCCCTTCAACATTATCATTCCAAGAAAGAAAAAGACTCACAACACTCCCAAATAAAAAAAAAAACACACACAAGTGATCGCGGGGCACCGTTTTCTCTTTCATAAAGCCAAGACAACTGGACAGTATAAGGAAATACGAGTTCGGATTTTAAATTTTTAAACCACTTGTGGCGGAAACTGTTTTGCACTCAAATACCTGGCCAACGCTGACAAATATATGTAAAGTATCTGCTGCAGAAATTCTACTTGGAAAACTGAGCCACAGTCATCGAAACCAACATCACTGTTCCGGAAACTTGCTCAGGCTTTGGACCCATGTCAGATATACTCTCAGGGAAGAAAAAAAAAAATGTGTGTTAGCCAAAAGAGGCTGTAATCGTGACTATCAGAAACCAAAGAGAAAAAAATGGGTATGTTTGTATGGTATAATTATATGTCGGGTTTCATTCGTAATTCATATACGGAAAATCGAATGAGACGTCACTATCCTCATCAAATTCATCTTTATTTCTGCAATAACAAAGGGACATTTGAATATGAAGCGTTTTGAATAAGACGGAAGCCAACTTGAAATACAAACACAAGCAAGCAAGCAAGCGCGCACACACACACACACACACACACACACACACACATACACACACACACACATAATATATATATACCCTGAGGAGAGCGCTTTTAGCTTGAAACAAGCTTGTAGGTTTTAACCTCTTCATTTTAAAATCCTATCTTAAACTGGTATATATAATATATATATATATATATATATATATATATATATATATATATATATATATATATATATATATATATATATATCAATGTGATTAAAATACCCAAAACGATTTTTTAGAGTGCTCAACCCTTGGGGAGCAACATTTGTTAAAATAAGGTTTTAAAAGGAGTAATCTACAAATTTGTTTCGAGCGTATCGCTGTCGTCAGGATGATTTTGGTTTGCCCACCGCCGGTGTTATATGGCGTGTGGGCTCCCGTTTGCGGTTGTTTGCACGTGCGGGTTGGCTGCACGTGTTTTTTTGAGGTTTTCAGGTTTTTGTTTTGGGTATATATATATACACTCAACAATACAGCATGATAAACACAAATAACCAAACAATAGAAAACGAGGAAAAAACAGATTATCAGCAGACTGAGGAAGCTATCAATGTTCAGACTGCTATAAAATGCTGCGATAGTTCATATTGCATTCAACTTCATATGACATTCCAAACGAACCTTTATCTTAGAACACCCCGAAAAAGTTCTCGAAATTTGTCCGAATAAAAAACGTCTACAAAAGAAAAAGGTATGGAAAGCACACAGGACATCAATTCCTGTGGAACCGCCAAAAATAGGGCAGAGGAACCAGACTGCATTATCCCCCTTGTAATGCAAAGGAAAGTCCTCTGCATTATCCAATTCCCTCCAGGATCAAGGAGCAACCGCAAAAAGAACAGGGAGCTTCCTACGGAGGCAAATCCCCTCACCGATCACATTTTCATCAAGATGATAATGGAATTGGGGCCGGGATGAAAACGACTGCAGCAAAAGCTTCGCCTCTCCAGGGAGACCAGTTTTCTGACATGGCGGGCCTGCTTTCGTGATCACGAGAAAAACATCAAGGAGGTAAAAACAAATAAAGTTGACACATCCGGATACGTTGGCCCTAGTTGAACTAATTACTGACAGCCGTGACAGTCTGTGAACCTTCCGTCGCCAGTGAAAAGCTTTCGGATGCGGTGAGGGCTAAAATATCCACAAGTTATTGGTGAAATGGATATGAAGGGCTGGGCTGGTTAGTATAGCCAGCTCTGTCTTGTCGTGCAGGACTTAAGGACAGACAGCTGGGCAGAAACCGGAGAGCCTAGGTGTTTGTCACGACACCCCAGCCACCTAACATCCTGGGAAAATGATGACAATAAATGCAATAGATATCATGGGAAGATGACGACAGTGAATTTAAGAGACATTTATGGCGGGGGTGGGGGTGGGTGGAGGGACTGCTACCTTGGATAATACTTCAGATACACTGAAACTGTGAAAGGTTCTTGAAATGTCCGTTCGTTGGGGTGGGGGGGTGAAAAAAAAGAAAAACCTACGCAGCAATTTCGTTTATAAACCCCACAATGTTGGATCCGTTTCCTAAACCCCACAATGTTGGATCCGTTTCCTCTCTGCTGTTCAGACACATTTCGTTTATAAACCCCACAATGTTGGATCCGTTTCCTCTCTGCTGTTCAGACACATTTCGTTTATAAACCCCACAATGTTGGATCCGTTTCCTCTCTGCTGTTCAGACACATTTCGTTTATAAACCCCACAATGTTGGATCCGTTTCCTCTCTGCTGTTCAGACACATGATAGGGTAGGCCAATGACAAGATGGAACATAAGCGATAGAAGATTGATGGGAGATATCTCGGACATCAGATGTAAGTAGAAATCGTTCTTGGGCTTCTTCTGTGTATGTGTGTGTGTGTGTGTGTGTGTGTGTGTGTGTGTGTGTGTGTGTGTGTGTGTGTGTGTGTGTGTGTTTGGTGTGGTGTGGGGTGGTGTGTGTGTGTGGTATGAAACGACATATAAGCTTCTGGTGGAACTGGAACCTACGATCACTCGGCTAGCAACCCGCAACGTTAGAGCGGCCCGCAGACAAAGAAGATATTTTTTGTGTTGAGACAGTTTGCAGACATACCGCCCTCCACAGATGCAGCCAGCCACACGCAAGACACAATGTTGCGACATTCTCATACCTGACCTTTCATCTTGCTTTATGTGCGCGCACTTTGCGCGAAGGCTACCGTTAAAACGAAGAAATTGGAGTATTTGCGAGATCAGTACAGAAGAAAACCGTGGCAACGGTCAGACATCAGCAGTAGGACAATGATGCTTTAATACCAAGATATCTACAATGATGCTTTAACACCAAGGTATCTACAATGATGCTTTAATACCAAGGTTGATAGCTGGCCGTAAGCTTGGGTTTCAGCCAGCTGACACACGTGTATTGTCATCGATCGTCGCTCTACGGGAGAAGCCCACTCGTCCGTCGTTTCACAAAGACTCGCATTTAGTCAAACATGTTTTTTCCATGTTCAGCCGATTTCACGAAGTCGCATGCACTTCTTGTGTGCATTTTTTGTTGTTGTTGTTGTATATCTGTGCTTTCATATGTGCTAACCTATGCTGTATTTGAGCAAATCTGATCAACATTTTTCCCCAGAGGTAGACCTGACTGTGACGTGACAATTGCCAGCCACACCATCCTCTACAGCCCACCCACCCCATCCCCCTTTCTACTCCCCCCCCCCCCCCCCCCCCCCCCCCCCCCTCTCTGCCCTCTCCTTCTGTCTCTTTGTCTTACAAACTGCAGATAGGGTTAGCAGTTTACATCATTGTTCAGTCTCCACCCTCACCCCTCAACCCTTTTTCTCCTCTCACATTCTTCCCTCGAACTGTTGGGCTTACTCGGAAATGAAATGAGGTAGAGAACAGTAAACGATAAACAGTAAACAAGTGGGGTATGTTTTGCTCCCATAAGGAAACCTAACACAGAGTAACTTTTATTCAAGACTGGCACAGCCTTTAAACTTGAATAAAGTCAGACAAAATACATAGACGAACAATCTAATAGTGGGGGAAAAACAAGCGCAGGCCAACAACTGAACTGTCTGGCAAAGATTTGGACTTGGGGGGGAGGGGAGAGGGGAGTTTGAAGATGGAGAAACTGGGAAAATGAAATTTAAAAAAAAATTAAATTTAAATTTAAAAAAAATATGTTACAGATATGAAAACTCTTCTCTAGCTGCATAAGGAACCATCGCAATCCCTTTTGAAGGCAGATATATTTGTATTGCCTGCTCCGAGGCCTTTCGCCCGCTAGATCGGGACTCATCAGGGAGACACGGCTGGTTGTATCTGCGCTCCCGGCGTCAAATAGAGACACAATTACGTTTGATGTCATCCGAAACCGTGACAGGCGCGTGGTGCTGACGACCAGGGGACCGAAAATGTTGACGTTAAGTGTAGAGCGAATCAAAACTTTGCACCTGTCCTCCCTTCCCCTACCTGATCGTACAGCGACCGATCGTGGAGGGGTAAGGATCCTGTCTACTTCAGAGAAGCCACTGATCTTCCTTTCTCCGTGTCCTCCCTTCACTCACCCTGGTCGTGGGGAAGACGGCAAGATGTCCATGTCTGCATAATTAGGTCTAACAGGTGCGGACGTTGTATTTCGTTCATTAGCATAAATGTCAATGAACATCAGTATCTGAGAGACTGTCTTCTCGGATTGTCTACACATCACCTCATACTCTAGATGTGTGTGTATGTGTGTGTGCAGGGGGGGGGGGGGGGGGCGTGACTGTCTCACTCCAGGTCCCCCGCCCACCTCTGATTATTACCCCCCCACCCCCCCTCCACCCGTTTCTTTTCTATAGTGATACCATTGGCTGTCATATTTCGCTGACAGACTGTCAATCAGACAGGCATCAGAGACAGGATATATATGTGGGTTAGCACTGAAAAAGGAGAAGTCAAGCTTCCTCACTTCACTGCTCCCCCAAAGGATGAAAGCCTGATCACCACCAAGAGTGAACCAAGACACAACACTGGTGCATGCCAGATAGGGGAACGTTCATCTGTCCCCGAGATCCTTTGTCAGGTTTCGCTGATCAACCCAGAAGAACTATCCTGGACTCCTGTCCCTGGTTCCTAGGCTTTCTAGCCTCCCTGGGCTTCTTGCAACCGGATCAGCACAGGGTCAAGATTCCATGCCACCATGTGGCCCAGGCAGACCAAACAGATAAAGCACCTAAACTAAAGGGGCGGACCGGTCACCACAACTGGAGAAGATCTGCAGTCCTCTCCAACACAGAAAGTTCTGATTTTCCCCAGTGGACTAAACTCGACTCATCAAGAACACCCTCTTCTCTTTATGATCAGATACAAGGGAAAAAGGTCAGCCCAAACAAAGACTGATTGACTGAAGTTCTGTTGATTTTTTGTCTTTTACTCTTGTATCCACAAGTAAGTTGGTGTGGGAAATTAAACGCTTAAACTGTGTCAATTATTTGTTCATACATTATTTAATGTTTGAACTCATCTCCAATTCTGTCCCCCGGAGCAACAAGCACGTTTAAATGCACAAGCCTAAGGACAATTATTCCTGAGCCTCTCTTGAAATTTTTTTAAGTCACGAAAAAAAATAGAATTTTCTTTCAGTGCCCAGTGCTGGAAAGAGAGAGGGTGGAGGTGAAAATTCAATGCACAACTACTCTGTTACTCTAATAGAGAAAACGTTTTGTTTGTTTTTGGTTGAGGAAAAGTCTTGATCGATTGATATTGAATATGCCACATCCCTATACTACTGTGGGTATTTTGAATTGAAAATTTTCGTCAATAATCACTCTTATCTTTTTGTTGTTTGTCGCTGATGCTGTGTTGTTCCCCTTGCTGTTGTCGTTAATTACTGTAATCGTTGTTATTGTTATTATCACTGTAAATTTTAAAGAAACGGTAAATGGACAGAAAGATACGTTTACAAATGTCACGCAGTAGGTAGAAAAGGAGGTATAAACTACACAACACGCGCACGCAAAGCACGCACGCTCGCACACACACACACACACACACACACACACACACACACACACACACACACACAACACTCTCTCTCACTCTCTCTCTCTCTCTCCTCTCTCTCTCTCCTCTCTGGCTAACCATCCCCTTGTAGTCGCAGACTACAAAAGCAAAACAGGCCTCATGAAAAATTTGCCAGACTTTCAGGAGCAGGGGGGGGGGGGGGGTCCCTTTAGGGCATCTCTCCTCTGGGTTCCCCCCTACTCCTTCTCCATCGCCCAAACTCCCCTCTCCCTCCCCCTCCTCTCCTCCCCCCCCCCCCCCCCCCCCCCCAGCTTTTTTGTACCCTGGGCCCTTTTCGCCCCCCCACCATCACGTCTGCAACATTTCAGAATCGCTTCCCGGGGTGACGGCCCCCACTGAATTATGGGTACACTGATGGTCCCCTAAGGAGTTGGGGAAGGAACCGGAAGGCATAGGGGAGACAATACATATCCTTCGATCGAAGGACTCTCGCTTCTGGTTTCGTTCTTGTTTAGGTTTTCAAGAGGCCTGTAGCCAGTACTGTGTGTCTTAGGTGGAAAAACCCTACAACGGTTTTCTGGGTCCTGTCCAAAAACATTCCCCAATGACCCGCGCTACGAGCACGCTGGAGTGGCTTTCTTTGTTTGTATTTACGTCTGTGTCCATGAGCATTTTCAAAAACGTGGGGTGCTTCCATTCACTGCAAGATATATATAAAAGTTAGCTTGATTCACTAAAGGAAATCATAACTGATTTTAGAACCGTGTTGAAGGCATACACACTCCAGATCTGTCTATCTGTCTGTCTGTCTGTCTCTCTCTCTCTCTCTCTCCTCTCTCTCTCCTCTCTCTCTCTCTCTCTCTCTCTCTCTCTCTCCCTCCCTCCCTTCGCCTCTCTCTCGCCCTCTCTTCCCCTCCCTCCCTTCCTCCCTCCCCCCCTCTCTCTCTCTCGCTCTCTCTCTCTCCCTCCCTCCCAAACGGCTAAGGTCGGCAATAATCAAACATCTGAAGCTGAGTCTCTCTCTCTCTCTCTCTCTCTCCCCTCTCTCTCTTCTCTCTCTCTCTCTCTCTCTCTCTCTCTCTTGTTGTTAAGGCCTGCAAGAATAAGAAATTGAAACCTGAGTTCCTCGATGTCTCCCCTTCCCTTCTCCACCCTCATCTCTCTCTGTCTCTGTCTCTCTCTCTCTCTCTCTCTCTCTCTCTCTCTCTCCTCTCTCTCTCTCTCTCTCTCTCTGAACTGTCTATTCGTATAGGCCACAGCCCATTACAAAGAAGAGTTAACAATATCTACGGTAGGGAAACAATTTCTCTACACTAAATCATGAATACAACTGACAACAAGAGATCTAAGAACTTCGCCGAAACACGATTCATGGCCATTATTGTTTACAGATTTGATCACATTTCTCAGTACGCGTCACAAAGACAAATTATAAGGCTTTTTCACAGTAAAATACGTCCATGGATGAAAAGAATAGAAGAAGAGATACCATCTTGTATACATGCACGCTAAATTCGTTTGAATGGTTTTGTAAAGTCAAAGTATCCATAATATTCAAGTTTGGAATAATCTCAGACAAAATGAAGTTCGGTTTCAAAACAATGACTGAGGGCGGAAAATGAAGCAAAATTTGAAAGAGAGGGGTTAGTTACCGCCAAAGACACGGACAAACAAGAGTACAGGACTAGACACATTTTCATTTTGGAGACGAACAGGAGAAGCGCAGCTAAGTGGTTGCATGTTCGCCTTGTCACTGTCCTAAATATTGTGTGTTTTCGCCTGAAGAAGACCCAAGAGGTCGAAATGCATTGTGTCTAGTCCTGTACTCTGTTTGTTTCGTGTCCTTGGCGGTAACTAAAACCCCTCTTTTCAACAAATGAAGTTGAGTTGCTTCCATACACGAACGGCATATTGTATTGTGTTTTTCATTCCGTTTACAGTCCAATAACAAAAACAGTAATTTTACAAGAGCTTCTTCAAAATCATGTTCACGTATAGTCTTCTGCACATCCTTTTAATATCAAAATTAGAAATCTGTCACTGTCATGGATATGTTTTCATTTCATGCAGCAACACTGTGTATAAAAACCCCTCAAACACATTCAAAACAATGATTTACTCAGATGTGCAAAAACCTTCATTCAGATATGTTAAAGGTTAATCAGTCTTTAGTCACTGCACGTCTCTTCGAACGCGGCGATTTTTGCAGACCACTTTTGTTTTCCATATTGATAAACGAACTGACTTCAGAAATCATAAAGTCGGAAAAACATTGAGGTAAAATTAACAAATGATCCTTCGGGAATGTTCGCAATTACATATGAAAGCGGCGAAGAGCAACATAATGGCATTTAGGGGGAGGGAAATACTTAGCTGCAAGGGAAAACTGAACATGTAATGGAATGTATATCACTATTCAGGAATGTATTTTTCAACATTTAGAGTGTCTTTTGCGCGTAAGAACATTGCCAGCAGAGCGAAAATTTTCCTATGGTCTGTGACGAATGAACTGTTGTTGTTGTTGTTGGACTGTAATCAAACTCTTACATTCTTTCACGCATACTGAAGCCAAAAATCGTTACATGAGGAAGCTGCATTAGGGTGTAGAAGTCTCCTTTACACAGTAACAGAAAACTCGTTTGTATGCTTTAGAGTACTTCTTGTGGGTTTGCAAACTTCTAACGATCTTGTTTATGAAGAAAACAAATAGATGCCCAATGTATCTGAACTCCGGAGTCAAATGTATCCGCTAAGTGATAAAATAACTCAAAAGAATTTATACAGAATACTTTATGAAACATAGGCATACGCCTATAGACTACAGTGTTGGTAGAGTTTGATAGAAGATTTAAGAGAAACTGGATGTCTGAAGTGAACATAAATTTGGTTGGGTAGCATTGCAGAAGTGCTGGATATATAAGATATTTCATTCGACTGTTATGTGAACCATTGGAAGTCCTATATTCGACTGAAATAAGAAAAAGTTTGATTTCTACAGAAAAATCAGTATGCCTATATTGATCGCCATGCAGAGCGTGTCTTGACAATGGTGACATTTGGTGTTTCCGATGTCTTTGTCCCATCGGGTCAGCAATAGAGAGCAAACTGTTTGTAACATTATTCATCCAGTATGTCGATGCACAAGAGAGGACGAACTCTACTGTGTATAAGTTTGTTTAAGACTGACAGTTGCTTGACCAAAAGAAAACGTTTTTGCGGGTAAACTTTAAAAGCGTCCGAGTTTGTTCATGCTTATTTCGCTAATGTCATCAACAAATGGATGCATCATAGAATAGTTCGTTCTCTATCAATGCATGGAGTTCACACACACACACACACACACACACACACACACACACACACACACACACACACACACACGCACGCACGCACGCACGCACGCACGCACGCACGCACGCACGCACGCACTCACGCACGCACGCACGCACGCACGCACGCACACACACACACACACACACACACACACATATATATATATATATATATAGAGAGAGAGAGAGAGAGAGAGAGAGAGAGAGAGAGAGAGAGTCCTTACGGTCAAAAGTACAATGAAGTGGTTAAAAAAAACCAGCAATTTGCATTCATGTTCCTTTTAAAAGTATATGGCCTTTATGAATAAAGCATCTCTCTCTCTCTCTCTCTCTCTCTCTCTCTCTCCTCTCTCTCTTCTCTCTCTCTCTCTCTCTCTCTCTCTCTCTCTCTCGCAGTGTGTGTATGTGTAATAAGAAAAATAAAACAACAACAAACAATAAGAGCATCAACAAGAATAAAATCATACCAAATTTCCGTACATTAAACAATCCCACTACGGTCATCAACAATTTCAACAAGAGTCAAGAAACTACATTCAAATTCACTGGATTCCGTCACGTTCGACACTAACTTCATCTACAACAGGCGGCATGGGACGCTGTGCATATGGAAGTCATACACACAACTGCAAACTCTTCACTCTGTGAGAAGCACTCTGTGACATGCTATCTGCAGCCTGAGGGTGAATATTCCGAGCGCCACCCGGAGTGTTCTGCTAGGGGACCGCACACAACAGTAACTGTGTGTCCAGCCCACTTCTACCTTTTTCACCACACTTTTTTTTTTCCATTTTATCTTTTTATTTTCATTATTATCGTCGGGTTTGTTCACCTTACCTGTTTTCACGCAAGATTTACCCAGCTCATAAAAGCAGGAGATGACGCTAATGTAATAACTGGACTACCAAAGCGGTACATGCAGGTAGATCAGACCTGCGGTAGCACCACAGCCTGTCTGCCAACTCTTTCACCTTTTCCCACACTCACGTAACTAACCCCACCCCTCCCCCCCCCCCCCCCCCCACACACACACCTCCCTCCACCTGCCCCCTCCTCCCCCCCCCCTCCCGCCCCGCCCCTTCTCCACACCACCACTATCCTCTCCCGTCTCTCTGTCAGCTCCCTTCCCTCCTACACTTGTTCCGATTTGCTGCACAGCAGCAAACCGTCACGGGATGTGCCAGGACTGTTGCTGCACTGCTGCCGCTGCGCCGTCGTAAGGAGGTTAGACACCGTTCACTGACTGCAACACCTGTTTTGTTGTGTCAGCAACGTCTGTCTGTCTGCCTCTATGGAGTCCAGCACCATCAAGTCTACTGTGGCTTGTACGTACAGAGTCCACCTCGTTGATTCGTTATCACCACTGCCGTTATCATCGACGTCGTCGTATATTTGATCGTCATCTAGCCTGTCGTAAGAGTATGTAGGTAACTTGACTATTACCCGTACCAGCCAGGCCGAGAGATAAAACTGTCTTTGCTACTATTCTTTCTGCTGGGTCGGTGGCATGAAAACGGGTAATTCAGAAGACTGTCAGTGTGTGGGAAAGGTGATTCAACACTTTGTGTATATTTTATACAGAACAAGGCACGTAAACCAAAATGCGTTTATCCGATTCATTTTTATGCGGTTAATTTTACGTCCCAAATTCTGACCCAAGCTTTGTAACTATTGTGAAATAAATGCCAAAGATCGGGGAGGCGGTGGGACTTGCCAAATGTAAGTAAACAAAAAGATCTGAAGTTTTAAAGGCATGTGAAGTTTTGTTTTAACTGATCCTACAGTCTCCAGTGAAGCTCCCGCAGAAGTTGCACAATTCCTTCATACTGTTTCTGGTCATCCAAAGTCGTCACAAACTTCTGTAAGGAAAACGGGCAATTTTCAATCATTTACTGAATTTCGACATGAATGTACTCTGAATGTGGATTTCTTCACTTTTACTGGAAGTAAACTGGCAATTAAAGAATTCAAGATATAGAA
This sequence comes from Conus ventricosus, assembly GCA_018398815.1. Lineage (NCBI taxonomy): Eukaryota > Metazoa > Mollusca > Gastropoda > Neogastropoda > Conidae > Conus > Conus ventricosus. The sequence goes on from CM031601.1 coordinate 5,002,313, forward strand.
CAATATGTTCATGAATTAGCATTTTCCGCTGACAAATGCTGTGCTGTGTCTCAGCTGTATACAGTTGAAAAGAGAACAGAACTATGACATGAGATGTTGGGGCACGACGACAGGGCGGCCGACTGTGGTGGAAAATAGGAAGACAGATTTCCAAAACCATTAAAATACAACATGTTCTTTACCAGGATTGAACAGATAAAAGATAAAACTTAAACAGGTTTCCGAGATGAAAGTGCTCCAGAGAGTCTTGGTGATCAAATGTGATCAAAGAAATTGGAAATTCAAGCGAAAATAATCCTAATTTCTGTAATCTTGTAAAAGATAGCATCGACCACTCCCTTTGGAAGTGTCATGTAAGTCGGACATCTCTAGAACAATCTTAAATATCTGTTCAATGAAAATTACACATCAGCCTCAAACTTAAAAGTCACTGAAAATGATTTTGTTTGGTTTTGATGAAAATATTAGAATTGTAGCTGGGTTTCTTTTTTCCACTTTATTATACGTTTGACCGTGAGGACTATATTTACAATCGGAATCGGAATTATGAACAACTTGATTTAAACGCCACATAAAGAATAAGTAGGGTCACTCTTGTTCCCATGATGAAACAAATACACGCCCATAACTCCAAAGGAATGCTGCTCACGACACCGAATCGCCTAGCAGATAGGACAGCACACACACACAGAGCACACAGAACAAACAAGGACACATCCTCTTGACTTAAATATGTTCAAGGCAATGTTAGTTTAAGCTAGAGATGTAACATACAAAAAGCATAACGTGCAGATTAATTCCGAAATGTGTTTATATTCTGCTAATTGTTATTACAAAAAATCTTTACGGAAGAAACTTGACTTTACAGCTCTGTGTGTGTGTGTGTGTGTGTGTGTGTGTGTGTGTGTGTGTGTGTGTGTGTGTGTGTGTGTGTGTGTGTAGATAGATAGATAGATAGACAGATTCCCCAGTGTCTTTTCCTTTTCTTTCAGGATAAAGTATGGTGTTTGCAGAATTTAGTTCCACTGCACTACAGCCGACCAAACCTTTTAGCATCCTGTTAGAACTGGTTTAAACACACGCTTGAAAGAGACATGTGTTCAGTGGTTTGACCCCTTTCGTTGAAAACACTGCCTACATTCTTTGTCATTGAAAGGGCTTTTCGATTGTTCTTTACTTTGTAAACATGAAGGCAAACGTATATCTACTGTGTATGTTGTAACTGGCTTTTTTTATCTTGTGTCTTGACAAACAAAAAAATCTTGCTTCTGTTTTTGGACGAAAAATCGTAAATGCCTGCAGAAAGTTCAAACCCTAGGAGTGAATGTGTAAAAGGTATATATTTTGGAGTTTATGTTCGTTTTTAACCTTTAGAAGGGGGCGAGAAATGGAATTTTACTAGCTTAAACGGGCGAATGGCCTCTTTCCTAATCCTGTTTGAGAGAGCTTGGAATGGATTTGGAGGCGGCCACACAGCACGTGAGCCTACCAGCGTCAGAAGGAAAGACTGTTCTTTCATCCTGGGAGGATGTGTAAAGCTGGCACTACGCAAAGTGAAAAGTTTTGATGTGAAAATGTAGAACTTGGTGACATCATGAAGGTAGTTCGCCGAACAGAAGAGAAACCCAGCTGATCCCGGTTCTTACATTTTGAAGGTTCAAACCACCGATTGTTGGATCTGATTTGCCACCGGTGGCTTTTACTATGGCAGTCAGTGAAGACGAATCGTATCTGGCTTTTCTGAATTGTCCAAGCTCATTCTTTGTTCAGATGGTAGCGAGAGCAAGTCTGGAATGCCAGCCGGGTGAAGGGATGACAAGAGAATGCTTGCCTTATCTGTACGGGGAAAGGGAAGGTACGAACAGCCATAGAATCGGACATCAACCTCAAGGCGATGAAAGGTCGGTCACCTTTTTATTTGAAGATGCAGGTTTCATATAGTTGAGAGTATGCAACCGTATTTTAATTTTTAACAAAATGGCCTCTTCAGTCGCAGCAGGGATTGCAGTTCAACTGATTGGCCTCTCGAGTGGCACGCTAGATCGTTGTCTTCACCATAATTTCTGCCGACAGAAATGCCAAGAGGTTTACGATGCTGCATGAATGTATCCGTGTGTTTACTGATCTGCGAGGGTACATAGAACGTGTGTCTGTAAAGTGCATGCATGACATATGTGCATCGGCACGCTGTCAAATAGGGTTCAGCTGCAGGATTGGCAGTTATGAGTTCCAGTCTCTCCTTCGGTGAGGTTTTACAACTTGAAAACCTTCTCTGTCCACTCGGCAATGCATAATTCAGTTCGGGGAAGTTAAAGCAGAGGAATGAGTGGGTTTGGCTCGCTTTCCATAGTGCCGAACCCTAGACGCTTTGAACGTCTAATATTCCACGTCTTTTAGGACATTTAGCAATTATAACCCCAGCGACGCTTTGAACGTCTAATATTCCACGTCTTTTAGGACATTTAGCAATTATAACCCCAGCGACGCTTTCACGTCGAGTCGAACGGCTGCTAAGTGTGCCCAGCTGATTTTGAAATTCTATTCATATGATCATTCATATTATGATCGTACATCCTATAACCAGTACAATATTGTAGGAGTGCCTCGACAGACACATACATTTCGATGTTGCTGTAGTTTGAACGTTCATTGCAGGACTGATGGACTGTGAATGCCGAACGATGCTCATCTCCTCTCTGGGCAATATGGAGCAGACTGTGTATTTTTGTGCTTTCATAACCCACCCCATACTGACGCGGTTTAGATCCACAAGGTCTTTTACGTGCGTATCCGATCTTCCACGAGCATACAGAAAAATGGAGGCAAGACAGTTATAAACCTGTCTGCACACAGACTGACGTGGGAGATGTAGAAAAACATCCTGCTCCACCCTTCATCCGCCAGGCCCTGCCACGGCTCGAACCAGCCACTCTCAGTGTGAAAGTGAAATGTTCTCACCACTTCTCCGACACTGCCTCTAAACCGGTCATCCCTGGGACCCAGTGACAGAAGGCGACGGAGAAGAGGACCCAGTGACAGAAGGCGATGGAGAAGAGGACCCAGTGACAGAAGGCGATGGAGAAGAGGACCCAGTGACAAAAGGCGACGGAGAAGAGGACCCAGTGACAGAAGGCGATGGAGAAGAGGACCCAGTGACAGAAGGCGACGGAGAAGAGGACCCAGTGACAGAAGGCGACGGAGAAGAGGACCCAGTGACAGAAGGCGACGGAGAAGAGGACCCAGTGACAGAAGGCGATGGAGAAGAGGACCCAGTGACAGAAGGCGACGGAGAAGAGGACCCAGTGACAGAAGGCGATGGAGAAGACGTGCCGTTAATCTCTCTGCGCACAGCAGGCCAGAACTGTGGTCGAACGGTCAGAGCCTTTGCCTCGGAACCTGATGGTCGTGAGTTTGAAACCATTCGTGGGATCGGATTTTTACTGTTTGAAAACTCACTCTGGCCCAACAAGTGGTCAATGGATACCTGGTTCAGGTCAGTTTGGAGCCGTGTCTGCCATCATGCTGCAGGCCTACTCCAGACAGGCGAACCTCTGGACTATTCATTGCTTCTGCCACCAAGAGGCAGAGGGATGCAATTTGTCAAACCCCAGTGCCGTTTTCAATTAAAATTTAAACGTACTGCTAAATCGGCAACTAGTTCGTCTAGTTCTGATCTCGGCGATCTTGTCCTTGTTGGTAATTGCCCAATCTTTGGTTCGCGATCGAAACGGTGAGGTTCGCGAACGCTGCCGAACGTAGGTTCACACACGGCAATGAAAAATGGGTCACTCAACATGTTCTGCGAACTGTTCGAGTTTAGACAAAAGGAATAACTTACTAAACGCTCCCACCTAAAAAAATCAAATCAAATGAAATCAAATCAGTTTCAACGATCCGGTGACTGAATTCAGTTTGTGGTTGGTGGATCTTGATTTCTGTTTTCGATTCGTAAACATTTTCAGTCGACACGACCGAAATAGTCGAGCTCCCAACACTGTAGAAATAATCAAGTTAAATCGGACACAAAAATCGCTAAAAAAAAAAAAAAAAAAAAAAAAAAAAACCGACTTCACATCAAACTTAGTTGCAAACAGTTTCGAGTTCAGTGGTCTGAATAATACCTCTCTGTCGATCACGACCTGAACAGGCAGTGTTATCTCCCCTAAGAAAAGATCATTCAAGAGACTATTAAGAATTGGCTCTTAGTTCGTTGTAACCCTGCGAACCAGATCATGAGTCGTGGAGACTATGTAAGAGAGAAAGTGAGGAAGTTCGTCGCTAGTTTGCCATCTAGATTCCCCAACCCTTGTCTTATTCAATCCAGATCAGCCTTTAACATCACAACACTACTATTTATAGCACCACCAGAGTGAAGTTAATGAAAGGGTTCTGTTTAAAAAAAAAAAAAAAAAAAAACGGCTGCGTACAAAGGTGTGGCGACAGTCGCACTGACTGGTAGTAATTGGACCGAAGACAGGAACTGATACAACAGCCGAGGGTAATCTTGACAAAAGTTAATGGGGGGAAAGAGGAGGAAACACCGGTTTCTCAACAGCCGAGGTTTTATCTCCGCCCTCGTCAGGGCCCCTCCAGCACCGCACAGCGGGGGGAGCCAAGAAGAGCTTGTCATTATCAAATGAAAACGTCGACGTTATGCCACAACCACTTCATCACCCCGCCAACGACCACCACTACCTCGCCGACGGCCGCATCATCAGCCGTGGCCTCACGCACGGCCGACGCGGCCAGACTTTTGGCCTGCACCTCGCGCTGCTCGGAACCGTGGGAACGGCAAGGCTGGGGCTAATCTGGAAGTGATAAGCGGCGCGAGGAGAGTGGATGGCGGAGCCCCAATCAGCAGGAATTATGTGGGGGTGCGCCTTGTTCCCACCGCCCGAGGGGGATAACTCACTGCACCTCGGCTTCTCATCCTGTCTCGTGCCGGCGCGATGGCGCAGCGGGAACACACCTTGAGAAGGCTGTAGCGAACGA
>CM031601.1:5009804-5052304 GCA_018398815.1 Conus ventricosus
CCGGGTGCAGGCCCACGTAGTATAATGTAGAGGGAAAGAAGTGCCGGGTGCAGGCCCACGTAGTATAATGTAGCGGGAAAGAAGTGCCGGGTGTAGGCCCACGTAGTATAATGTAGGGGGAAAGAAGTGTCGGGTGTAGGGCCACGCAGTGTAATGTAGGGAAAGAAGAGCCGGGTGTAGGCCCACGTAGTATAATGTAGGGAAAGAAGTGACGGGTGTAGGCCCACATAGCATAATGTAGCGGAAAGAAGTGCGGGTGTAGGCCCACGTAGTATAATGTAGGGGGAAAGAAGTGCCGGGTGTAGGCCCACATAGTATAATGTAGGGGAAAGAAGTGCCGGGCGTAGGCCCACGTAGTATAATGTAGGGGAAAGAAGTGCCGGGTGTAGGTCCACGTAGTATAATGTAGGGGAAAGAAGTGCCGGATGTAGGCCCACGTAGTATAATGTAGGGGGAAAGAAGTGCCGGGTGTAGGTCCACGTAGTATAATGTAGGGAGAAGGAAGTGCCGGGGTAGGCCCACGTAGTATAATGTAGGGGAAAGAAGTGCCGGGTGTAGGCCCACGTAGTATAATGTAGGGGGGGTGGGGGAGGGGAAGAAGTGCCGGGTGTAGGCCCACGTAGTATAATGTAGGGGGAAAGAAGTGCCGGGTGCATGCCCACGTAGTATAATGTAGTGGGAAAGAAGTGCTGGGTGTAGGCCCACGGGGAAAGAAGTGCCGGGTGCATGCCCACGTAGTATAATGTAGGGGAAAGAAGTGCTGGGTGTAGGCCCACGTAGTATAATGTAGGGGGAAAGAAGTGCCGGGCGTAGGCCCACGTAGTATAATGTAGGGGAAATAAGTGCCAGGTGTAGGCCCACGTAGTATAATGTAGGGGGAAAGAAGTGCCGGGTGTAGGCCCACGTAGTATAATGTAGAGGGAAAGAAGTGCCGGGTGTAGGTCCATGTAGTATAATTTAGGGGAGAAAGAATTGCCGGGTGTAGGCTCACGTAGTATAATGTAGGGGGAAAGAAGTGCCGGGTGTAGGCCCACGTAGTATAATGTAGGGGGAAAGAAGTGCCGGGTGTAGGCCCACGTAGTATAATGTAGGGGGAAAGAAGTGCCGGGTGTAAGCCCACATAGTAAATGTAGGGGAAAGAAGTGCCGGGTGTAGGCCCACGTAGTATAATGTAGGGGGAAAGAAGTGCCGGGCGTAGGCCCACGTAGCATATTGGAGGGGGAAAGAAGTGCCGGGTGTAGGCCCATGTAGTATAATGTATGGGGGAAAAAAGTGCCGGGTGTAGGCCCACGTAGTATAATGTAGGGGAAAGAAGTGCCGGTGTAAGCCCACGTAGTATAATGTAGGGAGGAAAGAAGTGCCGGGTGTAAGCCCACATAGTATAATGTAGGGGGAAAGAAGTGCCGGGCGTAGGCCCACGTAGTATAATGTAGGGAGGAAGGAAGTGCCGGGTGTAGGCCCATGTAGTATAATGTAGGGAGGAAAGAAGTGCCGGGCGTAGGCCCACATAGTATAATGTAGGGAGGAAAGAAGTGCCGGGTGTAGGCCCACGAAGTATAATGTAGGGGAAAGATGTGACGGGCGTAGGCCCACATAGTGTAATGTAGGGGAAAGAAGTGCCGGGCGTAGGCCCACGTAGTATAATGTAGGGGGAAAGAAGTGCCGGGCGTAGGCCCACGTAGTATAATGTAGGGGAAAGAAGTGCCGGGTGTAGGTCCACGTAGTATAATGTAGGGGAAAGAAGTGCCGGATGTAGGCCCACGTAGTATAATGTAGGGGAAAGAAGTGCCGGGTGTAGGCCCACGTAGTATAATGTAGGGGAAAGAAGTGCCGGGTGTAGGTCCACGTAGTATAATGTAGGGGAAAGAAGTGCCCGGGTGTAGGCCCACGTAGTATAATGTAGGGGGAAAGAAGTGCCGGGTGTAGGCCCACGTAGTATAATGTAGGGGGAAAGAAGTGCCGGGTGTAGGCCCACGTAGTATAATGTAGGGGGGGGTGGGGGAGGGGAAGAAGTGCCGGGTGTAGGCCCACGTAGTATAATGTAGGGGGAAAGAAGTGCCGGGTGCAGGCCCACGTAGTATAATGTAGTGGGAAAGAAGTGCTGGGTGTAGGCCCACGTAGTATAATGTAGGGGGAAAGAAGTGCCGGGCGTAGGCCCACGTAGTATAATGTAGCGGGAAATAAGTGCCAGGTGTAGGCCCACGTAGTATAATGTAGGGGGAAAGAAGTGCTGGGTGTTGGCCCACGTAGTATAATGTAGAGGGAAAGAAGTGCCGGGTGTAGGTCCATGTAGTATAATTTAGGGGAGAAAGAATTGCCGGGTGTAGGATCACGTAGTACAAGGTAGGGGAAAGAAGTGCCGGGTGTAGGCCCACGTAGTATAATGTAGGGGGAAAGAAGTGCCGGGTGTAGGCCCACGTAGTATAATGTAGGGGGAAAGAAGTGCCGGGTGTAAGCCCACATAGTATAATGTTGGGGAAAGAAGTGCCGGGTGTAGGCCCACGTAGTATAATGTAGGGGAAAGAAGTGCCGGGCGTAGGCCCACGTAGTATAATGTAGGGGGAAAGAAGTGGCGGGCGTAGGCCCTCGTAGTATAATGTAGGGGGAAATAAGTGCCGGGTGTAGGCCCACGTAGTATAATGTAGGGGGAAAGAAGTGCCGAGTGTAGGCCCACATAGTATAATGTAGGGGGAAAGAAGTGCCGGGTGTAGGCCCACGTAGTATAATGTAGGGGGAAAGAAGTGCCGGGTGTAGGCCCACGTAGTATAATGTTGGGGGAAAGAAGTGCTGGGTGTAGGCCCATGTAGTATAATGTAGGGGAAAGAAGTGCCGGGTGTAGGCCCATGTAGTATAATGTAGGGGGAAAGAAGTGCCGGGTGTAGGCCCACGTAGTATGATGTAGGGGGAAAGGAGTGCCGGGTGTAGGCCCTCGTAGTATAATGTAGGGGGAAAGAAGTGCCGGGTGTAGGCCCAGGTAGTATAATGTAGGGGGAAAGAAGTGCCGGGTGTAGGCCCTCGTAGTATAATGTAGGGGGCAAGAAGTGCCGGGTGTAGGCCCACGTAGTATAATGTAGGGAAAGAAGTGCCGGGTGTAGGCCCACGTAGTATAATGTAGGGGAAAGAAGTGCCGGGTGTAGGCACACGTAGTATAATGTAGGGGGGAAAGAAGTGACGGGTGTAGGCCCACGTAGTATAATGTATGGGGGAAAGAAGTGCCGGGTGTGGGCCCACGTAGTTTAATGTAGGGGGAAAGAAGTGCCGGGTGTAGACCCACGTAGTATAATGTAGGGGGGAAAGAAGTGCCGGGTGTAGGCCCATGTAGTATAATGTAGGGGGAAAGAAGTGCCGGGTGTAGGCCCACATAGTATAATGTAGGGGGAAAGAAGTGCCGGGTTTTAGGCCCTCGTAGTATAATGTAGGGGAAAGAAGTGCCGGGTGTAGGCCCTCGTAGTATAATGTAGGGGGAAAGAAGTGCCGGGTGTAGGCCGTCGTAGTATAATGTAGGGGGAAAGAAGTGCCGGGTGTAGGCCCTCGTAGAATAATATAGGGGGAAAGAAGTGCCGGGTGTAGGCCCACGTAGTATAATGTAGGGGGAAAAGAAGTGCCGGGTGTAGGCCCATGCAGTATAATGTAGGGGAAAGAAGTGCCGGGTGTAGGTCCACGTAGTATAATGTAGGGGGAAAGAAGTGCCGGTGTAGGTCCACGTAGTATAATGTAGGATGAGTGAAGTACCGGGTGGACGATCAAACGCCGTGAAAGTAGCGTTGAATGAATGACTGCTTGCTTATCTGCTTACCTGTTTCCTTGCTTGCTTGCCTACCTGCTTGATTACTTGTTTGCTTACTTACTTACTCCACTTTTTCTTACTTCACAGTTTGTACTCATGTTCCTACTTTCTTACTTATTAACTAATTGACGTACTCATGTTCCTACTTTCTTACTTATTAACTAATTTACGTACTCATGTTCCTACTTTCTTACTTATTAACTAATTGACGTACTCATGTTCCTACTTTCTTACTTATTAACTAATGTACGTACTCATGTTCCTACTTTCTTACTTATTAACTAATGTACGTACTCATGTTCCTACTTTCTTACTTATTAACTAATTGACGTACTCATGTTCCTACTTTCTTACTTATTAACTAATTGACGTACTCATGTTCCTACTTTCTTACTTATTAACTAATTTACGTACTCATGTTCCTACTTTCTTACTTATTAACTAATTGACGTACTCATGTTCCTACTTTCTTACTTATTAACTAATTGACGTACTCATGTTCCTACTTTCTTACTTATTAACTAATTGACGTACTCATGTTCCTACTTTCTTACTTATTAACTAATTTACGTACTCATGTTCCTACTTTCTTACTTATTAACTAATTTACGTACTCATGTTCCTACTTTCTTACTTATTAACTAATTGACGTACTCATGTTCCTACTTTCTTACTTATTAACTAATTGACGTACTCATGTTCCTACTTTCTTACTTATTAACTAATTTACGTACTCATGTTCCTACTTTCTTACTTATTAACTAATTTACGTACTCATGTTCCTACTTTCTTACTTATTAACTAATTGACGTACTCATGTTCCTACTTTCTTACTTATTAACTAATTTACGTACTCATGTTCCTACTTTCTTACTTATTAACTAATTTACGTACTCATGTTCCTACTTTCTTACTTATTAACTAATTTACGTACTCATGTTCCTACTTTCTTACTTATTAACTAATTTACGTACTCATGTTGCTACTTTCTTACTTATTAACTAATTTACGTACTCATGTTCCTACTTTCTTACTTATTAACTAATTTACGTACTCATGTTCCTACTTTCTTACTTATTAACTAATTTACGTACTCATGTTCCTACTTTCTTACTTATTAACTAATTTACGTACTCATGTTCCTACTTTCTTACTTATTAACTAATTTACGTACTCATGTTCCTACTTTCTTACTTATTAACTAATTGACGTACTCATGTTCCTACTTTCTTACTTATTAACTAATTGACGTACTCATGTTCCTACTTTCTTACTTATTAACTAATTTACGTACTCATGTTCCTACTTTCTTACTTATTAACTAATTGACGTACTCATGTTGCTACTTTCTTACTTATTAACTAATTTACGTACTCATGTTCCTACTTTCTTACTTATTAACTAATTGACGTACTCATGTTCCTACTTTCTTACTTATTAACTAATTTACGTACTCATGTTCCTACTTTCTTACTTATTAACTAATTTACGTACTCATGTTCCTACTTTCTTACTTATTAACTAATTGACGTACTCATGTTCCTACTTTCTTACTTATTAACTAATTTACGTACTCATGTTCCTACTTTCTTACTTATTAACTAATTTACGTACTCATGTTCCTACTTTCTTACTTATTAACTAATTTACGTACTCATGTTCCTACTTTCTTACTTATTAACTAATTTACGTACTCATGTTCCTACTTTCTTACTTATTAACTAATTTACGTACTCATGTTGCTACTTTCTTACTTATTAACTAATTTACGTACTCATGTTCCTGCTTTCTTACTTATTAACTAATTTACGTACTCATGTTGCTACTTTCTTACTTATTAACTAATTGACGTACTCATGTTCCTACTTTCTTACTTATTAACTAATTTACGTACTCATGTTCCTACTTTCTTACTTATTAACTAATTTACGTACTCATGTTCCTACTTTCTTACTTATTAACTAATTTACGTACTCATGTTGCTACTTTCTTACTTATTAACTAATTTACGTACTCATGTTCCTACTTTCTTACTTATTAACTAATTGACGTACTCATGTTCCTACTTTCTTACTTATTAACTAATTGACGTACTCATGTTCCTACTTTCTTACTTATTAACCAATTGACGTACTCATGTTCCTACTTTCTTACTTATTAACTAATTTACGTACTCATGTTCCTACTTTCTTACTTATTAACTAATTTACGTACTCATGTTCCTACTTTCTTACTTATTAACTAATTGACGTACTCATGTTCCTACTTTCTTACTTATTAACTAATTTACGTACTCATGTTGCTACTTTCTTACTTATTAACTAATTTACGTACTCATGTTCCTACTTTCTTACTTATTAACTAATTTACGTACTCATGTTCCTACTTTCTTACTTATTAACTAATTTACGTACTCATGTTCCTACTTTCTTACTTATTAACTAATTTACGTACTCATGTTCCTACTTTCTTACTTATTAACTAATTTACGTACTCATGTTCCTACTTTCTTACTTATTAACTAATTTACGTACTCATGTTCCTGCTTTCTTACTTATTAACTAATTTACGTACTCATGTTCCTACTTTCTTACTTATTAACTAATTTACGTACTCATGTTCCTACTTTCTTACTTATTAACTAATTTACGTACTCATGTTCCTACTTTCTTACTTATTAACTAATTTACGTACTCATGTTCCTACTTTCTTACTTATTAACTAATTTACGTACTCATGTTCCTACTTTCTTACTTATTAACTAATTGACGTACTCATGTTCCTACTTTCTTACTTATTAACTAATTTACGTACTCATGTTCCTACTTTCTTACTTATTAACTAATTTACGTACTCATGTTCCTACTTTCTTACTTATTAACTAATTTACGTACTCATGTTCCTGCTTTCTTACTTATTAACTAATTTACGTACTCATGTTCCTACTTTCTTACTTATTAACTAATGTACGTACTCATGTTCCTACTTTCTTACTTATTAACTAATTTACGTACTCATGTTCCTACTTTCTTACTTATTAACTAATTTACGTACTCATGTTCCTACTTTCTTACTTATTAACTAATTTACGTACTCATGTTCCTACGTTCTTACTTATTAACTAATTTACGTACTCATGTTGCTACTTTCTTACTTATTAACTAATTTACGTACTCATGTTCCTACTTTCTTACTTATTAACTAATTTACGTACTCATGTTCCTACTTTCTTACTTATTAACTAATTTTACGTACTCATGTTCCTACTTTCTTACTTATTAACTAATTTACGTACTCATGTTCCTACTTTCTTACTTATTAACTAATTTACGTACTCATGTTCCTACGTTCTTACTTATTAACTAATTTACGTACTCATGTTCCTACTTTCTTACTTATTAACTAATTTACGTACTCATGTTCCTACTTTCTTACTTATTAACTAATTTACGTACTCATGTTCCTACTTTCTTACTTATTAACTAATTTACGTACTCATGTTCCTACTTTCTTACTTATTAACTAATTTACGTACTCATGTTCCTACTTTCTTACTTATTAACTAATTTACGTACTCATGTTCCTACTTTCTTACTTATTAACTAATTTACGTACTCATGTTCCTACTTTCTTACTTATTAACTAATTGACGTACTCATGTTCCTACTTTCTTGCTTATTAACTAATTGACGTACTCATGTTCCTACTTTCTTGCTTATTAACTAATTTACGTACTCATGTTCCTACTTTCTTACCTTTTAACTAATTTACGTACTCATGTTCCTACTTTCTTACTTATTAACTAATTTACGTACTCATGTTCCTACTTTCTTACTTATTAACTAATTTACGTACTCATGTTCCTACTTTCTTACTTATTAACTAATTTACGTACTCATGTTCCTACTTTCTTACTTATTAACTAATTTACGTACTCATGTTCCTACTTTCTTACTTATTAACTAATTGACGTACTCATGTTCCTACTTTCTTACTTATTAACTAATTTACGTACTCATGTTGCTACTTTCTTACCTTTTAACTAATTTACGTACTCATGTTCCTACTTTCTTACTTATTAACTAATTTACGTACTCATGTTCCTACTTTCTTACTTATTAACTAATTTACGTACTCATGTTCCTACTTTCTTACTTATTAACTAATTTACGTACTCATGTTCCTACTTTCTTACTTATTAACTAATTTACGTACTCATGTTCCTACTTTCTTACTTATTAACTAATTTACGTACTCATGTTGCTACTTTCTTACTTATTAACTAATTTACGTACTCATGTTCCTACTTTCTTACTTATTAACTAATTTACGTACTCATGTTCCTACTTTCTTACTTATTAACTAATTTACGTACTCATGTTCCTACTTTCTTACTTATTAACTAATTTACGTACTCATGTTCCTACTTTCTTACTATTAACTAATTGACGTACTCATGTTCCTACTTTCTTACTTATTAACTAATTGACGTACTCATGTTCCTACTTTCTTACTTATTAACTAATTGACGTACTCATGTTGCTACTTTCTTACTTATTAACTAATTTACGTACTCATGTTCCTACTTTCTTACTTATTAACTAATTTACGTACTCATGTTCCTACTTTCTTACTTATTAACTAATTTACGTACTCATGTTCCTACTTTCTTACTTATTAACTAATTTACGTACTCATGTTCCTACTTTCTTACTTATTAACTAATTTACGTACTCATGTTCCTACTTTCTTACTTATTAACTAATTGACGTACTCATGTTCCTACTTTCTTACTTATTAACTAATTTACGTACTCATGTTCCTACTTTCTTACTTATTAACTAATTTACGTACTCATGTTCCTACTTTCTTACTTATTAACTAATTTACGTACTCATGTTCCTACTTTCTTACTTATTAACTAATTTACGTACTCATGTTCCTACTTTCTTACTTATTAACTAATTTACGTACTCATGTTGCTACTTCTTACTTATTAACTAATTTACGTACTCATGTTCCTGCTTTCTTACTTATTAACTAATTTACGTACTCATGTTGCTACTTTCTTACTTATTAACTAATTGACGTACTCATGTTCCTACTTTCTTACTTATTAACTAATTTACGTACTCATGTTCCTACTTTCTTACTTATTAACTAATTTACGTACTCATGTTCCTACTTTCTTACTTATTAACTAATTTACGTACTCATGTTGCTACTTTCTTACTTATTAACTAATTTACGTACTCATGTTCCTACTTTCTTACTTATTAACTAATTGACGTACTCATGTTCCTACTTTCTTACTTATTAACTAATTGACGTACTCATGTTCCTACTTTCTTACTTATTAACTAATTGACGTACTCATGTTCCTACTTTCTTACTTATTAACTAATTTACGTACTCATGTTCCTACTTTCTTACTTATTAACTAATTTACGTACTCATGTTCCTACTTTCTTACTTATTAACTAATTGACGTACTCATGTTCCTACTTTCTTACTTATTAACTAATTTTACGTACTCATGTTGCTACTTTCTTACTTATTAACTAATTTACGTACTCATGTTCCTACTTTCTTACTTATTAACTAATTTACGTACTCATGTTCCTACTTTCTTACTTATTAACTAATTACGTACTCATGTTCCTACTTTCTTACTTATTAACTAATTTACGTACTCATGTTCCTACTTTCTTACTTATTAACTAATTTACGTACTCATGTTCCTACTTTCTTACTTATTAACTAATTTACGTACCATGTTCCTGCTTTCTTACTTATTAACTAATTTACGTACTCATGTTCCTACTTTCTTACTTATTAACTAATTTACGTACTCATGTTCCTACTTTCTTACTTATTAACTAATTTACGTACTCATGTTCCTACTTTCTTACTTATTAACTAATTTACGTACTCATGTTCCTACTTTCTTACTTATTAACTAATTTACGTACTCATGTTCCTACTTTCTTACTTATTAACTAATTGACGTACTCATGTTCCTACTTTCTTACTTATTAACTAATTTACGTACTCATGTTCCTACTTTCTTACTTATTAACTAATTTACGTACTCATGTTCCTGCTTTCTTACTTATTAACTAATTTACGTACTCATGTTCCTACTTTCTTACTTATTAACTAATGTACGTACTCATGTTCCTACTTTCTTACTTATTAACTAATTTACGTACTCATGTTCCTACTTTCTTACTTATTAACTAATTTACGTACTCATGTTCCTACTTTCTTACTTATTAACTAATTTACGTACTCATGTTCCTACGTTCTTACTTATTAACTAATTTACGTACTCATGTTGCTACTTTCTTGCTTATTAACTAATTTACGTACTCATGTTCCTACTTTCTTACTTATTAACTAATTTACGTACTCCTGTTCCTACTTTCTTACTTATTAACTAATTTACGTACTCATGTTCCTACTTTCTTACTTATTAACTAATTTACGTACTCATGTTCCTACTTTCTTACTTATTAACTAATTTACGTACTCATGTTCCTACGTTCTTACTTATTAACTAATTTACGTACTCATGTTCCTACTTTCTTACTTATTAACTAATTTACGTACTCATGTTCCTACTTTCTTACTTATTAACTAATTTACGTACTCATGTTCCTACTTTCTTACTTATTAACTAATTTACGTACTCATGTTCCTACTTTCTTACTTATTAACTAATTTACGTACTCATGTTCCTACTTTCTTACTTATTAACTAATTTACGTACTCATGTTCCTACTTTCTTACTTATTAACTAATTTACGTACTCATGTTGCTACTTTTCTGCTTATTAACTAATTGACGTACTCATGTTCCTACTTTCTTGCTTATTAACTAATTGACGTACTCATGTTCCTACTTTCTTACCTTTTAACTAATTTACGTACTCATGTTCCTACTTTCTTACTTATTAACTAATTTACGTACTCATGTTCCTACTTTCTTACTTATTAACTAATTTACGTACTCATGTTCCTACTTTCTTACTTATTAACTAATTTACGTACTCATGTTCCTACTTTCTTACTTATTAACTAATTTACGTACTCATGTTCCTACTTTCTTACTTATTAACTAATTGACGTACTCATGTTCCTACTTTCTTACTTATTAACTAATTTACGTACTCATGTTGCTACTTTCTTACCTTTTAACTAATTTACGTACTCATGTTCCTACTTTCTTACTTATTAACTAATTTACGTACTCATGTTCCTACTTTCTTACTTATTAACTAATTTACGTACTCATGTTCCTACTTTCTTACTTATTAACTAATTTACGTACTCATGTTCCTACTTTCTTACTTATTAACTAATTTACGTACTCATGTTCCTACTTTCTTACTTATTAACTAATTTACGTACTCATGTTGCTACTTTCTTACTTATTAACTAATTTACGTACTCATGTTCCTACTTTCTTACTTATTAACTAATTGACGTACTCATGTTCCTACTTTCTTACTTATTAACTAATTTACGTACTCATGTTGCTACTTTCTTACATATTAACTAATTGACGTACTCATGTTCCTACTTTCTTACTTATTAACTAATTTACGTACTCATGTTCCTACTTTCTTACTTATTAACTAATTTACGTACTCATGTTCCTACTTTCTTACTTATTAACTAATTGACGTACTCATGTTCCTACTTTCTTACTTATTAACTAATTTACGTACTCATGTTCCTACTTTCTTACTTATTAACTAATTGACGTACTCATGTTCCTACTTTCTTACTTATTAACTAATTTACGTACTCATGTTCCTACTTTCTTACTTATTAACTAATTTACGTACTCATGTTCCTACTTTCTTACTTATTAACTAATTTACGTACTCATGTTCCTACTTTCTTACTTATTAACTAATTTACGTACTCATGTTCCTGCTTTCTTACTTATTAACTAATTTACGTACTCATGTTCCTACTTTCTTACTTATTAACTAATTGACGTACTCATGTTCCTGCTTTCTTACTTATTAACTAATTACGTACTCATGTTCCTGCTTTCTTACTTATTAACTAATTTACGTACTCATGTTCCTACTTTCTTACTTATTAACTTACTTGCTTACCTGCTTTTTTATGCTGAACAATTAAGTAGTGGGGAAAACAAGTGCAGTTTAACAATCTTCCATCATTATAATAACGACTTGGCAAAGACTTGAAATACAAAAAAATGAAGATGAAGAAAATGGGAAAATATATATTATAAATATGAAAACCCTTCACTAGCTGCATGAGGAACCATCGCAATCCCTCTCGGAGGCAGATCTATATGTGATGCCTGCTCCTAGGCCTTTCGTCCGCTGGATCGGACTCACAGGGAAAAACGGCTGATCGTGTCTGTGCTCTTGGCGTCAAATAGAGACACACCACAGTCCGTAATTCTGTGGTGTTCTCACCACTAAGGGTACAAAAGAGAATCCAACAGCACCTCCAAAGCAACGTACTTTCTTTTTTACCTACTGTATTTTCTGTTACTTCTTACTTATTTACTTTTTAGTTTGTTCCTTCCTCACAGAGAAGTCAAAGACATGTAACTCCTTCCTCACAGAGACCTTTTCCTCAAATGAAGCACGAGAAGTCAAAGACATGTAACTCCTTCCTCACAGAGGCCTTTTCCTCAAATGAAGCACGAGAAGTGAAAGACATGTAACTCCTTGCTCACAGAGGACCTTTTCCTCAAATGAAGCACGAGAAGTCAAAGACATGTAACTCCTTGCTCACAGAGACCTTTTCCTCAAATGAAGCACGAGAAGTCAAAGACATGTAACTCCTTCCTCACAGAGGCCTTTTCCTCAAATGAAGCACGAGAAGTCAAAGACATGTAACTCCTTGCTCACAGAGGCCTTTTCCTCAAATGAAGCACGAGAAGTCAAAGACATGTAACTCCTTGCTCACAGAGGCCTTTTCCTCAAATGAAGCACGAGAAGTCAAAGACATGTAACTCCTTCCTCACAGAGGCCTTTTCCTCAAATGAAGCACGAGAAGTGAAAGACATGTAACTCCTTGCTCACAGAGGCCTTTTCCTCAAATGAAGCACGAGAAGTCAAAGACATGTAACTCCTTGCTCACAGAGGCCTTTTCCTCAAATGAAGCACGAGAAGTGAAAGACATGTAACTCCTTGCTCACAGAGGCCTTTTCCTCAAATGAAGCACGAGAAGTGAAAGACATGTAACTCCTTGCTCACAGAGGCCTTTTCCTCAAATGAAGCACGAGAAGTGAAAGACATGTAACTCCTTGCTCACAGAGGCCTTTTCCTCAAATGAAGCACGAGAAGTCAAAGACATGTAACTCCTTGCTCACAGAGGCCTTTTCCTCAAATGAAGCACGAGAAGTGAAAGACATGTAACTCCTTGCTCACAGAGGCCTTTTCCTCAAATGAAGCACGAGAAGTGAAAGACATGTAACTCCTTGCTCACAGAGGCCTTTTCCTCAAATGAAGCACGAGAAGTGAAAGACATGTAACTCCTTGCTCACAGAGGCCTTTTCCTCAAATGAAGCACGAGAAGTGAAAGACATGTAACTCCTTGCTCACAGAGGCCTTTTCCTCAAATGAAGCACGAGAAGTGAAAGACATGTAACTCCTTGCTCACAGAGGCCTTTTCCTCAAATGAAGCACGAGAAGTGAAAGACATGTAACTCCTTGCTCACAGAGGCCTTTTCCTCAAATGAAGCACGAGAAGTGAAAGACATGTAACTCCTTGCTCACAGAGGCCTTTTCCTCAAATGAAGCACGAGAAGTCAAAGACATGTAACTCCTTGCTCACAGAGGCCTTTTCCTCAAATGAAGCACGAGAAGTGAAAGACATGTAACTCCTTGCTCACAGAGGCCTTTTCCTCAAATGAAGCACGAGAAGTGAAAGACATGTAACTCCTTGCTCACAGAGGCCTTTTCCTCAAATGAAGCACGAGAAGTCAAAGACATGTAACTCGTTGCACAACATGTATGGCAAAAAGAAGAAAAAAACAGACTGACTGACACGCACCTAAAGTATATAAAGGCAATGTAGTCTGTGCCACACATACTTGTGGTGAAAAGCAGCGCAGACTGAATGATACATGTAGTTAAACAGTAGTGCTCTCTGAACAACACACATAATTGCTGAATGACACATGTAGTTAAACAGTAGTGCTCTCTGAACGACACAGGTAGTAAACAGTAATGCCTTCTGAACAATACACATAATTGCTGAATGACACATGTAGTTAAACAGTAGTGCTCTCTGAACGACACACGCAGTAAACAGTAATGCCTTCTGAACAATACACATAATTGCTGAATGACACATGTAGTTAAACAGTAGTGCTCTCTGAACGACACACGCAGTAAACAGTAATGCCTTCTGAACAATACACATAATTGCTGAATGACACACAAAGTAGTGTTAGCCGAATGACACACTTGGTAGAGAGTAGTGTTGGCTGAACTACAAATGTAGTTAAAGGTAGTTTTTGCCTGAACGATGCACGCAGCAAAATGCAGTGTCGTGTGAATGACGCACAAAAGTACTGCTGGTGGAATGACACGTGTAGTAAGAGTGGACCTGGCTGAACGACTCTTGTAGCTGAAGTTAGTATTGGCTGAAAGTATGAATATATGAACACTAAAGTGTGTGTGTGTGTGTGGGCGCGCGCGCACTAAAGTATATATAGAGCCCGCACTAAACAATGGGCTTCCAATACCGGTAGGAAAGATAGCAAATAAACCACAGAATGAAAGAGTTTGCACTAAATGTTTATTAAATGAATTAGGAAATGTATGTCATTACGTAGTCAAATGTCCACTTTATAAACGAAGACAGGATCAAACTGCCGCCAAAATGTTTACAAAAAACAACAACAAAACCGTAAACACACTGAAATTCCACGCTGTGTTTAGTACTAAAAATAGATGAAGATTTGCAAAGCTGATTCGATTTTTGAAAACAATTGTAAGTTATAAAAATGATCAAATCTGCTTTGTCAGTGTATGGTAATGATGTTATCAGACACTCTTCCCTCTTTCTCTTTGTCAGTGTATGGTAATGATGTTATCAGACACTCTTCCCTCTTTCTCTTTGTCAGTGTATGGTAATGATGTTATCAGACACTCTTCCCTCTTTCTCTTTGTCAGTGTATGGTAATGATGTTGTCAGACACTCTTCCCTCTTTCTCTTTGTCAGTGTATGGTAATGATGTTGTCAGACACTCTTCCCTCTTTCTCTTGGTATTTCCCACCGCCTGTTGTTCCACGCCCACCCACCCCCCAACCATCGCTCTCTCTCTCTCTCTCTCTCTCTCTCTCTCTCTCTCTCTCTCTCTCTCTCTCTCTCAGACTGGATTATTTGTTCATTTCCGTATGTCCTTATTGAGGGTTTTGAATTAATAAAGTTGTTATTCCTGTAATTTTTGCTACATGAGGCGTATAAGGAAATACAGGAAATAATACTGATCGCGTGGCACATGCAGCATAAAGTAGAGGGGGTGGGGGGGGGGTGGGGTAATGTTGGCTGAACAACACATTTGGTAAATACAGCAAAACTCCTCGTTAGATGAACGACAGAGTAAGCAAAATCGGGGGGGGGGGGGGGGGGGGGGGGGGGGGGAGAAGGGCATAAAAATGCTTCCATCTTGGGGGAAAAGCAGCATTGACTGAAGAACACACACCATCAAAACTTAACAAGTAATAATGTTTTGTGAAGAACCGAACGCAGTACAAAGTAGGAAAGTTGTCGTGTTAGCTGAACGCACTCACGGGACGCTTGTCGTCCAAGCCGGTGAAGCGCGAGGGTGTGTGATATGCTGGTTGTGATGTGTTTCACGTGCCGCTATCGGCGGGAGCTTCTCATTTCCTTCTCTGACAGATCGAAAATTCATCTGGTGCAGTTATTGCTGTGTCGGCCATGTCCCTTTCTTCATGGGCTTTCTTATCTCGCTTTTATTCCTTTCTCGCTTCGTTTTACCAATGCTCCTTTTTCATATTCCCTGGGCTTGTTTCTTTTTTGTTGTTGGTAGTGGGGTTTTTTTTTTATTTGTTTGTTTGCTAGTTTTGCTTGTGTACGTGTGTGTGTGTGTGTGTGTGTGTGTGTGTGTGTGTGTGTGAGTGTGTGTGTGTGTGTGTGTGTGTGTGTGTGTGTGTGTGTTCTGTTTTTTGTTTGTCCATAATCCAGCATTTTCCCTTGCTCAATGACGAAAATAGGGTGGCTGATTAGGACATATCCTTGCTCTGTGTGTTTGTGTGTGTGCGTACGCGCGGACTGTTAAAGGGGTTCTCACCCATTTTTACAAATCTATTTTGACCAAATACACGGTTTTGGTATGTGGTCGTATTGCGAAACCCAGCCCCGAATCAGCCGCCTGTGCTCTCATCTTGCAGTGACAGCAGCATTTCCAGCGGACCGGGAAAGCGAGTGGCTGAAACAGGAACGAGAGCCTCGATTTCGATAAAAGGGGGGTTTCCCGATGATGACGTAGAAAGGCCAAGTCACTCTTCCTGTTCGGCTAAGTGATATGGGGCGAATGTGTGCTGTGTCTGGTTGCGGAATTTCATCAGGAAATAAGCAAAGAGTAAGCGTTCATGCTTTTCCAGGTGTTTCCAGCCAGTTTAGGCGATTGTGGATAAATGATGTCACCACAAGGACGAAAGATTTTGTTCTTCGGGACAGTTATCATGGCATTTGCTGTCGTCACTTTGAAGAGCAGTTTCCAAGACCAACATACCTGGAAGGTAAAGGTGGAAGCTGGAATTCTGGTCCGAAGACAGCTGAAAGAGGATGCTGTGCCAACTATTATAACAGAAAAATGTATTAAAGCACTCTCTGTTCATTCGCGGCTGCAAGTGCAAGCCTCAACGCAACAGTGACACGGATTCTGTCAGGAGCAAGAGAGCCAAACTCAGAGACGTAAAGAAGGTAAGGTTTGTGGAATGAGTGGTCGATCTTTTTGGGTTTCATTTCATTCTCAGTGCATGGTTGGTTGTAAAGATAGTTGTTGGTTTTTGTAGAGTGTTGGCATCAAACTGAAACATGCATTGTTACTTTCAGTCACACATGCCAGAGTCATAGTGGCAGTCAGTCAGTCACATTGCCTGCTGTCACTGAAACTGTTGCATGTTTGTGATTAATTTTTTCCCCTGCTGTTGCTGTTTCCAACAAAACTGAAGGTATGATTCTTATTAACAAGAAAATATCCATGTCCACAAATAACAGCTTGTTGGACTCCAGTGAATAATAGTTTGGGTTTTTATTTTTCAGGACATTGCTGAACATCAGGCACCCCTGCAAGTTCAAGTTTCCGTCCAACAACCATATGCTTTAGTAAATGAATATTATTCATCAGTATTTGGATACAGGATGGTGACAGTGTGCATTTAAAAATATATGCAGGTGTGGTATATCTGTATGCTATAAAACTGCCCTGGTGAGTAAGAGAATAATGAGCTTAGATATGCAGCTTAGATCTGATGTACGGCACGTCACGCATCAGTTTTAAAAATAACGGCCAGAATCTTTGACTGCAATATATTGTAAAAGACCCCTCCTCAGATTCTAATTGTCATTGTGGAACTTCAGAATTTAAGTGGAGGGAGTGAGATTGAAAATGAAGAATGTAAAAAAAGTGTGTTGTGTGGGGGGGGGGGGGGGGGGGGGGGGGAGGGGGACGGGGTGTGTGTGACTGAAAGTGAACAGCTATTAAAAAGATTTCTACAGCAGGGAAGAGAAATAGTATGATGATGCAGTAGCTGACAAACTCCTGTTCAAGGAAAAGGCATTATCTGATAGATCTAAACAACTGAAGGAGAATGTGATGTATCACACATAATCATTTAAAGTTATTTACATACTACGGTAATGTGTGTGTGTGTGTGTGGTGTGTGTGTGTGTGTGTGTGTGTGTGTGTGTGTGTGTGTGTGTGTGTGTGTGTGTGTGAACAGATGTATGTATGTGCATGTGTATATCATGTACTATCTGTGTCGTGATGTATGTATGTGCATGTGTATATCATGTACTATCTGTGTCGTGCGTATGTGTGTACATGTACATAATATGGTCAACCTGTAAAAATAATGTCGAACTGCCTGGAAAGAAACACAAGCGTCTGATGGCGAGGGAGGTGGTACTGTACAAGGAGCTGTAGGTTCAAACTGGTACGGCTGAACTCCATACACTTCAGTGAAATTTCACGTTCGATGTCCTCTTCGTTGGAACTTGACTCGTAGCTGGGAGCATCTGCCATTATCGCCGGAAAATAGTTGAGTTTTACGTCCTCATAGCGAAAGCTTTTAGGGACATGTCTTTCATTCACGGTAGTCTTGACATTTATACGTCACTTGCGGAATCCCGACTCTCGTCTCTTTCCGTTCTGTACTCGGCAATCTCCGTGGCGAGTCACAATTTGGCTACTTGCACGACCCGAAACACGGATAGACGTGAGTTCCAGAAGAAAAGTAACACGTACATCGAAACACGCTCGATCATACTGTTGAACAACCCAAACATACTATTTAGGGGTGAGGACCCCTTTAATGTGTGTATGTCTGTCTGTGTTTGTGTGTCTGCCTGTCTGTGAGAGAAAGGAGAGAGAGTGCGCGCGCGCGCGCGCGCGCGCGCGCGTGTGTGTGTGTGTGTGTGTGTGTGTGTGTGTGTGTGTGTGTGTGTGTGTGTGTGTGTGTGTGTGTGTGTGTGTGTAATTGATGAATAAGCCTGCATTACTGGCTCGATTTCAGACCAAACTGAACTACGCAGTGGCAGTTGTGACAAACATGAAATCGACAGGAACAATAGTAGTAGTAAATGCGGACATCTATAGTCAGCAACAACAGTAGTAGTAAATGCGGACATCTATAGTCAGCAACAATAGTACAGTAGTAGTAAATGCGGACATCTATAGTAGCAACAACAGTAGTAGTAAATGCGGACATCTATAGACAGCAACAATAGTTGTTAGTAAATGCGGACATCTATAGTCAGCAACAATAGTTGTAGTAAATGCGGACACCTATAGTCAGCAACAACAGTGTAGTAAATGTAGACACCTATAGTCAGCAACAACAGTAGTAGTAAATGCAGACATCTATAGTCAGCAACAATAGTTGTAGTAAATGCAGACATCTATAGTCAGCAACAACAGTAGTAGTAAATGCAGACACCTATAGTCAGCAACAACAGTAGTAGTAAATGCAGACATCTATAGTCAGCAACAATAGTTGTAGTAAATGCGGACATCTATAGACAGCACAATAGTAGTAGTAAATGCGGACATCTATAGTCGCATGTAACAGGTGATAACAGAAACAATAGTAGTAGTAAATGCGGACATCTATAGTCGCATGTAACAGGTGATCGTAATAATCTAAAGTCGCATATAATCGAGAAGCGTAGCACATTTATAGTCGCATACCATCGAGAATCGTAACACATTTATAGTCGCATACCATCGAGAACTGTAAACACATTTATAGTCGCATACCATCGAGAACTGTAACACATTTATAGTCGCATACCATCGATAACTGTAAACACATTTATTGTTGCATACCATCGAGAACTGTAACACATTTATAGTCGCATACCATCGAGAACTGTAACACATTTATAGTCGCATACCATCGAGAACTGTAAACATTTATAGTCGCATACCATCGAGAACTGTAACACATTTATAGTCGCATACCATCGAGAACTGTAACACATTTATTGTCGCATACAATCGAGAATGGTAACACATTTATAGTCGCATACCATCGAGAATGGTAACACATTTATGGTCGCATACAATCGAGAATGGTAACACATTTATAGTCGCATACAATCGAGAATGGTAACACATTTATAGTCGCATACAATCGAGAATGGTAACACATTTATAGTCGCATACCATCGAGAATCGTAACACATTTATAGTCGCATACAATCGAGAATGGTAACACATTTATAGTCGCATACAATCGAGAATGGTAACACATTTATAGTCGCATACAATCGAGAATGGTAACACATTTATGTCGCATACAATCGAGAATGGTAACACATTTATAGTCGATACAATCGAGAATGGTAACACATTTATAGTCGCATACAATCGACAATGGTAACACGAGGTTGACATGAACAGATGCAAGTGCCGACGCTAGTGAGTCGGTCGTTTGAAGGCGGGATTTAAGAGAGAGAGAGAGAGGAGAGAGAGAGAGAGAGAGAGATGGTTAGAACACGTGATTTTAGCCCACGGTTAACAAAATCTTTATTTAAATAAAATTAAAAAAAATTAAAAAACTTTTCCCAAATAAATGTTAGCAGAAACCAATGATGAATCGGAAAGTTTGCAGAAACTTCTCAGGTTGAACTATTCAGACTACGAACTTCTGTCCTTCACGCTAGAAGTTTTCAAATAAGCTTATATGCACCGTAGCAAGTTAAGCTGACCAAAGGTGTGGGCTCGATTTTTTTGGAGCGCTCTTCTCACGTGGAATGTTTCCAGTGGCAGCCCACACACACCTAAGGCAGAATACCAGAAACCGCATTCAGCACCACAAAGATGGCAGATTTTACGCTCGACGTACAAAGATCCCCCACTCTCTGTCCAGGAGAAGCGAAGAGGAGGGGAGTATGTATGGGGGAGAGGGGGGGGGGGGGGGAGAGGGGTAGAGGACAAACACAACATCATTCATCTTTTCAGGGCTGTTCCAACAGGGCCAGACCTGTGACTGTTAGCTCTGGCACTGCCAAGCACTGTCCGCCATTGAAGCTTTGTGGAAGGCGTGAAAGGAAGAAGGGAGACCATCGACAACTTCCTGTCGATGTAGGGGACTGCCGATCCGCTGTGGGACACAGTTAAAAAAAAAAAAAATTTCCAATGGGAAGTTCGAGTCAGACGTTGTGTGGACAAAGCGACGCGTTCAGAAATATGTCTGAAAGCTTTTGAACAAGAAAACGTAGGGGTGGGAAAAGAAAACGTTTCCTCCACTCTAAAATAACAAATAAATTCGACATGTCCGTCTGTTGAGGAAGTTTCACGGTATTTTTGTCTGTGTATCTTGGTTTATCTGCATGCACGTTGATGGACGGCGCTGAATCAAAGCTGCCAGTGTGGAAAACCTGTTTCTTCAGGTGGACGCTGGCCCACATGCAATTCCAGATTTCCGCCTCGACGGGAGCGGAACGGGCGGTTGGATGGTCTGCTTTTTCGTTTTCTATTTCTTTTTTTGAATACGTTTGTCCATCAGACGATTTTGGACTGTTTGTCAATCAATTGATTTATGAAAGGTTTGTTGTTTTGCTTACTTTTTAATGCGTTTGTCGATCAGACGATTTGTGACTGTTTGTCGATCAGACGATTTGTGACTGTTTGGGCGATCAGACGATTTGTGACTGTTTGTCAGTCATCTGATATATAAAAGGTTTGTTGGTTTGCTTACTTTTTAATACGTTTCTCGACGTGCAGGGGTTTTAATGTCTTTCAATCAGTTGAGACATAATAATATCTTTGTGTTTCTATTGGTTTTAATAGACTTTCGTCAGTCTGTTGATTTTAAATGATTTCAGTTTACAGCTTTTGTTTGTATCTTTGTCAATCTGTTGTTTTTGGTAATATCAAAGTCAATCGAAGTCACTCTATTACATGTTTACATTTTTTGTCGACCTAGATTTCCCACCACCTACTGTTCTCTTAATGCCAATGTTCTCCACATGCCATGTCTTCAACACACACACACACACACACACACACACACACACACACACACACCCCACACACACACACACACCACACACACACACACACACACATACAGAAGATCCTCAAACGAAATTAAGAAATTTCCCTTTATGGTTCCCATATTTTAAAATATCTGGATGTATGCTGAGTATTTTGTGCATCAATAACTGACTGACTGCTAACAAGGATTTGGGGTGGGGTGGGGTGGGGGGGAGGGGAGGTCTTCAATCAACATGCTGATGTGATCTTTCCCATTCGTATACACACGAATTAGTCACCCGTCACTGTCACGCTACATATGCATGCTGCTGTTCTGGAAGATTGGAGAAATTCGGTACAGCATTGCACCATGTCAGGCGCTGCCTGGATTTGAACCAAATTGAGATCGAAGTTTCGGATGTTACTGGCTGGCTCTGTAGTATCTATCTTTCTCGTCTGTTTGTCGTTAATGACCTTCGATCACTGGATCTAATTGTTATTGATACCCGTGATACTAAGAATCATTACGACCGGAATTACCATTGCAGAATCATATATTAAGGGATATTAAGGGAATTGTTAATATAGGTTTCTTATGAACATGATGATCTTTTTCTTTTACGTGGGAGTTTTAATCATACAATCTACTGATAGGCATGTCACAATCGGAATTACGATTGCAAAATCATATATTAAGGGAATTGTTGATATAGGTTTCTTATGAGCATGATGATTCTTTTTCTTTTACGTGGGAGTTGTAATCATACAATCTACTGATAGGCATGTCACAATCGGAATTACGATTGCAAAATCATATATTAAGGGAATTGTTGATATAGGTTTCTTATGAGCATGATGATTCTTTTTCTTTTACGTGGGAGTTGTAATCATACAATCTACTAATGGGCATGTCGAACCCCGTGAATATTACCTTACCATTCAAAACGAAAGAAGAGGGACAAGATGGCGTCTTTCCTGCCGGTTTGATGAATTCAGTGCACGATCGAGTCAAATATCAGAACTACAGACATCAGAATTTTTTTTTTATAAAGGGGCTGTTGTTTTACCTCGGGGAAGAAGGGAATGAAGAAGTGGGAGGGGGAGATGGGGAGGGACGCGGGATGAGTGAGAATGCTACACTGGCGGGCTACTTGTTGCCATAGCCACGATGTCCGTAATGTGTCACTCTGTGTGTGTGTGTGTGCGCGCGCGCGCGTGTGTGTGTGTGTGTGTATGTGTGGAGTGTGTGAATGTATTTGTGCGCGCGCGCGTGTATGTGAGTGTGTGTACGTGCGTGCGTGCGCGTGAGCGCGTGTGTGTGTGTGTGCGTGCGTGCTTGTGTATGTGTGCGTGGTGTGTGTGCGCGATGGTTCAAGTTGAATTATGGTTTAAGTTAGTACATTGAAAAAACAACACATTTGCTTTTTTTGCAGGGCCTATATCAAGCTATTTAAACAAAGAAGATAAAAACAATGAAAAGAAAAGGAGGGAGAGAAGAAACAAGTTACAAGCGAATGAAATACGGTACAATATAGAGCATATACTGAC
Organism: Conus ventricosus; assembly: GCA_018398815.1. Lineage (NCBI taxonomy): Eukaryota > Metazoa > Mollusca > Gastropoda > Neogastropoda > Conidae > Conus > Conus ventricosus. The sequence continues at coordinate 5,032,873 of CM031601.1, forward strand.
TGTACCTGATCCCCTTCCACATACAAGCGACAAAGGTCACACACACACACACACACACACACACACACACACACACACACACACACACACACTCGCACAAAACACACACACACACACACACACACACACACACACACACACACACACACACACACACACACACACACACACACACACACACATATCTCTCTCTCTCTCTCTATGTGTGTGTGCCTTCAGATGTAACAAATAGTGAGCCTGTGTACTCATCCTGTTTTGGCTCTCTCTCTCTCTCTCACACACACACACGTTCGCGCGTGTCCTCTCTCTCTCTCTCTCTCTCTCTCTCTCTCTCTCTCTCTCTCTCTCTCTCTCTCTCTCTCTCTCTCTCTCTTCCACACACACACACACACACACACACACACACACACTCACACGCAGACGCGCGCGCGCACACACACACTGTTTTATACTAATTTCTCACCGACGTCAATAGGTTATGTATTATGACTGTGATCCCTGTTTCTCATAACAACGTGTTGCTATTGTTTATTCTATGAAAAAATAACACATTCTACCCAGCGATGGAAAATAAAGTGGGCCCGTTAAAAGTACATCCTCGCGTGATATTGACGTCAAGGTGACATTTCCACAGACAGTGCCAGAGAAAATCCCAGGAGCCGCCGGATCTTATGAGACATCGATATGGAATGAGAATCTGCCAATGCTGACAACGAGGCTGAACATTTTCATCAATATTCGTAATCCGATGATCATCAAGCGCCTGTTTCAGCATTTCTCTCTCTCTCTCTCTCTCTCTCTCTCTCTCTCTCTCTCTCTCTCTCTCTTCTCTCTCTCTCTCTCTCTCTCTCTTTTTTTTTTTTTTTTTTTTTGTATGTTTGTTTGTTGTTGTTGCTTTGTACTAAATGAGATACAAGGCTGATATGCTACATAAAACGTTTAACACAACAATTTCAAAGGAAAGAACAAGAACAAGAACGGTACGAAGGCATGCACGCGCGCGCGCACACACACACACACACACACACACACACACACACACACACACACACACACACCACACACACACACACACACGCGCGCGCGCGCGCGCATGCTCGCACATACATGCATGCGTGTGCACACACACACACACACACACACACACGAGATAAGATAATGTTGCTTATAGCCCAGCCGACCGCAAAGGGCCATATCAGGGCTGTCACACACACACACACACACACACACACACACACACACACACACACACACACACGCACGCACGCACGCACGCACGCGCACCACACACACACACACACACACACACACACACACACACACACACACACACACACACACACACACACACACACACACACACACTTTATTCACAGTATGCAAAGCATATTTCGGAGGCCATTATGAATTAAACACGCAAACATACACAAAACGTATCAACAACAGTTATGGATTATTTCAGACCCAGCGTGACACCAGGTGAAAGACTGTAAGACAGGCAGTGGCCTGGAACGTACACGACAATGCATCTCAACCAGAAGGCGTCTGCTTGAGGAGCAGGTCCCACCGGACACGGACAGAGACTGGACAGACACTTAGAGACATCTCAGTCATCGGTCAGACTTGAATAGTCTTCTGAAAAAAAAAAAAAATTCACGTCATCAAGTTGCAAGTCTGACGGATTTTCTGGACCACATATGACGTCAGCTAGCACTGGACGTCATCAAGGTTTAGCTGTTATTTGAACTTTGTTTTATGACATGTTCAATTCGGTTATTGCTTTCGAGTTTTTGGTATGACACGCGAACAGAAACAATCCCGGATCTGTCCGCTCCACGGATCCGTTCCCAACTTGAATGCCTTCGTACTAACGCCCCATTCTGTCTTTTGATGAAGCTTGGTATGAGTCGGTTCAATAGTTTTTGTGTGATCCCGCCGACAGACAGACAGACAAAAACAAACGGGCACAACACAAACAAACGGACGCTGATGAAAACGAAACTTCCAAGACGAAGATACGCTGATAATGCTCATAGAAGAAAACCCTTCAGGACCACACGAGATGGCAGCAAACCACCGTCATCTTCTTCGCCCTCAAACTGGCGACTACCAGTGACTTTCACGTGTGATGTGCCAATGAAACAATTATTATGAAATGTACAACCCCCAAAGAATCTCCCTGTAAGCTCCTGGACACATTCTGCAAGACCTGATGGTTCATGACCTAAGGGGGTTGTAGAAAGACCTTATGGTAGAAACGCGTTGCTTCTGTACTGTCTTTTGTTCGTTTCATACGTTTGGCGATGTGGTGACACCATTTTTTTTTCTTTTACATCCTGCTAGATTGTTGCCTTCCCCAAAGAATCACCGTGAGTGTAGATACAACAGACTGGAAGAGAGGAAGCAGAACAGGGTGTGTGTGTTGTGTGTGTGTGTGTGTGTGTGTGTGTGTGTGTGTGTGTGTGTGTGTGTGTGTGTGTGTGTGTGTGTGCGCGTGCGCGCGTGCGTGCGTGCGTGCGTGCGTGCGTGCGTGCGTGCGTGCGTGCGTGCGTGCGTGTGTGTGTGTGTGTGTGTGTGTGTGTGTGTGTGTGCGTGCGTGCGTGTGTGTGTGTGTGTGTGAGAAGAGGAGAGAGAGGAATAGCAAGAGACAGAGAGAGGAGGGTATGAGATCTACAATGTAAAATCTCGTAAATACAAAAAAATAATCTAAAAAGGAAACAAACCCACAGACATCAAACTGACATAACCAGAGAAGAAAGAAAGAGAATAGGATGATTACCCAACAAAAGAAAAAACAACAACGATGTTTTATTCAACGTTGACAACTTGGGGCGAGAACAAGGGTTAGGAAGGGAGGCGAAGAAAAAGAAGAAACATGTCCAGCACATTGCTATCAAGATCGCTTTTCAACGTCGATTCAGACATGTCCAGCACATTGCTATCAAGATCTCTTTTCAACGTCAATTCAGAGACTTTCCCGAAAGCAAGCGTAATGACATCAGACACATCTTTGTCCCCAGGCAGAGAGGGCCCCCGGCGGGAGTGGATTGATCGTATGAAACATCTTTGTCAAATCTGCATACGCTGACAAACGCACCCACAGCTTTTACTCATTGCTTATCTGGCACTGGTCAGGCGTCTGTTGCATTCTTGACGAGCCTTCATGTTCTGGAATGATTTGTGTCAAAGAGACAGCGCCCTTGAATACAGAGCACACACCGGCAAGGATGATGACAACAACGTCTACGAAACTTACACACAAAGAGTTTATCATGTAAGCGCGCACGCACACGCGTGCAAGCATGTACGAGCAGGCGTACACATAAACACTGATACATATATTACATACACAGAATATAATCACACTTCCACATGTGTGCGTGCATTGCGCGAGTGCAAACAAGTAAGCTGACAACCCAACATGCACGTATGTGCGCAACAAACGCAAACAGCCGTGCGCGCAAACGTTCACACATACATGCGTGCGCACGCAGACACACACACACACACACACACACACACACACACACACACACACACACACACACACACACACACACGTGTTCACGCACAAATGAGTGCGCGCACACACACCACAAATGCGAGAGCGCGCGCGCACACACATACACCTTTCCTCTGAAAGCTCTACAATTAATGCTCTCTGTCTGTCTGTCTGTCTGTCTGTCTCTCTCTCTCTCTCTCTCTCTCTCTCTCTCTCTCTCTCTCTCTCTCTCTCTCTCTCTCACCCACCCATCCGCGCGCGCGCACACACACACACACACATGGACACACACACACACACACACACACAGAGTCGTGCGCGCACGCATACACAACACACATACTGAGAGAGAGAGAGAGAGTTATCAACAGTGTGTCCCCGTTGATTTCATCAACACGAAATCGGACGTTTCATTTGAAGCTGACAACTGCGGCCCTTCACCCGATGAACAATATTCCGTGACAGACGCTACCAAGATAACATTTCAACATCAATTTCGTTCACTTCCAAAGAGTACGTGTCATGGCATCAGACATCTCTCTATGGAAGATAAATATGGCGATACGGTTGTTGTAGATTAAATAAATGCAAGCGTCCGATCGTTTCAAACGTGAAAACCCAATGATTGTGACAATGATTCACCCCTGGTCAGGGGCAACTGCCTGCCCACACGTTCGTCGGGCGTTTCCCCGGCTTCTTTGGACAAAAGGGCGGTTCAAACAGACTTTAAAAGTTGATTAAAAACGAAACACTCAAAATTCAAACAAAAAACTACACAACACGCATGAACGTGCAGCGCGCGCGCGCGCACACACACACAACACACACACCACAACACACAAAAACACCCACCAACACACACACAACGCACACACCCTCCATGCACACCCGCCCCACAGAACACACTTTTGTCACGGTCAAAAATAAACACAACCAAAAGTGGGGCCGTCCCCGCCATTCAACGGACAAAGCCCCAAAACGCAGACATCTTGGCGCCACGAAGAGGCCCATGCGCTCATCCGGCCAATTTAAGCACAGCAAGGAACAGCAACAGTCTAGGGGCGGGCCCAACGGTTCGGGGGTTTTGGGGGGGGCAGAGTCGCGGCCCCCTACCCAGACTATAAAAGCCAATTTAGAGTGACCAGTCCCCACATTAAACCCACACGGCGCCAGTTAAGTGGGAAAAGGGGGGGAAGGGTATGTGTGTGGGGGTGAAACCAAGTATCAATTAAATGCCCAATTGCCCACCAAGAAGAAAGGCGTTGGGCATGACTGCATGATTTAAATCAATGGAATTAGGGGGAAATAACTTCGGTCGGGGCGTAAAAATACTGACCAATGGAAACTCCCCCTTTTTTGACAGATGGGAACGGGATAAAAAGGGATGGAGAGTGAGAAAACGGGACAACGAGGGGGGAGAACGAACAGAAAAACAGAGAGAAAAGGGGTCTGAGTGTAATCTTGAGGAGAGAAAAGCAGAGAGATGAGGAGGAGAGAAGGCCCAAGTTGAAGTTTAGCATGGATAGTTTTCAGAAAGGACGAGGAAAATGTGGAGAGAGAGAGCTGCTAACAATGGGAGGAAAAGAAAAAAAAGAAAAAAAAAAAAGAAAAGGCAACCATGTCCATTGAAAAAGGCAGCTAAAAAGAGAGAGAGAGAGTGCAATGCGTTAATGCGGAAAAAAGAAAGGAGAACAATCATTAAATGTACTGTTTATCTTACTGGGGTTCGACCCTACTTGGCCAGCGCCACTTTCATCGACGCCCAACGCCATGCCAACATCTCCCCTGACCGGCCCAGCAGACCAAGACCAGTGCCACAGTTGTGTGGGGTTTGTGAAAGGCAGTGAAAAAAAGAAAAAAAAAAAAAAAAAAAGGGAGTGATTCGTGAATAGTTAAGACACCTGGCCGGGGTAAAGTAAAAATCTATTTAAACCCGGGTTAGTTAATGTTTAGAAAAAATGATTTTGTGAAGTTCGGGAAAGAGAGAAGTTTTATTTCTTTGATTTCCATATGCATTGATGTTTCGTTCTATACTTTGGTAGTAAAGTTATAGACTTTATATGGTTTAAATGGACGGATGCTGATATATGAAAGATTGAAAGGGCAAGCTGGATGTGTTTGGGCTGTGCCTAGTCCTTCCTCATGACATCCCCCGGGGTTTACAATTTAGGGCGACCTGCCAGGATATTTGGCCCATTTATTTAATTGTTCAACTCTCAGAGGGGAAGTGGGGGGGGGATTAAAGTATTTAATCCAAAAGGGTTGTTTAGATTTTCCCAAAGAAGTAAATACTAGGGCTTGGCATTGCTTCCAAGATAGAATACTAGCGGGCTTTCATCCCGAGTACTCATTTCGCAAGATTGCCTATAATTCCTCTCAAGTTGGGTCAGGCGCGGGGGGTCTTATAAAAACTAACTACTTTGTCCCAACTAATATTATCATTAAAGGATTGTCATTACGTCACTCTGTCGGAACCCACCTTTTGGCTGTCGTAGAATAAAATCTTGTTCAAAAAAAAAAAAAAAAAAAGAGATATAATGGCGGAAGAAAAAACCCCCTTTGAACAACTGGAGCTCGCTCGGTCTGGGGTTCCCAAAGGAGATGATTGCGTGCATTCGTTGAAAACCAACAAAAGAGGAAAGGGGACGAACGGGGGAAAAAGACGCCGTATCGCGGAGAAATAGCAAGCGGAAACAAAAGAAGAAGCAAACGCAGGAAACAAAAGGGATTAAAGCTGGGGAAAGAGGAACGGAAAGTTTAAAGGGTTCAATTGGGTTTGGAGAAAGTGAGAATACAGAGGAGAAAAACCGAGGAGGTAGCTCACTTTCCAGTGACTCTTGGCGCCTTGTCCCCGACCCAAGTTGCAAAATTTCTAAAGGAACCGTTTCGTTTGATGCATACTCAGCGTTTCAAAAGTTTGCGACAGTCAGGGTTGGCCTCAAAATGGCGTCTTTTGTCGCGTTTACTGACGGGTAAGGCATTACGATTTTTACTGCGTTACCGCGAACAACATTGATTTGGGCGCTGTGAAGGAAATCTTTTTGATAAAAGGGAAATTTGACCTACAGAAAGGGTTCAGGAAAAAATTTTCGTTCAGCTAAATTACAAGCAGGTGAGAACACTCAGTTTGGTCCCGTTTAGATCACTATTTTGAAAATTTTAGGTTGAGTGTACGAAAAGGAGTTCGCGAGTTAAAGAGTAGTTATAAAAGGAACAGTTTTGTCAGGTTGGGGCCCCTATTAACCATACTTTGAAAGAGAACACCCAGAGCAGCGGGGATGTTGAAGTCGCAGAGGTGTATAGAGGCACTTTTGGCACAAGGTGCAGGAGAAACGGTGCCAGGCATAGGTGGAAGAGTGCAAGGAGCCCAGGGGATTTTTCTAAAAGTCTGCAAAACCCAGGGGGGGGTGGGGCGGGAAAGGGGCAAAGGGACTTAGGTTTTAAATTTGCCCACAAAAGGGAATTGCAGGGATTGTCGCATGAGTTCCAGAAGGCGCACCCTTTGCCGAGGTGGAAAAGGGGTTCGGGGAAACGCCCTGGGGAACCAACGGGGACCAATCTGAAGGGGTGGAGTGCAGCCATGTAACGGGACACAGCAGTGTCAGGGGGAGGCACTGCGATGGTTCTTCCCAGGGGAAGAAGGGGGTTTGGGCCCAGCAGAGGGTGAAAGTGTTACAGCACTGGTTGTTCATGCGGGTAGTACAACAACGCTGGTCGAAAAAGGGTTTTTAAGGGGAAATCCGCCTGTACTCAATCGAGGGGCACTGTGAGGAGTTCCAGTTGCTAAGATAAAAGTACGTACCCCTTATTCTGGGCGAGTTGTCTGCTTTGGGATGGAAAACCCCTTTAACGATTTGATCAGGGGAAATATTCCAGGTGAAAGGGGATCCAGGGGATCCTGATTTGTTGACTGCTACGGGGGCAGCATTCAAACCGGAGCAAAAAGGGGGAAAGGTTGAAAAAACCGTTAGTCTTTCCCCGGCAAGGAAGTCACCCAAGATTGTCCTGATAGTTTAGGGCACCGGGAACAAGCCCTTCGCCCTCGTAAAGTCTTGGGGAGTTGGCAAGGGTGGAGAAAAACGGAGGTTAGGGGAGGTAAACCCGATTTCTTGTAAAGGCGGCTGTTGTACGAGTTTCCCAAAGGGAAGACGGGTAAGGTGACCACTCATTTAGAGGTCCCAGCGGGTTACGTGACACTGTCATTCAGGGGGGTCACGAGTCCCCCTCAGGGGGTCATCTGGGCACCAGCAAAACAGCTGACCGAATTTTGATGACTTTATTGGCCGGAAAATGGCAGACATCAAGCGGTTCTGCATGTCATGGACTTGTCAAAGGTCACCACAAGGGGGTAAGAGGAAGGCGCCTCTTAAACATCCCCCTTTAATTGACCCACCATTCAGGGGTGGCTTTTTTGATCTGTTGGGCCCAATCGCGCCCCTGCCCAAGGGGCACAGAATTGTTGCGGGGTGGACTACGCGACCAAAAACCCAAACGTTTGCATTAAAAGGCTGATAGAACAGGTGGAAAAGGGCGGTGACATTTTTTCCCCTCGCGTGGGTGTCCAGCACAAATTCTCAGTGACAGGGGGTCACAGTTCACCTCGGCTTTGGAAAAGGTCAACAGGTTTTCGGGACACACATTCTAAACCCCCCCATCCCCCCCAAAATCAATGGCTTGGGGAGGATTCAATGGTGGGGCTGAAGGGATTTTAAAGAAGCTCTGTGGGGAAAGGCCCCGCGATTGGGACCGCTACTTTCCAGCGGCACTGTTGCCTACAGGGAAGCCCCTCGGAAAACACAGTTTTTTCGCCTTTGAGCTGCTGTATGGCGGAAGTTGGGGGCCCGGGGCATTCTCAAAGAGCTGTGGTCCGGAGAAACAGGAGTCCGAAAAGTCAAAACCACAACATATGTGGTGGACTTACGCAAAGAAAGGGGAAACATGTAAGGTCCGAAAGGGAAGTTTCGGGGCTGGGGTCCAGAAAAAGAAATATCAGGGGGGGAAGAAATTTCCCTCAAGTGGGAGATCAAGCCCTGTTACGTTTCCCCACGGATACAACAAGCTGCTGATGATTGGAAGGGCCATCCCCATCATTAAAAAGGGTAATCGGGCTACGAATCGATGTGAAGGGGAAATAAAAAACTTTTCCTGAAAATTTTGCTCCGCAATACATTCGCGTGAGACCCAGCACATAGGCGCAGCAGAAATCATTGATGGGTGAAGGAACCCCGCGAAAAAGGGGGATTTTTTTGCCAATTCCAGGAGAAGAGTCAAAAGGGGTGTGTCACTGTTTTTGAAGGGGAGACAGTAAGGGGCAGGAAAGTTGGGGGGGCCCCAGAAAAAAGTTAGGGTCCCGACGATAAACAGGCAAGACAACTTAAAAGACATGTACGTGGAGTTTAAAAACGAAACCCCACAGTAAAGCCTACCCCATCCCATATCCACCAAGCAAGTGATCGGGAGGAGGTAGAAAAGATGTTTGGGCCTTGGGGGGTTGAAAAGTCCCAAAACATCGTTAGTGCCCCCCCGTCTTATGAGGAAAAACAGGTGAGCATCATTCTGGTGGTATAGACGTCTGAAAAAGTGTCACCAACGATGCAGAGGGCAACCGAACATGGAAACCTGTCGCCAGACGCCACAAGCAACCCTATTTTACCCGATGATCTGAGCAAGGGTACTGGCAAAAGCCTTGAGTGAGGACCCAAAGGGAAGTCACAGCATTCCCCACCCATGGGGCTATACCCGTGGCGAGTACCCCTTTTGGAGTCAACGCACCTGTTTTCTTCGGTGATGAGGGGAAACTATTTCGGGATTGGAAAAATGTTGTGAATTTTAAGGGTGACATTCTGATAGATCCGAACTGGGGGGAGATATGAGGCAGCTAGGGGCAGTCCTTTGAGAGGTTAGACAAGCCAATCTCACAGCCAACCAACAAAGTGAGGGTTGGTTTTTTCCCAAACCTGGATTCCCAGGGTTTTTTTTTTCGGAGGGGCACAAAGCAGCCGGAAAAAGGAAAAATGGAGAAGATGATGAATTTAAGGGACCAAAGACCAAAACAGAATCGGATCGCTATTTTATTTTGGGTTTTATAGGGATTTTTCCCAAATTTTTGCACAATCACGAGTCCCTCCCTGATTTGGTCAAGGGAGGGAAACCGGCGGGCGAGTGGTCAGACGTGCAGGCAAGCACTGCGAGGTTTGGAAAGACTAGGTTCCCGCCCATCTTGAAGCACCAGATATTCCAAACCTTTTTTGCGGGCAGATGCATCAGGGTGGGGTAGGTGCAGTATTTTTTCAGGGCAAAGAGGTCGAGTTTCCTGGGAGGTATGCGACAGGAAATTGACAAAAATGTGAAGGGGTACGCAACAGAGAAAGGAGTGTTGGGTTGTGTGGGCCGTTCAGAAAATTTTCAATACTTGTATGGGAAGGAGTTTGTGAAGAGATACACAACCCCCAAATTCCCGCGGAGGGGCGCTGAAAAAAAAAGCAGAGTTCTGCGTTGGGCAATGGCATTGCAGGCCCCCCACAGGGACCGGTGCAGTACATCCCAGGCGACAAATGTCGGACTGATATTTAAAGCCCTGAGCTAGCAAGCTGCAACTCAGAGGAAGCAGTCATATCCAGGGGGCTTTTTGATAATAGTTTGATTACTTTTTGTTGATTGGATATGGGTTTATTCCCCGTTGGTATGGTTTCTATTTTTGTGTAATTTTTTTCGTAAAAATAGTTTTGTTGGGGCAACAGTCGCTCGTTTAGTGTCATTTTTGCAAAAAGTGGGAGGAGATTTTCCCCAGTGAAGTTTCTGGATCGGATCATATTATATTGTGCTTTTCATAAGAATTTTTGAAAAGGGAGGATGGCAAACCCCAGGGAGGGGGAAATTATAAGTGCGCACAGAGGTCGTTCTAAAATGATTGAAAAAAAAGCAAGAGCGACGTCAAGATAACCATTTTAGGGTATTCCTAAAAGGGATTTTTATAAATTTAAAACGTTGGGTTTTAAAGTATTTTTAACCTTTTCGCTGTACTGTGTGTCAGCAAATTCGGGTTTTGTCTTTTTTTGTACCCTTTTTGAGAAATGCGGGGCCTAGTCTTTTTCAAGGGGAATTGTCACGGTCAAAAAAAAACACAACCAAAAAGGGGGTCCCTCGCCGCCACTTAATGGCATAAGTCCCAAAAGCAGACTCTTGGCGCCACGAAGCGGCCCAAGCGTCTCACCGGCCCAATTTAAACAGAAGGAACAGCAGACGGGCGAGTGGCTGGACCGAAGGCTGTAGGTTTGGTCGACTCGCGGCCCTACCCCAAATCACAGCCATTTAGAGTGACCATGCCCCCAGTTAAGCCCCCCGGCGCCAGTTTAATAGGAAAGGGGGGAAAGGGAGTGGTGGGGGGGTGAATAAGCTAATCAATTAAATGACCAAATTTACCCCCCCAGAGAGTAAGGCGTGTAGGCATGATGGCAGATTTGAAATCCAATGGAATTAGAGGAGATAACTTTGAGTACGAGGGGGTAAAAAAATTACCAATGGTACTCGCCCTTTTGACAGTGGGAAAGGGTAAAAGGGTGTGAGAGTGAAGAACGGGACAACGAGGGGGGAAACGAACAGAGAAAAGAGAGGAAGGTTGAGTGTAATCTTGAGGGAGAAAAGCAGAAGAAAGGGGAGGAAGAAGAAACCAAATTGAAGATTACAGAATAGTTGCGAGGAAGGACTGAGGGAGATGTGGAGAGAGGAGCGCTAACTAAAGAGGAGAAAAAAAGAAAAGAAAAAAAAAAAAAAGAAAAACAACCTGTCATTTGATAAGAGCAGAAGAAAGAGAGAGAGAGAGAGTGCAATGCGTTAAGCAGGAAAAAGAAAGGGGAACGATCGTGTTGATAGTCAGTACTTCTTCACTGGGGGTTTGACCCCAAATTTTGGCCAGCGCCCCTTTTCATCGACGACCAACGCCAGTGCCAACAGTCTCACCCGACCCGGGGCCAGCAGACCAAGACCCGTGCCCGCGTTGTGCGTGCTTGTGAAAGTGACAAGGGAAAAAAAAGAAAAAAAAAAAAAAAGAAAAGACAGTGATTCGTGAATATTAAGATCACCCGGCCCGGGAAAGTAAAATCTATTTTACCCCGGAGTTAATGAGTTTTAGATAAATGATTTTGTGAAGTTTGGAAAAAGAGAAATTTTTTTTTTCATTTTTTCCCTAGCATTGATTTTCGTTTATGATATTGTATTAAAGTTATAACTTTTTCTGTGGTTTGATGACGGAGCTGATAATGAATGAATTGAAGCAAGCTGTGAGTGTGTTTGGGTGTCCTGCCTTCCTCCATCACAAACCCAGGGTTTACACACTTTAAAAATGAGCGCATGCACGTACGCGTGCGCACACACACAACTACGCACAGCACGATGCACACACACACACCCAACCACACAACCCACACACCACACACACACACACCACACACACACACCCAACCCACACACACACTTACTCGGTGGCGCGCGCGTTTAAAAATGAAAAAATTCCAATTTAAACCCTTTGGGAAAGGAGAATAAGCACAAATTTTTTTTCCAAAAGGGAAAATCGAAAACAAAGTCCGATAGTCGTTTGGGAGTTAAAATTAACACAAAGGACACGATAATGACACGCAAACCTTTGTCTTTTTATTATAAAAAATAAAAAAAATAAAATCACCACTAACGAAATAGACCAACCACTTGCTTTAAACAAATCAAAAATGCTTTATTTTAAAGACCCTGCTTTTTTTTCAAAATAGTTCTTCAAAATAAAATTCCCTTCGAAAATCTAATTACTTAAATTCGTGTTTCCGGGTCTCCAATTTCACAGCTAGACAAAAATCGACAATTTTTTGATGGGGAAAATGATTTGCTTTCCCTTTCGATTGTTAAATTTTTTACGCTCTCTGAATTTTATTAAAAGGTATTTGTACTGGTTTTTTAAATATATGTTTTTTTTTTTTCAATTTTCAAACTCGCTTCTATTTTTTTTCAAAATGTGGCCATGATAAAAAATTTAAGCATTTTCCACAGAAATTTCGAGCCAACAAGACTTTAAATTTTCTTTAAAAAAGCAATATAAGTTGCAAATTTTTTGTTTAGTAAAATTTAAAGTAAAAATAATTTTATCGTTGGCGAAAGACTGAGATTCCAGATGCCTCAAACCCTTGTCAGATGAAGTGAAAGAGAGAGAGAAAGAGAGAAAAGGGGAAGAGAGAGAGAGAGAAGAGGAAAAAGAGAAAGAGAGAAAGAGAGAAGAGAGGGGGGAGCTTAGTGTTTGTGTTGTGCGGGGCGCGCGTTTCCCCGCGTGCGTGATGGGGGGGGAGAGAGAGAGGAAGGAGAAGAGAGAGAGAGGAGAGAGAAGAGAGAGAAAAAAGAGAGAGACAAAATACCCGGACAAAGACACAATGTCGCCCGGTGCCTTTGCATAAAAAAGGGAACTGATAGCCCCGTTAGCACTTTCTATCTCTCCCTTTCTGGGCCCCTCGCATGCAATAGTTTCCCCTGCACGTAAAACAGCACGACGTTCAAACGATTGTTGGCGGACAAACCGTTAATACCCACCAGAGTGCCCCGCGAAAACCCAAAAGGTTTCCCCAACATCGCGGAGCGAACCGGGGGCCGTCGAAAATTATCGGCGGGGAAGCTTCAAAAGTACACAAAATATTTAATCTGTATTTTCAATAGTCGTTTAGAGGGGGAAACCGCAAAGACTGAAGCAGCTGTTTTCCCAAAACGTAAGAAAAAATACGCTTCAGTTTTTTTTTTTTTTTGTTTTTTTAAAAGAACATGATTATCTTGGAATAGAGTTATTTCAGGTCCTTCTTCTTCTTCTTCCTAAAAGATGGGGTTTACCAAAAACGGTAGGTCACCCGCGGCTGTTAAAACAAAAAAAATAAAATAAAGTGCGACCCCACCGTTTGGCCCTTGGACAAAATTTGGCAACAAGGGGGGGGGCGCACACGATATTTAAAAATTAAAAGCAATGGGCCTATTTAGGCCCAGGAACCATGAAAATCTGGGGGGAAAAGTTTAAAAAATTTAAAGGGAAAAGTCAGTCAATTTTTGCAGGAAATTCCCCCGGGGAAAAAATTTGGGGAAAAAAATTTTGATGAGCTATAAAAGGGTGGCTGTCAATATTGATGCAGTAAGCATAAGATTGACGCACTCCTGGTGCTACTTTATTCATACTAGTTGTTCCATTAGGATATCAATTAGTTTAGCTCTGCCTTTGAAGAAGATATTAAGTTTGATAAAAGCTCTTCTCTCTTCTAAGGGTTTCCATTCTAATTTCCTCATGTTCTTCCTAGTATTCCCCTTCTCTCTGACATGGTTCCCTGTTACGAACCGTGCTGCTCTCTTCTGAATCTTTTCGAGGTTATCGATGATTTTAGATGGTAAGGATCCCAGACTGAGCAACTATATTCCAGTATTGGTCTAACCAGTGTTTGTAGCAGTCGTCTTTAACCTTTTTGGGGCAGTCGTTGATATTCCTGTATAAGAAAGCTAAGATGTTATTTGCTTTCTTACTTACTAAATTGTAATGTTCTTTCCATTTGAGACGACTATCTATAATCACGCCTAAATATTTTGCAGCATTGGTTTCTTTAAGAATAGTATTATGAATAGAATATTCTGATCTAGTTGGTGAGCGTTTATTACATATACGCAACACTTGGCGCTTCAGGGGATGAAATTCTATTTTCCAAGTTCTTTTCCACTCTTGTAAACCGTTTAGATCTTCTTGTAGAATGCGTGTATCATTCTTGCTTCTGATTGTTCTATATACTAAGCTGTCATCTGCAAAAAAGCCTTATAGGAGTTCCAGGAGAGAGATTTCTACTTATGTCATTTATATAAATTAAGAAAAAACAAGGGCCCCAGAACAGTTCCCTGTGGTACACCTGACAAGACTGGTTTACAATGGGATGACGACCTTTCCACAACAACTTTCTGCGTTCCCCCAACGAGGAATGATCTAGACCATTTTAGCAAAGAACCGCCAATGTCGATGTGTTCTAATTTAAGCAGCAGGCCCTCATGGTCAACCTTATCAAAGGCTTTAGAAAAGTCTAATAAGATTGCATCTATGTTTTGGTAGGGGGCATAGATTATGTCTTGATGATTAAAAGATACCAGAAAATGAAATTTTTTCACACGTTCTACTCCTAGTTTTATTTGATAAAGTTTTGAAGTAGTCCTGTTGTATGAATAATTATGAATTTATGGGTACTGAATACGTAAAATTAAAAAAAAACTATGATTTAAATTTCTGATATTTTTTTCGTTTTGATTGATTTATGTTTATTAATTTGCTTATGGTGAGACAGAAAGATTCCAGCACTATTCATAAATTCATTTGCGGTGAGACAGGAAATTTTCATAATGTATGAAAATGAGGATAAGACTTGTCAAATCTGGAGGCGAAATTGGTTACGTCAAGATATGATGAACCTTCGTGCCGGCTTTGTAAAGGAACGGGTTTTTTTTAATTGTTTTGTGATGAATCAGCTATGACATCACGGCTGTCAAGAGGGATTAAAATATTTTTCAATAGAAACTGCACATGAATATGTCTCGGATTTACAAAGCTTCATAAGTTAACTTCTTTGTGAAACAATGTTGAGAACAAGTGGTGGCCGGAATAGCTCAGTGGTAGAGCGCCGGACTCGTAATCCAAGGGTTGCGGGTTCGAATCTCCAATGGGCCGTTTCGGTACAGGGGGATTTTTCCCTCGGAGTTAACATTAGTTCTGACTCCATTTCCCATACAGTCCTTCGAATGAGACAATAAACCGAGGTTCCGTGTGTGAACACACGCATAACATCTTGCACACACGTAAAACCCCATGACCAACTTTCGGAAGAGAAGGCCAGTTTGGCCGTTGGTATGGATGACACGCTACACATAGCATGCACTTTCCCCGAAGATGGAGTATGGCTGCCTTAATGGCGGGATAAAGAAAAACGGTGTGGGAATACACACAAAACTCCACTTCCTTTGTTGGGTAGATGGGATTAATACTTGTCTGTCTATGCGTACGTAGAATATTAATAATGTATAGATTTTATATAGCGCAATTCTTGGGATCAACTCATTGCGCTCAACACACACTCAAACACTCGCACTAACATGTGTTCACACACACACACACACACACACACACACACCTACCGACACAGGCGCACTTATCAAGTTCATCGGTTCAAGCGTAAACAATACAGTTTGCATGCAGTACATATAAAGTCAGGTCAGAATAATAGACACAGCATTAATGGTTGAAGAAGGCTTTCCTAAAGAAGTATGTTTTTAACTCTGACTTGAATTTAGATAATGTAGGCAGGTCACGTAAGCTGTCAGGAAGAGAATTCCAAAGAGTGGGCGCACTAAAGCTAAATGCTCTCTCACCGACTGTCTTCAACGAGCGCCTAGGAATTTTCAGAAGTTTTTGAGAAGATGATCGAAGAGACCGAGAAGTTTGATAGGTGGACAGAGAAGCAGAAAGATACTGTGGAGTGTCCCATCAAAGTAACGATAAGCAAAGACTGCAATTTTGAACTGCCATCGATATTTGATGGAAGCCAGTGGAGTTCACGCAACAAAGGTGTAATATGCTCGTTTTTACGCTTTTTGAGCACAAGCCGAGCTGCACAGTTCTGCACCCTTTGTAATCATGCAAGCTGTTCTGAAGGAAGTCCTGCTAACACAGAGTTACAGTAGTCTACTCGGGACATTACCATGGCGGTGATGAGTCTGATTGTTGCCTGTGTGGAGAGGTAAGACCGGATAGAAGCAATACGTCGCAGTTCCAAGAAGCATGCACGACAAACATTCGATATTTGGTTCTGCATAGAGAGCGTTTGATCAATGCTGACACCTAAATATTTCACTGACTCTTTGAATGGTAAAACAACACCATCAATTTCTGCCGACCAGCTTTAACCATCTTGACACGAGAGGAGGTACCAACAGCCATGATCTCGGTTTTTATCACTATTCAGCTTGAGTTTGTTGCTGGTCATCCAGACTTTACGTCCCAAAACATGCGGTAATATCTGATTGAGCACCTTGAAAATCGCTGGTGGTTGCGCTCTTTGAGAGTTCAGTGTCATCTGCGAATTTGTGGAAGTCACAGCCATGGGCAAAAATAACGTCAGATAAGGGCTGAGAATAAAGGGTAAATAGAACTGGTCCAAGGACAGAGCCCTGGGGAACACCATACAGAAGAGGAGAAGGGGATGATTCAGCACCATTAACGATTACCGTCTGTGTCCTGTCAGAAAGGTATGATGTGAACCATTTGAGAACCATATAGTCAAATCCAAAAGTAACCTTGAGTCTCTTGAGTAGGATAGAGTGGTCAAGAGTATAAAAAGCAGCACTGAGGTCAAGCAATGCTAGAAGGGAGACCAGTTTATCGTCTGATTTACAAAGTAGGCAGTCTAAGACACTCAGACCTGCAGTCTCTGTGCTATGGTTTTTCCTATAAGCGGACTGACACACTTCCAGGAGACCATTATCTGACAAATGGGATTGGAGCTGCTTCAAGACAATACGTTCAAGGATTTTAGAAAGAAATGGAAGATTCGATACTGGTCTAAAATTCTTCATATCATTTGCGTCAAGACCATTTTTCTTCAACAAAGGTGTGACAACAGCATGTTTGAACTGTGGAGGGACACAACCAGATGCGAGAGATTTGTTCACAATGGACGTGATCAACGGCACCAGATGTGAGGCACACTGTTTTCATGAGGGAGTGGGGATAGAGTCAAGGATACAACTTTTACCAGGAGAATGAGCAATCAAATCAAAAATCTGCTTTTCACTAACAGGTTCAAAACAGGAAAACAAAGGTCCATCATACAAATCAAAAAGAGCAGACCGGCATGAATCAGAGTCAAGATTGTCTCTAATACGCTTTATCTTCTCGGGAAAAAAAAAATCACTGAATTGCTGTGGAGATCTGAAGCCGGTATATTGCAAGGAAATGATAATGTTTTTGTTTGCCAAGTAGAGTATTTGACAGTGAAAACAGTTGTTTTGACGAAGTACATGAATTAATTTTGTCACCATAATAAGATTGCTTGGCATCTTCAAGACACTGTCCTGCTTTGCATCTGTCAGCGGCAAATATCTGCCGGTGAACCACAAGGCGAGTCTTTCTCCACCGTCGCTCAGCACGACGGCGTTGACGGCGTGCTGCCCTCACATCCTCAGACAACCATGGGGCAGAGGGGCGATCAGTGACACACCTGGTCACTGCAGGGGCATGATGGTCGAGTATCTTTAAGAGGCCATTGTTGAAAGCGCTGACCAGCTCCACAACGTCGGAATTGCAGTGCTGTGTACACTGCAGATCAGCAAAAGTCCTGACATCTTCGTCAAAACCAGTAGCAGACAAAGCCTTCATGTTCCTGGATGTCACAAGGCGTTTACGGGGAGGAGGCTTGGTGAGTGCCATACGACAGACAACGATATGGTGGTCGGAAAGACCAGCACAGTCACGTACATCAAGACACTGACAGGATACAGTTTATCACTGTCACCAACCACCCAGTCAAGAATGTGTCCATGTTTATGTGTTGGGACCTGAACAAACTGTGATAAGTTGCGGTCGTTCAAAAGCGTTTTCAGTTGTTTAACTTGGTTATCATAACAGTCATCGAAGGGAAAATTAAAGTCCCCAATGAAAGACACGTCATGGCGAGAATCAGCATAAGAAGCTAAAAGCTCAGGAAATTCGCAGAGAAAAGTAGAGTTACACAGTTTTGTTGGACTTACTTGGCGGCGGCCGGTATAAACACAGCAAGGAAGCAGTAGCAGTAGGTGACTGTATTTTCAACTCAACACACTCAAAAGAAGCACGATTTCGTCTTGTAAAAGAAATACAGTCAGACAGTGATTTGCGTACAATGACACCTAGACCACCTCCTCTGGAGAAGAAGTTGAGAACAAGTTGAAAGACTCGTTCATGGAAACTTGGCCAGAGTCTGAAGAAAGGAGTTACAAACGTCTTATTTGCATAGCCTACACTTGTAAACTGCGTTTTGCAGAGACAAGTTCACTACACAACGACCAAAAGTTCATTAGACAACAACCAAACATTAATTACATAACGACCAAAAGTTCATTACACAATTACCATATCAGTATAGCACTGCTTTGATGAAATTCGTCGTTGTTATTATAAGTTTACACAAGGAGAACATAGATTGTTCAGAGAAGAAAGAATATGCAGACACTGCAATATGAATGACGAATGTGACGAATTTCATTTTGTAAAGATGTACAGTTTTCTGTCATCTGTTTAGCGTTTAATCTTTGTAAATAGTTTGGTATCTCTCTCGAGAAAAATGTCTGCTGAAGTCAATAAAAGTAGATAA
Organism: Conus ventricosus; assembly: GCA_018398815.1. NCBI lineage: Eukaryota > Metazoa > Mollusca > Gastropoda > Neogastropoda > Conidae > Conus > Conus ventricosus. Next base: position 5,051,764 of record CM031601.1, read on the forward strand.
AGCACTTTGATTAAGTCTACTTGTAGATCTTGTATTGTCCGTCATTTTTCAGCAATGCAGTTTTGTGACTGTTCATTGCGTTTTCTTGACAGTTCTTTGGGATTACAGAATGCCCTGTTATTGTTTTCTGGACCAAAACGCGGTCGTAGACTGTTCACTGTTTACGTCCTGTATTGTTGTCCTGTAGAATAATTGTTGTTGCACTTCCTGTATTGTGATGCAGAAATCGAGTATATTGGCCGGATGGCTATCGAAAGCTACGAGTGAGTAGTGCATTTTCTTTTGTTGGGAGACTAGGTCTAACTCTAGGTAGCACTATAAGTATATTGTTGTTCTTCGGGTGTCTATACAGTTTATAATCACAGGTGAAAGAGTGGGGGGGGGGGGGGGGAGGGAGGATGGTGATGGTGGTTTTCTCGTGTATAATTAATGACTGGTGTGTGGCCTCTGACGCTTTTCATTTTCTTTGCCGTTTCTTTCGCCGCTTTAGGAGGCAGGGTAACAGGGTTTGCCAGAGGTGGTTGTTGTTTTCTTTGCAGAT
>CM031601.1:5074804-5089804 GCA_018398815.1 Conus ventricosus
GGGGGGAGTAATATGTCTGATAAGAAATAATCTCATGAAATATGTGTCAAAAATGAGTACTGAGCGTGATAATGTCTTGCTGTTTGTTATTGATAAAAAATTGTTTCATTTGGCGAATGATATTCTATATGTATGTTCGTATGTTCCCCCAGAAAAGTCTCCATACTATTCTGTGTTTAATGTTGATAATGGTATCAATCAACTGGAGGATTGTATAATAGATAATTTGTATTACAAGGACAAAATGTCAATATTGATGTGTGGTGATTTTAACGGCCGAACGGCCGATGTTTCACCGCAACTTGATGAACAAACAAAAGCATTTTCATGGTTTGATAAGTCTGGTATTGTTGAAATGAGACGTCACTCTGAAGATACAGTGTTAAATGCTTATGGCAAAAGTTTACTAAACATGTGTAACGCGCTAGATTTATATATTTTAAACGGTGTATGTCCTGGTGATGACAATTTCTGTTTTACTTATATCAGTGAATCTGGTAGCAGTGTGAATGATTATTTTGTTGCTTCTTCTGACCTTTTTGATTTCATACAATCTTCTTGTAGCCTTCATGTAAAAGAACGGATGGAATCAGACCACATGCCTCTTGAATTTCATGTGGGTGCATCTGGTTCTAATGATTGTGAAAATATAAAGCAAGAAACGAAAGAGTATATAAATAAATTTGTTTGGAATAATAATAGTGCACGGACTTCGTTAATATTATGCACTCGGATGAAATTAAATTAAGGTTTTGCATGCTGTTAATTTGATAGATAAATTTAAAGTAAATGATGCTCTTGATTTGTTTATCAATACTGTTAAAGAAGCTGGTAAATGTATGGAAAAACGAGTATGTGTGAACAGGACCAAAAGACAGAAGGACTGGTTTGATCTAGAGTGTTTACGAGCTAAAAGAGATGTCAGGAGGTTACTTAGGGTATGGAAGAGAACCTTAGATAAAAATAACCGACACTTATACTGTGTATCACGATCAGAGTATAAAAATTTATTATATAGGAAGCAAACGTCACACAATGATAAAATGTTTAAAGAAATTGTCACTAATATGGACAACCAAGAGGATTTTTGGAAAAGTGTCAAACAAGCGTTTAAAACACGAACACAGAAGCAGAATAGAATCACAATGGAGCAATGGTATTACCATTTTAAAAACGTGTTGGAAAAGGATATCAGCGTTGATACAGACACTGGTGAAAATGAAACATTATTAGATGATGAATATTCTGAATTTTTCGATCGACCAATTACAAAGCATGAAGTACAATTTGTTATAAGGAAACTGAAAAATGGTAAAGCAGCAGGGCCCGATGGACTTGTTGGTGAATTTTTTAAAAACTTAGGGGACTTTGCAATCGATTTTCTTGTAAAATTGTTTAATGTTCTTTTTGAAAAAGGAATTTATCCCGAGAATTGGACCAGATCGATCATCTTACCTCTGTTTAAAAAGGTTGACGCAAATAATCCTAATAATTATAGAGGAATCTCCTTGTGTGATATTGCTAGTAAACTTTATGGATCTATAATAAACAAGAGATTATCTGAATGGGTGGAATTAAAAAACATAACTGGTGAATACCAAGCAGGTTTTAAGAAGGGTTATAGTGCAATCGATCATTTGTTCACTCTACTGACTGCTGTTCAGAAGCAGTTTTCAAATAATCGTAAGTTATATGTTGCATTTATAGACTTTGAAAAGGCCTTTGATTCTATTTCTAGAAAGCTTCTGTGGCCAATACTGGCAAAACATTGTGGAAGAGGTAAACTATTTAAATGTGTTAAATGTATGTATGATGATGTTAAAGCTAATATAAGGTGTGGTGCAAAATTTAGTGAGTACATTAGATGTACACAGGGTGTTAAGCAGGGTGATGTTTGTAGTTCTGTTTTATTCTCTTTGTTTATTAACGAATTAGCTTTGGAAATTATCGAGAAGGGAAAACATGGTGTTTCATTTGATTTGATTGAAATAGTCATTCTACTTTTTGCAGATGATATCGTTTTACTGTCTGAAACTGTTATAGGACTTCAAAACCAGTTGAACAATTTGTTTCTCAGCGGCGCAGAGATTACATCTCAAAGTAAATATGGACAAAACAAACATTATTGTTTTTCGAAAGGGTGGATATTTGTCGTCGCGTGAAAAATGGTTTTATGGAAATTCTAAACTTGTGATTGTAAACGCCTACAAATATCTGGGTTTATATTTTTCTACAAAACTAAGTTTTTCGTTTGCCTGCCAAGATCTTGTGGGTAAAGGGAAGCGTGCTGTTATGGCCCTTTTAACAGCGAACGATTTTCATTATTTAGACTGCTGAAAAGTAATTATTAGTAGAATCAGAAGCTTATTTGCTCTGAACTTGAATAGATTTATCAGGTCTGAATTAACAAAATTCAGGTTTGGTGTATCGGATATTGCTGTACATCGTCAACGATATAATATCCATACAGAAAATGATTTGTTGTGTCCACTGTGTAAATCTGGTAGGGAAGATGAACTTCATTTTGTGTTCTTATGTCCTGTTCTGGCTGACCTACGACAAAAACTTATTCCGTTAAAATATCATCGACGTCCAGCACTGTTCAAGTTAGTCTGTCTTTTGTCGTCAAAAAATTACAACGTTGCAAGAAATCTTGCTTTATATCTGTACAAATCATTTAAAAGAAGGAGTGATTTGACATAGGTAATTTGCATATGTTGAGAATGTTTAAATTTTTGTGATGAAATATCTTGTTTAAACTATGTTCTTTATTACTCACCCCCTTCAAATGGGGCTGTGGCCTTTCTGAATAAATTTTCGTTATCGTTATCGTTATCTCTCTCTCTCTCTCTCTCTCTCTCTCTCCCTCTCTCTCCTCTCTCTCTTCTCTCTCTCTCTCTCTCTTCCTCTCTCACTCTCTCTCTCTCTCTCTCTCTCTCTCTCTCTCTCTGCGCTCATTTGCGCTACTCCATGTTCAACCTCATTCTCTCTGATCGTCCTGAGGCACCTCAGCACAGAGGACACTGCACTGCTGCCCAGTCATTTTGGTGTAAAAAGCCCTCTATTGACGACACTACTGCCCAGTCATTTTGGGGGTAAAACGCCCCCTATTGACGATACTGCTTCCCAGTCACTGTGGTGGTAACACGCCCCCTGTTGACGACACTGATGCCCAGTCACGTTGGTGGTAAAAGGCCCCCTGTTGACGACGGCACTGCCCGGTCACTTTGGTGGTAAAAGGCCCCCTATTGACGACACCGCTGGCCGGTCACTGTGGTGGTAAAAGGCCCCCTATTGACGACACCGCTGGCCGGTCACTGTGGTGGTAAAAGGCCCCCTATTGACGACACCGCTGGCCGGTCACTGTGGTGGTAAAAGGCCCCCTATTGACGACACCGCTGGCCGGTCACTGTGGTGGTAAAAAGCCCCCTGTTGACGACACTAATGCCCGGTCACTGTGGTGGTAAAAGGCCCCCTATTGACGACACCGCTGGCCGTCACTGTGGTGGTAAAAAGCCCCCTGTTGACGACGCTGATGCCCGGTCACTGTGGTGGTAAAAAGCCCCCTGTTGACGACGCTGATGCCCGGTCACTGTGGTGGTAAAAAGCCCCCTGTTGACGACACTGATGCCCGGTCACTGTGGTGGTAAAAAGCCCCCTGTTGACGACGGCGCTGCCCGGTCACTGTAGTGGTAAAACGCCCCCTGGTGACGACACTGATGCCCAGTCACTGTAGTGGTAAAACGCCCCCTGTTGACGACACTGATGAGTCAGTCCCTGTATGGCCTACCAGTGTGAGCGTCCCTTCCAGCCTCCCGGGAATATTCTGGAACTGACGACTGTGACAGGAACTCGTCACATAGAGGAACGTGGAGAAGATATTTGTATCACTAAAAGAGCAGGGGCAGAATTGTTTCATAATGATGGTCTATACAAACTGGCATTCCTTTTATTATTTAAGTAAATTAATGGTTGCTCGAGGAAATTACAGGAAACTTGAGTAAGGCATAAAATAAAGGTTGTGCACCAATGGATGAACGCAACTGGTAAATTGTTTGTGTGCAAAGCTATGAACGACATCGGAGCAGTGATGATGTAAAATGCTTTAAGTAACAACGTCATCTTCACTGCAAGGTAAAATAAAAAGAAAAAAAAGACAGAAGAGGGGACAGTTAGAGAGGTATTTGTGACATGTCGCCAAGGGCGACACAACCTCAACCTCTCCCGTACCATTGTCTACAGGGAATATGGCCAAATCTAGTTTAGCTGAAGGTAATAATTTTAAGGCTATTGCGTCAATCCAATTTGTAGAATTTCTCAGAAGCTTATGGAGATCCGTGAGTAGACGGTAATCCGGAAATTATTGTGACAAGGGGGGACAAACAAACTGCTTTAAAGCATCGCACGAATTCCACTGCACGAAGAATAACGGCGAAGATTGCACAAGTTGATGGGACGCCTGTCAGTCGTTGTTGGGGTTGTCATACCTTAACGGGCGGAGTTGACAGCGTCGAGGAGCAAATAGACCACTGCGCTGTCTCGTTCAAAGACGACGTCATCTCACTCTCTATGTTACCAATAGCGGGGCCGTTAAGGTCACGAACAGCCAGCCAACCACACAGTAGTTAAAAGACTCTGCATGGGCTGGAGTGTTGTCCCCTTTCATTAGAGATCAGAAACAGCAGTATGTCTGCCTCCTTCACGCCTTCTCAAACCCTCCCCTTCCCTCTCCCTCCTCCCCTCCCCCCGCCCCCCCACCCTTTCAGTTTTGCCTAAACAGGTCATTTTTTTTCCAAACAGCCCGACCCCCATCTTCTTTGAGAAGCAGCAGTAAATAAACGAAACAGGGATGTATTCAAGTTATTGAATTTACTCCAAATACGGGTAATGTACCATCGATTCTGTTTCGTTTCCTTTTTTTTTTTAAATTAATCCCGAGCTATTTACAACTTCATATTGACAGGTCGCATCCTTTTTTTTTTTTTTAACGCAAATCCGGAAGACGTCACCAATTCTGGTTCTGACGTTAGTCACAGTCTTATTTGAGTAGCCAGTCGCAAACCGAGTTTTGATGCTTGGGTGAGCATTGCACTGTCTTGGGCTCAGAGACGTAACTCGTTCTGTGTTAATTAGAAAGCGCTCTTTCTGTTTAAGAAGCGAGCACGATAAGAACACAACAGATTTTTTTTTCTTCTTCGTTGTTGTAGGTATGAACATACTAAAAACATGATTAAATCCGCCACGGAGGTTATTTTTTCTCCCGCGTTCGTCTGTTTGTTTGTTTCTAGTTGGTTTGTTCGTTCGTCTGTCTGAGAGTAAAATGACAGAAGGGACAAAACTGATTTCAGCCAAATTCGGTAGAAAGATGGTATGCATCCCAGAAACGAAAGTAGGAAATGTTGGTGCGAATCCGTGGCGCTGATCAAATGGTATGTCTGATCCATTCAGTGAAGTTCTATCATTTTCCCAATCAACGAGAACATCTTGAACCTACTGTTAATGAATTGTTATGTGTTGAGGAATGTTTCTGCTTACAGTGATAAAAAACACCAAAATTTTCGTATTTGACATATCCTTTTAAAAATATGTATACACCACCACACACACACACACACACATCTGTAGTTGAACAATTTAGTAGTGAAAGAAAACAAATGCAGGCTCACAATTCCTATCTCAGAACATTGACGACTTGGCAAAGATTCACAGAAAAAAGGAAGGGGGGGGGGGGGGGGGGGGGTTAACAAAGAAAACGAGAAATCATTAAAAAAAAATTATAAACGTTAAACCCTTCACTATCAGCATTTGGGAAACATTGTAATCCATCCTGAAGACAACACCATTCATATCGTCTGCTCCTAGGCCTTTCGTCAGCTGGATCGGACTCATCAGGGAGGCACGGCTGAGTGTGTCTGTGCTACTTTGGCATCATATGGAGACATACCACTGTCTATAATTCTGAGGTTTTCTCGCCACCAAGGGTTCCAAAATAGAGTCCAACAGGACTCCAAGGCAGCCAGCGAAGAGTAGAAAAGTAAAACGACAAGAAAGAGTGGTAAGGAAATAAGTTTCTGAAAAGGCTCATTTTGAGAAGCATTTATTTGATTTTTCCCCATTCACCCACTCAAGCACATACTGTTAGTTAGGCAGAATCATCTACCACTGCAGATATGAATGCGTATCTCCTCTTATTTCTTCAATCTAAGACATAAGAGCAAGCTTTGTTTATAATTCAATATATATATATATATATATGTATATGTTAAAAGGTAAGGTTGCTCCCAGTCCGGTTGAGCATTTTTTTTTAAATCTCTGCTGGTATTATACTACCATTGTCTATATATATGTATATATATATAATAGAGAGAGAGAGAGAGAGAGTGAGAGAGAGAGAGAGAGAGAGAGAGAGAGAGAGAGAGAGAGAGAGAGAGAGAGAGAGAGAGAGAGAGATAATGGCGAACAATTAAGTAATGGGGGAAACCAAGTGCAGGCTAACAATTCTTCCATCATTATAGTAATGACTTGGCAAAGATTTGAACCTAAAAAAAGTGTGTTTGTGTGTGTGTGTGGGGGGGGGGGGGGGGGGGGGGGGGGGGTTGAAGGCGAAGAAAATGGGAACATAAAATTAAGAATATAATATATATATTATATATATATATAATATAAGTGGAGAAAAAAAAAGAAAAAAGTGGAACCCCAAAACCGCTTGGTTTTCTCCTTTTTTTTTCCGTACGTGTGTGTCCCTCAGTCTATTTCTCTTTTTCAACAGGAATGAATGAGTTATTTGACAAAGCCTAAACTTCCGTTTCCCGTACATTTCCATCTCGTAGTGTTTAATTATCGTAAGTGTTGTTGTTGTTTTTTCAATTTGGGTTTGACAAACAAAGATTTGGGGTAGGGGGCTCTCACCGCCGTATGACCCAGTAGTGCTATACTTTTCTCCGTTGATATGGCCCAAGATGTGATATTGCGTCAAACTGCGTTGGAACAGACCTTGGAAGTTCTCTCGGACGACCTCTCCATCTAACTGTCTGTGTGGGATGCCCAGGCTGTCAGGGTTCTCTCTCACCTCCACGTGTACATGGACCAGACCTCTCCATCTAACTGTCTGTGCGGGACCCAGGCTGTCAGGGTCCTCTCTCTACCTCCACGTGTACATGGACCAGACCAGACCTCTCCTCTAACTGTCTGTGCGGGACCCAGGCTGTCAGGGTCCTCTCTCACCTCACCGTGTCCAGCTGTGCCTGCATGGACCAGACCTCTCCATCTAACTGTCTGTGCGGGACCCAGGCTGTCAGGTTCTCTCTCACCTCCACGTGTACATGGACCAGACCTCTCCATCTAACTGTCTGTGCGGGACCCAGGCTGTCAGGGTTCTCTCTCACCTCCACGTGTCCAGCTGTGCCTGCACGGATCAGACCTGGCGTGAGGTCACCGTCAGCGGCTCCTGATGCTCCGCTCTGCTGGAAGGTTGACGGGAAGGACCACCCCTTTCGTTTGGCAATACCCTCTACCACCATCACCCACCGTTACAGCACCACCACCACCACCCCACCACCACCACCTCTCTCTGTCTGTCTCTGTCCTGTCTGTCTGTCTGTCTTTTCTGGCCTGTCTGTCTGTTTTTCGTCTTGTTTGTCTTTGTCTCTGTGTCGTCTGTTTTCTGTCTTTCTCGTTTCTCTCTCTCCTCTCTCTCCCCTTCCTCTCTCTCTCCATTGTTCCCTACCCCCCCCCCTCCCCTTCTCTCTCTTTTTCTCCCCTCTCTCTCTCTCTCTCTCTCCTCCTCCCTTTCTCTCCCTCTCTCTCTCTCTGTCTGTCCTCTGTGTCTGTCTTTGTCTTTGTCCTGTATTTGTGTCTGTCTGTCGTCTCAGTTTCTCTCTCTCTCTCTCTCTCTCTCTCTTCCTCTTCTCTATCTCTCTTTCCCTTCCCCCCCTCTTCTTCTCCTCCATCTCTCTCCCTCCGTCTCTCTCTCCCCTCTCTCTCTCTCTCTCTCTCCCCTCATCTCTCTCTCTCTCTCTCTCTCCTCTCTCTCTCTCCTGACTTTTTTTTAACGGACTGAAGACGACGAAGGGAAAGGAATAAGACAAAAAAGAGATGGGGTCAAGAAACGAAGGCGAGGGTGAGAGTGGGATGGGAGGGGGGAGGGCAATGCAAGGGGGGGGGGGGGGGGGGGGGGGGGGGGGGGGGGCCCGGGGCGTTGGGAGGTCGGGGAGGCGGGGCTGAACTGAGAGACATCCTAGGGTTAAAAAAAAAACATGGCAGGGGGGGGAAAAGTGTGGTAACTCTGTAAAATATATTGCCCAGTGAAGCCACTGCTGTGAAGGTCACACACCCAAACAGTACATATAGAACTCAAACAGTAACTATCAGCCTAAACCCCCCTGCAGATCACACGCCGTGTTTTGGGAATAAGCGTCAAAACGTTATATAATCCATGTGTGCATTCCGAGGCATAGCATGGTTTTAAAATTAGACTTAAAACAAACATCAACTCGCAAAGAACAACCGCTATCAATAATTTAACTTTTTTAAAAAGATTTCTATGTATGATTTCGCTCACAATCTATGAATACATGAACCACCTTCCTTCTGATGTCTGATTTTAAAAACCGTTAGACTCCTCCGTAACGCTATCGTTCCTCGGTTAAGAAGCTTCTCCAAAAAGCTTCATTTCCCCCGGCTGGAATCTGTCTGTCTGGATCAGCTATCGAGTGTCTGGATCTGCATGGGAGGGGGGGGGGGGGGGGGGGGAGGCAGAAACATTCAGACACAAACACTCCGAGGGCGATCCAGCTGTGCCAGTCCATGGGTACTTTTAAATCTGCTGCTTCCTGTCCACAAGGCAGAAACATTCAGACACAAACACTCCGAGGGCGATCCAGCTGTGCCATCCATGGGGACTTTTAAATCTGCTGCTTCCTGTCCACAAGGCAGAAACATTCAGACACAAACACTCCGAGGGCGATCCAGCTGTGCCAGTCCATGGGTACTTTTAAACTGCTGCTTCCTGTCCACAAGGCAGAAAAATTCAGACACAAACACTCCGAGGGCGATCCGCTGTGCCAGTCCATGGGATACTTTTAAATCTGCTGCTTCCTGTCCCCAAGGCAGAAACTTCAGACACAAACACTCCCAGGGCGATCACATGTGCCAGTCCAGGGGACACTCCGAGGGCGATCCAGCTGTGCCAGTCCATGGTACACTCCGAGGGCGATCCAGCTGTGCCAGTCCATGGGTACTTTAAATCTGCTGCTTCCTGTCCACAAGGCAAAAACATTCAGACACAAACACTCCCAGGCGATCCAGCTGTGCCAAGTTCCATGGGTACACTCCGAGGGCGATCCAGCTGTGCCAGTCCATGGGTACACTCCGAGGGCGATCCAGCTGTGCCAGTCCATGGGTACTTTTAAATCTGCTGCTTCCTGTCCACAAGGCAGAAACATTTCAGACACAAACCCCCGAGGGCGATCCAGCTGTGCCAGTCCATGGGTACTTTTATCCAGCTGTGCCAGTCCATGGGTACACTCCGAGGGCGATCCAGCTGTGCCAGTCCATGGGTAACACTCGAGGGCGATCCAGCTGTGCCAGTCCATGGGTACACTCCGAGGGCGATCCAGCTGTGCCAGTCCATGGGTACACTCCGAGGGCGATCCAGCTGTGCCAGTCCATGGGTACACTCCGAGGGCGATCCAGCTGTGCCAGTCCATGGGTACACTCCGGGGGCGATCCAGCTGTGCCAGTCCATGGGTACACTCCGAGGGCCGATCCAGCTGTGCCAGTCCATGGGTACCCCTCGAGGGCGATCCAGCTGTGCCAGTCCATGGGTACACTCCGAGGGCGATCCAGCTGTGCCAGTCCATGGTTTACACTCCGAGGGCGATCCAGCTGTGCCAGTCCATGGGTACACTCCGAGGGCGATCCAGCTGTGCCAGTCCATGGGTACTTTTTAAATCTTGCGCTTCCTGTCACCCATTCTCTCCTCCCCGTCCTCCTCCCTCCTCTTCTCCCCCCCCCCCCCTCCCCCCTCCCTTTCCTCCACTCTCCCCCCAAAAAGTTAACGGTGACTCCCAATCCATCCACGATATTTCTTCTGCCTTTGTGGCAGCTAAAAATTGTCCCATTCTATTCATTTCAGGCTGTTTCGCTTGGAACCCACCAAACGCGTATCTTGATAAAACTGGGGTGGGGGTGGGGTGGTGGGAGACAATTACTTTCTGTCGCGATAAAAATACTTGACTCCCAATCTATCCAAATATTTCATTGTACCTTTGTGTCAGCTGGTCTTTCGAAACCTGTCCCCTTCTCTTCATTCCAGACTGTTTAGCTTAGAACCACCGGGCCTGTATCATGATAGGACTGCTGGAGGATAAGAGGGACAAGTAGTTTTCAGTCGCAATACAAAATTCAGAGCTGTGCCTGTCTGATATATATTATATATATATATATATATATATATAATATATATATATATATATATATATATATATATATATATATATATATATATATATATATTATATATATATATATTATATATCCACCGGTCCCCGGCATAAGAATTTGGGACGTGCCTCCTGTACGTTTCGGTTACAGCGTGAGGGGGCTGGCGGCGGGGCGGATTCTCGGGTTTGAGAAGATAGTATGAACGATGTGTAAACACTGCTTTTCAACAGAACGCCGCTACATGTAAACACAAATCGCCTTGTTCGTTTACATGTATCTTGTCTCCCACCCCCACCCTACTTTCTTCCCAACCCCTATCTCTCTCTCTCTCTCTCTCCTCTCTCTCTTCTCTCTTTCTCTCTCTCTCTCTCTCTCTCTCTCTCTCTCTCTCTCTCTCTCCTCTCTCTCTCTTCTCTCTCTCATCTCTCTCTCTCTCCCCCTCTCTCTCTCCTTTCTCTCTTGGTCGTTCACAGTCTAAACAGTTCAGGGTGTAAAAAGATGGTTCACAGACACCGAAATTTCCTATCGTGTTCGCAGGCTTGTCAGCAAACAGATTGTAGTGGTGAGATAATCACAGAGACAGAAACAGCCATCTGTAGTGGTGAGATAATCACAGAGACAGAAACAGCCATCTGTAGTGGTGAAATAATCACACAGACAGAAAACAGCCATCTGTATGGTGATATAATCACAGAGACAGAAACAGCCATCTGTAGCGGTGAGATAATCACAGAGACAGAAACAGCCATCTCTCAACATTAAACCATACATCATTATATTGTTTACTTACAGTTTACTTACGCATTTAACAAAGAAAGTCAAAGCAATCCTCCTGTTTCAGCTCTCTCCTCTCTCTTCTCTCTCTCTCCTCTCTCTCTCTCTCTCTCTCTCTCTCTCCTCTCTCTCTCTCTGTGTGTGTGTGTGTGTGTGTGTGTGTGTGTGTGTGTGTGTGTGTGTGTGTGTGTGTGTGTGTGTGTGTGTGTGGTGTGTGTGTGTGTGTTTCAATACTGGGTTCTTTTCTTGGCAATTACAATCGTTGGCAGAGCAAAACCTAGTAGAAGAATAAACATTCATGGAACTTCTTCAGCCATCCCTTGGACGAAGATGTCACCGAATCCCGAAGCTCGTAAATCTGTGATCTGAGTTTTCAGAAATATTTTCGATAACATAAAACAGAAATCTCCCTAAAAATGTATCAGTGTCTATCACTACTCTGAACATTGATAAAAGATACATTAAATTATCAATTATGTATATATTGGAACAAATTATTCATTGTGTGAAATAAAGATCAGACTGTTCAATATAGTCTCTACAAAGAAGAGGTGCAGGTGTGTATAAAAATCGTATTAGATTCAGAACAAACTTTGGTCACCTGTGAATATTTTTGCCAAATATTACAAGCGATGAGTATATAGTCATGGAGAATGAACCAAGCGAAGCCACATCTATGCAGCAGATTCAGTAAACAGTCCCCATCCTACACATGGGGGAAAAGGCCCCATCCTAAACATGGGGAAAAGGCCCCATCCTAAACATGGGGAAAAGGCCCCATCCTAAACATGGGGGAAAGGCCCCATCCTACACATGGGGAAAAGGCCCCATCCTAAACATGGGGAAAGGCCCCATCCTACACATGGGGAAAAGGCCCCATCCTAAACATGGGGAAAAGGCCCCATCCTAAACATGGGGAAAAGGCCCCATCCTACACATGGGGGAAAAGGCCCCATCCTAAACATGGGAAAAGGCCCCATCCTAAACATGGGGAAACGGCCCCATCCTAAACATGGGGAAAAGCCCCATCCTAAACACGGGGAAAAGGCCCCATCCTAAACATGGGGAAAAGGCCCCATCCTAAACATGGGGAACAGGCCCCATCCTAAACATGGGGGAAAAGGCCCCATCCTAAACACGGGGGAAAAGGCCCCATCCTAAACACGGGGGAAAAGGTCCCATCCTAAACACGGGGGAAAAGGCCCCATCCTAAACACGGGGGAAAAGGTCCCATCCTAAACATGGGGAAAAGGCCCCATCCTAAACATGGGGAAAAGGCCCCATTCTAAACATGGGGAAAAGGCCCCATCCTAAACACGGGGGAAAAGGCCCATCCTAAACACGGGGGAAAAGGCCCCATCCTAAACACGGGGGAAAAGGTCCCATCCTAAACATGGGGAAAAGCCCCATCCTAAACAGGGGAAAAGGCCCCATCCTAAACACGGGGAAAAGGCCCCATCCTAAACACGGGGAAAAGGCCCATCCTAAACACGGGGAAAAGGTCCCATTCTAAACATGGGGAAAAGGTCCTATCCTAAACATGGGGCAAAAGGTCCCATCCTAAACACGGGGGAAAAGGCCCCATCCTAAACACGGGGGAAAAGGCCCCATCCTAAACACGGGGAAAAGGTCCCATTCTAACATGGGGGAAAGGCCCCATCCTAAACATGGGGGAAAAGGTCCCATCCTAAACATGGGGGAAAAGGCCCCATCCTACACATAGGGGAACAGGCCCCATCCTAAACATGGGGAAAGGCCCCATCCTAAACATGGGGAAAAGGCCCCATCCTAAACATGGGGGAAAAGGCCCCATCCTAAACATGGGGGAAAAGGCCCCATCCTAAACATGGGGAAAGGCCCCATCCTACACATGGGGGAAAGGCCCCATCCTAAACATGGGGAAAAGGCCCCATCCTAAACATGGGGAAAAGGCCCCATCCTACACATGGGGGAAAAGGCCCCATCCTAAACATGGGGGAAAAGGCTCCATCCTAAACATGGGGGAAAAGGCTCCATCCTAAACATGGGGGAAAGGCCCCATCCTAAACATGGGGGAAAAGGCCCCATCCTAAACATGGGGAAAAGGCCCCATCCTAAACACGGGGGAAAAGGCCCCATCCTAAACACGGGGAAAAGGCCCCATCCTAAACACGGGGGAAAAGGCCCCATCCTAAACATGGGGGGAAAGGCCCCCATCCTAAACATGGGGGAAAGGCCCCATCCTAAACATGGGGGAAAAGGCCCCATCCTAAACACGGGGGAAAAGGCCCCGATTAATGTTATTTACTTTCTACTTATTCATTTCTAAATGACTCCCTTAATTGTCCTTGTACTGATCGTTTTGTCACAGGGAATGTGCTGCGGTAATTATGCGCTTGTTTCAACACATTTAAGAGGACACCTGGAGTGGTCTCCTACGATGAAAATGTCACATATCCCCTACCGGAGTGGTCTATACATGAAACTGTTGCATCCAGGGTAAAATGTTTGATCATTCACCACTTCTGTCAACAAATCAGTGATTCAGTGTTAGAGAGTTTTATTGTCTTCATGGAGAATCCAACAGAATTGCTCTCCCTTTGTCTGTTTTCACTGTGGTTATTGAAAGGGAGTTGGTTTTTTTTTTTTTTTTATGTCACCTGGTACCAGTGAAGAGGGGGGTACGCTGGGTGTCAGTGGCTCCTATATTCAACACTAGCTCTCAAACATCGTCAGATCTTTTGGTCAAGAATAAAGTTCAGTTTATTCAAAAGATATCAAAATAGTATTCATTTGCTGAGAGAACATTCACAATGACTATTGTCTATGTAATCGACCTTAAAATACTTGACGGTTATAACCCCCCCCCCCCCCCCCCCCCCCCCCCCCTGGGGCTTGCCTAGCGGTTTCTGAAAACGTGAGCCCTAACAAAAACTTTTAAAGATTTACTGAGGAGTGTTTTAAAGTGCCGGCTAGCAGTAAATAAAAGTGTCCAGAGGATGCTTTTCAGAGCTCACTCAGCACGTGGGTGCTATGATGTACTAGGGGTCTTCAAGTCTTCCACGACGCCCCCTGAGCCCCCATGTCCGTTAGAGTCCAGAAGACCGTACGAAGTCAGCTGAAGTGGGTGGCAGGAAGTGAGAAACCTCACAGCGGGCTTGTCGCTTTCTTATCTACGTTGGGCTGCGCGATGCTGACAAGCCTACCAGCAAAAAAAAAGGCAAAGGGAAAATGAACGAGTTGTGTGGACACCGTGTGATCTCCGTGACAGAGAGGAAGATGCACGTTTTGCAGCACAGACAGAACAAACAATGGTCCCGACCTCACGCCATCCATCACGGCTGCAGCACAGCCCGGTGCTGGCGAAGGACAGGCAACACGCCAGGTCTTGGCACGGCGTTATTTTTCACAAGCGGAGCGCAGGAATGAGCTCACAATCAGGACAGGCGAAACACCGGGTCACGACTCGCCGCCATCACTCAAAATTTTATTCACCAGACAGACGGCGCCACTGGCATGAGCATGCGCAGTTGTGCAGAATGAAGGAGGACTTCCGGATGAGGCAGCGCACCGGACTGGACACAGGAAGGAGGTGAGGAAAGCTAATTGGGCGGTGCCGTTGTCAGCACCTGACTGTCCGTGACATGAAAGGGAGGGGTTGACGGATCTCGGACCCGTCCGCAAGTTTTCAACCAGACGTCTAAACAGCAGTAGGCCTACCATTCTTCTACCTATGTAATTACGACTTAAACTGGCGCATCTCCACCGGAATGGAAGCCTCGTTGCTGACTCATGGAAGTTTTA
>CM031601.1:5104804-5144804 GCA_018398815.1 Conus ventricosus
TAACGTTGATTCAACGCCTGTCTTGCACCGAATTGGATGAAGATAAGTGATTACTCGTTCGTTTTCGTTGTCCTGAGTGTTGTGTATCTCGCCTGAGGAAGACGTAAGAGGTCGAAACGCGTGGTATTTTGTCTTGTGATTCGGTTTTTTTTTTTTCGGTGCTTTATCAATAACTTTTCAATAATTTTTTGTAGCAAGTGCAAGCACACTTCTCCTGAATACTTCATTGGATGGGAAGCCAGTGAAGTTGTTAGAATAGTGTTGAGCAGCTTTGTTTTCTTTGTTTGTTTGTTTGTTTGTTTTCTGAACGTTAATGCGAAGCTGGGCAGCAAAAATTGTATTCAATTGTGGATGCTCTGGGATAGCTGAATAAGATTTTAGGATGATGGTAGGAAAAGAGCATCGTGTGCCTGTGTGTGTGTGTGAGCGTGTGCGTGTGTGTGTGTGTGTGTGTGTGTGTGTGTGTGTGTGTGTGTGTGTGTGTGTGTATGCACACTTATGTCTCTCTCTCTCTCTCCCTCTCTCTCTCTTTGATTTTTTTTTCTGTCGGGAGGGGTGGGCCTGATAGATGGAGGGCAGAGGGGGATTGAGGGTGGCCTGATAGATGGAGGGCAGAGGGGGTTTGAGGGGTGGCCTGATAGATGGAGGGCAGAGGGGGATTGAGGGGTGGCCTGATAGATGGAGGGCAGAGGGGGTTTGAGGGGTGGCCTGATAGATGGAGGGCAGAGGGGGTTTGAGGGGTGGCCTGATAGATGGAGGGCAGAGGGGGTTTGAGGGGTGGCCTGATAGATGGAGGGCAGAGGGGGTTTGAGGGGTGGCCTGATAGATGGAGGGCAGAGGGGGGTTGAGGGGTGGCCTGATAGATGGAGGGCAGAGGGGGGTTGAGGGGTGGCCTGATAGATGGAGGGCAGAGGGGGATTGAGGGGTGGCCTGATAGATGGAGGGCAGAGGGGGATTGAGGGGTGGCCTGATAGATGGAGGGCAGAGGGGGATTGAGGGGTGGCCTGATAGATGGAGGGCAGAGGGGGGTTGCAAAAAGAGAGAAGTAAGAGCAAAAGAGATGAGGGGGGGGGGGGGGGGGGTGTTGGGGAAGGAGATGAGGTGTCGCAGGAAAAAAACAACAAAAACCAGACTGAACGTTCCTGTGCTAATGCGTAAATCTATAACTCTACGTACACCTGACCACCGCGTTGGCTTTCGCATGGGCAGGGCACCTACTGGATCTCCATCGATGAGAATATGTTTATTTTCCACCTCTATCGAAACTTTCCCCTTCCTCCCACCTCTCAGTCCCTCGCCCCATCCCCACCTTTCTCCCCAACCTTCCTACCACCAGCTTTTTGTGCTCCCTACTTTGGTTTCATGGCTCAAAAAAAAAAGAGAAGAAAAAAAAAAACAAACAAACAAACAAATAAAAAAACAACAACGTTGTGTAGCATACATGGACTAGTTTGCACACAGCAATGTCTTCTGGTCGAAAGTGAAACTGAAATTCTGACCAGCCGCCGTGGCGAAGTGGTTAGCGTCACAGACTCCCGGGTTGGAGGTCATGGGTTCGATTCCCATCAGAGCCATTCATTTGAGTGATTTGTGTGCCTCGACCGGCTTCAACCCGGAGTTGAGTTTGTTATGGGGTCAGCTGGAAAAACTGGGACCACACAGTCGAGTTTCATCAGCTTTAATGGATGCGTCTCTGAGAGTGTTGCTCAAATTTCTTTACCAACATTGCAGGTGTCTCGACCTTTTGAGCCTGGATGACGCCGGGATATATGATGGAAGTAAATATAGAGTACAGCCCGCCCTATGACGCAGTCCCACAGACCAGAATACAAATACATAGCATCATTTTTTTCATCCTCATCCTCATCGATCAGCATTTCAAAAAAAAAAAAAAAAAAAAAAAAAGCACTGACGTGAGATGTAATCCAAACTGAGGTCACCATGACAGCATGGCATGGAGGGGAGGCCACCCTGACAGCAAGGCATAAAGTTTGCGAGAGGTGTAGGGAGGGGTGGGGAGGGGTCACAGAGTCTGACACAATTATGATAATGATGAACAGAAGGTGACGATGCGGATGATGTTCTGCCGTTGCTGTTTTCCTCTCATACTTGTTCCATGATGAGGTTTTCAACTTCAATACTGAAAACAACCACAGTTACCGCACTTAGGAGAGTGATGACGTCCACTATGGTTGGACAAACCTTGGATGGGATTTGCCTTTTGAGTTCATTCATGAGTGAGAAGAAAATTATTTTCCAGGCAGGGAAGTAAATTTTAGTATAGACAGGAGTTATTCCACGTGTGTGCTTGTGTGTGTGTGTGTGTGTGTGTGTGTGTGTGTGTGTGTGTGTGTGTGTGTGTGTGTGTGTGTGTGATTATCTCTGTGTTCCTCTCTCTCTTTGTGTGTGTGTGTGTGTGTGTGTGTGTGTGTGTGTGTGTGTGTGTGTGTGTGTGTGTGTGTGTGTGTGTGCGTGCGTGCGTGCGTGCATGCGTGGGTGCGTGCGTGCGTGCGTGCGTGCCTCTCTCTCTCTCTCTGTGTGTGTGTGTGTGTGTGTGTGTGTGTGTGTGTGTGTGTGTGTGTGTGTGTGTGTGTGTGTGTGTGTGTGTGTGTTTCAAACAGAACATGCAAAACGCGTAATGTCCACTGTTACATATCTGGAAGGTTTTCACAATTGATGAAAAACATATTTCTTCACAATTAGTCATCAACGACTGAAAAGTAACTTCGCAGTGTTCATGTGCAATTGAAAGGTTCTAATCATCTTATCAATAAAAGTAACCGATACTGGATTGACAGGAAGGGAGGTAAATGTTGGTACTGACCGAAAGCGTTATTCCTCGTGCAACTTTGAACTTTCTGAACGACCCTGGAACCATCGTTGATCTGAATGTACACCATGGATCCACACCCCAGCTTAATGGGTCTGCCGTGGGGCCTCATTCCAATTGACAGAAATGGGCAGTTTTTTGCATGATCTTCCGAGGATCACACAACCCAACATACAGTGATGAAAACTGAACTTCTGTGGTGGAGGCATTAATTAATACACAACAACACTCTTGTATGTTTCTGTGTGTTCTGACTCAAGAGTCTAGTAAAAATTTCCCTTAAGGAAATTTTCGGCCAACTACTGCTGGTCTTCATCAGCCCCGACTGACTGGTAGTTGTGGTGGGTGTTGGTCTTCATCAGCCCGACTGACTGGTAGTTGTGGTGGGTGTTGGTCTTCATCAGCCCCGACTGACTGGTAGTTGTGGTGGGTGTTGGTCTTCATCAGCCCCGACTGACTGGTAGTTGTGGTGGGTGTTGGTCTTCATCAGCCCCGACTGACTGGTAGTTGTGGTGGGTGTTGGTCTTCATCAGCCCCGACTGACTGGTAGTTGTGGTGGGTGTTGGTCTTCATCAGCCCCGACTGACTGGTAGTTGTGGTGGGTGTTGGTGTCCTCTGAGTTGTCCTCTCTGGTGGAGTGATTGGTGTTTAGCACACTCTTGTAAATGGGGGGGGGGGGGGGGGGGCAGTGAGGACAACTCAGAGAACACCAACACCCACTGAAGAGAACAGATGTGGAGAAACAGTTTTCTATTATTTACCAACTCTGGCAACTTCACACTAAAGGCTTTTACCCACGTCTCATTTCCAGCTTTTCACACAGTGTAATGAAAGTGCTGCCAGTAGAAAAGACATGCATCAAACTCTAGATAGTTTACGGTTTTCTTCAGTATAGTCTCCTCTCCATATCATGAAATTCGAATTTTGTTTTCAAAAACTTTGGAATTGGTGAATTCTAGCCACCCTTTTTATCCCACGGGATATGTATCATTGAGGCCACGGTGCGGAGCCACAACGGTCCCCCAACAGGTGATGGCGTGCTCCCAGGAGTCTCTTCAGCCTCGTATCCACCAGCCAATCAGCCCAGAGCCAGTCTTCACCCGTGGTTGACGTCTCGACGAATGAACACCCGCCATCATCACGCCCTTTATTTGAAGATCGCTCAAAACTCTGTCGAACGCGCGCGCGCGCGCGCGCGCGCGCACGCACACACACACACACACACACACCACACACACACCCCACACACACACACACACACACACGCACGCACGCACGCACGCACACACATACACACACACACACACACACACACACACACACACACACACACACACACACACACACACACAAGCATGCGCTCTCGCGACTTTTTTGGCAGAACTACTGTTCAATTTGATCCAAATGTCGCTGAGTGTGATGGACCTTCCTGGCTGGAACTATCAATAATGTTCAAAAGTATAGCCTACCACAAATGTTCTGCACTGAAGTATTGCTGGTCTGGGTTTTTTCTAATCTGGAAGGGAGGTGATGTAATCTGATGGAGTTCTTTACAAGGGAAGAAAGATGGCAATGCACTACACGCAAGATCAGGCCTTTTCCTGAAAGCAGTCTTTATAATCCACTGTCGTACAGCTGAATGCGGAAGAGAGAGAGAGAGAGAGAGAGAGAGAGAGAGAGAGAGAGAGAGAGAGGAGAGAGAGAGAGAGGAGAGAGAAACGGAGACAGTGAGACAGAGACAAATAGACAGACAACAAGACACAATGACACAGGCAAACAGATGTACACACACACACACACACACACACACACACACACACACACACACACACACACACACACACAAGAGAGAGAGGGAGAGAGAGGGGGAGAGAGAGAGAGAGACAGACAGACAGACAGACAGACAGACAGACAGACAGACAGACAGACAGAGCCTGAGAGATGAAGGCAGTCAGCTAACCAGGTGGAGAGACAGCCAACCAAGGATTATTTGCTGACACTTCCAGCGACAATATTCACCAAAAGTTGGTTATATCACAGCATCACTTCTTTGGAGATTCTGTCTCTATACTTAATACTACTGAAGCGTCAATGAAGGGTCCTCTCTACTGGAAAGTCCAATGAACTAAAGTGGCCAGTGACACGTCATGTTCTCTTCGGCTCTTAATCTGTGGTGGCAGCTTTAAATTTGGATGAAATTTTCTTAAGAAAAGCTCAAGTGGTCATTCGATGAAGAATGCTTTGATGAATTAATGTCTGTAACATTCCGTCATGTGATTTGGTAGTGTTAAATGTTCAATGTTTGATCAGTCATTCTTCTGATATATGAACACAGCGAGTTCTAATTGAAGAGATGGTCAGTGTGTTTGTGTTAAGCTGTTGGTCTAAATCCACAACTTGTATCAGCACATTATCTTGTGAAAACAGTTCTTTAATATTTCTAGACATCTCCATAGCATAGGGTTTCCCTTCTCGCCTCCTCTTCTCGCCTCTTAAAACGTCTCCCCCAAAACGTCCATAGTTTTTCTCCACAAGAAGCTGATAATGTGGCTGAATATTTCACCCTCTATCAGAGTGTATACAACCGACAGCCCACCAAACAAATTTCCCCACTTGAAAGGGTGAGAAATATATCCCTTCAGGTCTTGCTGGTTCGGTAAGGAACTCACATCTCTGCACGTACTCCATCGCAGTATGTCAGTCTGTATACTTTTCTCCATGCAATACGCAAATCAGGCAACAAAAACTAAACACGAAGTGGGTATTAGGGAGCGGGTGTTGAATTTGTCCAAGTCAGAACAGACTTGATGTGGCAGACAGGACAGAACAGATTGTAGCCACTGTGGAACAGCATTTCCTTGTCAGTTATAACAGCTTAGCGAGGATGTGTTACATTTTCGGTGTTCCAAGTTTGACTGTACAAAGCATCAAGTATGCATGGAACAGGAACCGACAGGCCAACTTTGATGACTTCACAGTACAGCTGATTTACGCTTTACATGTTCTGTTAGGTGTGTGAAAGTGACGATTTTACTTGATTAAAATGGCTCCATTATGGAAAGAGTTCACACAGCGAAAATGTTCAATTATATGTGTTTGCACCTGTTTTGTGTTTCCTGTAGACTTTCGCAAAAGATTTTCTCCTGACCAATAAGATTCCAAAGAAGATCAAAGCAAGTCAACTAAACTCTCAGTCGTGTTAATGACAAAAATCGTACCTGAGTTTTTATTACTACAAAAATAAATCAAAGTTGTTGAGCGATGTACAATCTATTTCTTTCACTTTCGGTGGCATGCATAAAATAGTAAGATTCGATTTACTCATGTATAAACTGCGTCTCAGCAAAGAAGCAAAATGCAAGCCCACTTTATTCTGTTTCAAGTGAGCAGAGCAAAAAAATTGTTGAGAAAGAACACAACAGAGTCACTGCATTTCAATCCATGGTACAAACGATGAGCAATCTCAGTCACATTCTTGTTGATGGTAGCTCCTGCAGGTGGTATGTTCAGCTCCATGAGGACTCGCACATGAATCACTAAAGTTAAACACCAAAGCAAGGTTTGTTTGCAGTGTAAAATGCCCTGCAATGCAAAAGCAAACCAAACCAATGATTCAGCAAAATAACCCATTTCCAACTCTTTTTTTTTACACATTATAATGAGAATGCTGGAAGAGAAGAGACGATTCAAACTCAAGATTGTCGAATTTTTCCAAGTATGGCCCACAACTTTCCTCTCCACATCATGAAAGGAAAAAATGGAATTTGCGAATCCAAGCCCCACCTTTCGTTACTCGGGACAGACATCACTCAGGCCACGGTGCGGAGCCACAACGGTCCCCCAACAGGCGATGGCAAGCTCCCAGGAGTCTCTTCAGCCTCGTATCCACCAGCCAATCAGCCCAGAGCCAGTCTTCTCCCGTGATTGACATCTTGACGAATGAACACCCACCATCTCCCACGCCCTTTATTTGAAGATCGCTGGATACACTGTCCAACACACACACACACACACACAGCCTTCGCAGCAGAGCCACTTTTTCAATTTGATTAAAATGTCGCGTAGTGTAAAAGGCCATCTTCCTGGCTGGATCTATCAGTGATTTTCAGAAGTGGAACCTGCTGTATGTGTTCTGCAGGAAAGTATTGCTGGCCTGTCTTTCTCGTTTGTCTGAAAAAGAGGGGGTGGGAGTGGGGGATGGGGGGGATAGGTTGCAAGCAGATGGAGTTGTTTGCAGTGGAAGAGGAATGGCAGTGTGCTGCATGCAAGGCATATCAGGCATTTTCTTGAAAGCAATCCGCCACCCATCATTGCAGAGTTTAGTTTGGAAGAAGAGAGAGAGAGAGAGAGAGAGGAGAGAGAGAGAGAGAGAGAGAGAGAGAGAGAGAGAGAGAGATGAAGACAGACACAGGGAGAAAGGGAGACAGACAGACTGTCAAACAGAGACAGAGACAAAGAAATGGAGACATACAGTTAACCAAGTAGACAACCCGCCAGCCAAAGACTAACTGTTTTCACGTAAATTGACTGTATTTTCGCTACCAGTGTGCTGTATGTACAAATTTTGTCTAAACACTTAACAGCACTGAAGTGATGATGAAGAGCCTTTTCTCCTGGGGAGTCTTACAAGATTACGCTAGTAGTGATATGTCATATCTTTTACGGCTCTTAATGGATTCAGATTTGAAGGAAAATCTCTTAAGAAAAGTTGTAAAGATGGCACGCTGAAGAATGATTTGATGACCTAACAGTGCGTCAAGTGATTTGATTGTATTTAATGTTCAGAATGTTTGATCAGCTATTCTATTTATGTACAAACTCACTGAGTTCTAAATGAAGGAATAGACAGTATGTTTGTGTTAAAGCAATTGATTTAAACTACATATTATATTAGGAATTATCTCATTAAAACCATTTTTTTCATATTTGTGGTCATCTCCATCCTGTATATACAGAGAGACTATCCCTTTCCACACCTCCTCTTCATTTTCTCAGACCTTTACAGATTTCAGCAGGAGAAGCTGATGAGGTGGCTGAAGTGTAAACCCTCCATCAGAGTTTACACAACCGACAGCCTTCTAAGCAAACCTCCCCACCTGAAAGAGTGAAAAACAAAACCTCCCCTGATATGTTGCTGGTCGGGATATAACTCCCATCTCTGCACATACTCCACAGTATGTCAGCCCGTATATTTTTCTCCAAGCGATACACAAATCAGCCAACGAAAACTGAACACGCTTTTCCATGAGAGTTCAGCAGCCTGGAAACTTGCAATTCCAGGAGCGAGTTATAAGGGGAGGGTGTAGAGTGTGTCCAATGTCAAGGGGAGGGTGTAGAGTGTGTCCAATGTCAAGGGGAGGGTGTAGAGTGTGTCCAATGTCAAGGGGAGGGTGTAGAGTGTGTCCAATGTCAAGGGGAGGGTGTAGAGTGTGTCCAATGTCAAGGGGAGGGTGTAGAGTGTGTCCAATGTCGGAACAAATGTTGCGCAGCAGATATGATCACGACGATAAACATAAAAACAGATCACAGCCAGTGGCGAACAGGGTGTCGGTTTTGTCAGTTATAACGGCTTAGCCAGAACGTGTTACATTTCGGTGTTCCAAAGACTGGCAGTACAAAGCACCAAATAGGCTTGGAAGATGGTCTGCGCTTTATATCTTCCATTAGGCATGTGAAAGTTATAACTTTGCTTGATCGAAATTGTTCGATTATTGAGAGTTTCACACAGCCAGAATGTTCACTTGTATGTGTCTGCAACTGTTTACTGTTACCTGTTAAATCCAGCGAAAGACTTTCTCCTGACAAGTAAGATCCCAAAGAAAAACAAAGCAAGTGAACTAATTTTCTGTCCTGTTTAACACAAATATGGTACGTGAGTTTTCATTATTACAGTAATGGATTATAGTAATTGAGCAATGTATAATCTATTTGTTTTCCCTGTGAGTTTTTATTATTACAGTGGATTATAGTAATTGAGCAATGTACTGAGCAATGTATAATCTATGGATGATAGTAACTGAGCAATGTATAATCTATGGATGATAGTAACTGAGCAATGTATAATCTATGGATTACAGTAATTGAGCAATGTATAATCTATGGATTATAGTAATTGAGCAACGTTATAATCTATTTGTTTCACTTTCGTGTGGAACAGCCTTTTCTTTCCTCGTACATAATGTGCTTCTCTGTGAAGACGTTAATGCTTTCTGTGCTTCTCTGTGAAGACGTATAATGCTTTCTGTACTTCTCTGTGAAGACGTATAATGCTTTCTGTGCTTCTCTGTGAAGACGTATAATGCTTTCTGTGCTTCTCTGTGAAGACGTATAATGCTTTCTGTGCTTCTCTGTGAAGACGTATAATGCTTTCTGTACTTCTCTGTGAAGACGTACAATGCTTTCTTCCACCTCAAATGGACAGAAACATTCTGTGCTTCTCTGTGAAGACGTACGATGCTTTCTTCCACCTCAAATGGACAGAAACATTCTGTGCTTCTCTGTGAAGACGTACGATGCTTTCTGTGCTTCTCTGTGAAGACGTATAATGCTTTCTGTGCTTCTCTGTGAAGACGTACAATGCTTTCTGTGCTTCTCTGTGAAGACGTACAATGCTTTCTTCCACCTCAAATGGACAGAAACATTCTGTGCTTCTCTGTGAAGACGTACGATGCTTTCTTCCACCTCAAATGGACAGAAACATTCTGTGCTTCTCTGTGAAGACGTACAATGCTTTCTTCCACCTCAAATGGACAGAAACATTCTGTGCTTCTCTGTGAAGACGTACGATGCTTTCTGTGCTTCTCTGTGAAGACGTACGATGCTTTCTTCCACCTCAAATGGACAGAAACATTCTGTGCTTCTCTGTGAAGACGTACGATGCTTTCTGTGCTTCTCTGTGAAGACGTACGATGCTTTCTTCCACCTCAAATGGACAGAAACATTCTGTGCTTCTCTGTGAAGACGTACGATGCTTTCTTCCACCTCAAATGGACAGAAACATTCTGTGCTTCTCTGTGAAGACGTACGATGCTTTCTTCCACCTCAAATGGACAGAAACATTCTGTGCTTCTCTGTGAAGACGTACAATGCTTTCTTCCACCTCAAATGGACAGAAACATTCTGTGCTTCTCTGTGAAGACGTACGATGCTTTCTGTGCTTCTCTGTGAAGACGTACAATGCTTTCTTCCACCTCAAATGGACAGAAACATTCTGTGCTTCTCTGTGAAGACGTACGATGCTTTCTTCCACCTCAAATGGACAGAAACATTCTGTGCTTCTCTGTGAAGACGTACAATGCTTTCTTCCACCTCAAATGGACAGAAACATTCTGTGCTTCTCTGTGAAGACGTACGATGCTTTCTTCCACCTCAAATGGACAGAAACATTCTGTGCTTCTCTGTGAAGACGTACAATGCTTTCTTCCACCTCAAATGGACAGAAACATTCTGTGCTTCTCTGTGAAGACGTACAATGCTTTCTTCCACCTCAAATGGACAGAAACATTCTGTGCTTCTCTGTGAAGACGTACAATGCTTTCTTCCACCTCAAATGGACAGAAACATTCTGTGCTTCTCTGTGAAGACGTACAAATGCTTTCTTCCACCTCAAATGGACAGAAACATTCTGTGCTTCTCTGTGAAGACGTACAATGCTTTCTTCCACCTCAAATGGACAGAAACATTCTGTGCTTCTCTGTGAAGACGTACAATGCTTTCTTCCACCTCAAATGGACAGAAACATTCTGTGCTTCTCTGTGAAGACGTACGATGCTTTCTTCCACCTCAAATGGACAGAAACATTCTGTGCTTCTCTGTGAAGACGTACGATGCTTTCTTCCACCTCAAATGGACAGAAACATTCTGTGCTTCTCTGTGAAGACGTACGATGCTTTCTTCCACCTCAAATGGACAGAAACATTCTGTGCTTCTCTGTGAAGACGTACGATGCTTTCTTCCACCTCAAATGGACAGAAACATTCTGTGCTTCTCTGTGAAGACGCACGATGCTTTCTTCCACCTCAAATGGACAGAAACATTCTGTGCTTCTCTGTGAAGACGCACGATGCTTTCTTCCACCTCAAATGGACAGAAACATTCTGTGCTTCTCTGTGAAGACGTACGATGCTTTCTTCCACCTCAAATGGACAGAAACATTCTGTGCTTCTCTGTGAAGACGTACAATGCTTTCTTCCACCTCAAATGGACAGAAACATTCTGTGCTTCTCTGTGAAGACGTACAATGCTTTCTTCCACCTCAAATGGACAGAAACATTCTGTGCTTCTCTGTGAAGACGTACAATGCTTTCTTCCACCTCAAATGGACAGAAACATTCTGTGCTTCTCTGTGAAGACGTACAATGCTTTCTTCCACCTCAAATGGACAGAAACATTCTGTGCTTCTCTGTGAAGACGTACAATGCTTTCTTCCACCTCAAATGGACAGAAACATTCTGTGCTTCTCTGTGAAGACGTACAATGCTTTCTTCCACCTCAAATGGACAGAAACATTCTGTGCTTCTCTGTGAAGACGTACGATGCTTTCTTCCACCTCAAATGGACAGAAACATTCTGTGCTTCTCTGTGAAGACGTACGATGCTTTCTTCCACCTCAAATGGACAGAAACATTCTGTGCTTCTCTGTGAAGACGTACGATGCTTTCTTCCACCTCAAATGGACAGAAACATTCTGTGCTTCTCTGTGAAGACGTACGATGCTTTCTTCCACCTCAAATGGACAGAAACATTCTGTGCTTCTCTGTGAAGACGCACGATGCTTTCTTCCACCTCAAATGGACAGAAACATTCTGTGCTTCTCTGTGAAGACGCACGATGCTTTCTTCCACCTCAAATGGACAGAAACATTCTGTGCTTCTCTGTGAAGACGTACAATGCTTTCTTCCACCTCAAATGGACAGAAACATTCTGTGCTTCTCTGTGAAGACGCACGATGCTTTCTTCCACCTCAAATGGACAGAAACATTCTGTGCTTCTCTGTGAAGACGTACATGCTTTCTTCCACCTCAAATGGACAGAAACATTCTGTGCTTCTCTGTGAAGACGCACGATGCTTTCTTCCACCTCAAATGGACAGAAACATTCTGTGCTTCTCTGTGAAGACGTACGATGCTTTCTTCCACCTCAAATGGACAGAAACATTCTGTGCTTCTCTGTGAAGACGTACGATGCTTTCTTCCACCTCAAATGGACAGAAACATTCTGTGCTTCTCTGTGAAGACGTACGATGCTTTCTTCCACCTCAAATGGACAGAAACATTCTGTGCTTCTCTGTGAAGACGCACGATGCTTTCTTCCACCTCAAATGGACAGAAACATTCTGTGCTTCTCTGTGAAGACGTACGATGCTTTCTTCCACCTCAAATGGACAGAAACATTCTGTGCTTCTCTGTGAAGACGTACGATGCTTTCTTCCACCTCAAATGGACAGAAACATTCTGTGCTTCTCTGTGAAGACGTACGATGCTTTCTTCCACCTCAAATGGACAGAAACATTCTGTGCTTCTCTGTGAAGACGTACGATGCTTTCTTCACCTCAAATGGACAGAACAGGATATCGCGGGAAACAGAGCAAGACCAGACAGAGTCACTGTTCTCGGCCCATGATAGACATAGTGAGCAATCTCAATCACTTGTTTGGTGATGACAGGTCAGAACAGAGTCACTGTTCTCGGCCCATGATAGACATAGTGAGCAATCTCAATCACTTGTTTGGTGATGACAGGTCAGAACAGAGTCACTGTTCTCGGCCCATGATAGACATAGTGAGCAATCTCAATCACTTGTTTGGTGATGACAGGTCCTACAGGTGGTATGCTTACCTCCATGGGGATTCACGCATGAATCACTAAATGTGTAAATGCCACAGTAAGGTTTGCGTGCAATACAAAATGCCCAGCAATGCAAAAACAAACAAATGAATGATTACAATAGTGTAACTTTTCTAACCCTATTCTTCTTTCCTCTGTGTCTCATCCCCTACTCTCTGTCTCAAAGAGAAACTGTCCAACATTTATATCCCTGCTCAGACGTGAAACCCAAAATTAACGATTATGTGAGAGACCTCTGGCAGGAGGATTGGAACACACAGACGAGTAACAAACTCTTTCAGATCCGTCCAAACCTTAAGGACTTCCTCCCATCTACGTCGGGTGGTCGTAAAGAGGAAAACGGTTCTGTGCCGGCTGCACACCGGCCATTCGTATTTTACCCATTCCTACCTTTTAAAGAGTGAAGAAACTCCGTGGTGCATTCCATGTCATGCGCCACTCACAATGAAACATGTTCTTTTAGAATGTTGGGACTTGCACGATGTGAGACACAAACACTTTACAGCGGAGTCCATGAAGATCCTGTTCAGGGATGTCCGCCTGACGTGATCCTTGAGTTTTTGAGAGAGATTAACATTTTTCATCTGATTTAAGATTTTACGGAAGAAAGATTTTTAACGACGTTTCTGGTGCGTTTCTAGACGATGTCATTTAAAGAGATGTGTGAAAGGTGTTTTTTATTTTTTTATATTTTTTTTTTTTTTTTAAATGACTGGTGAGTTGATTTTAACGTGGTGACAGCCCTGATGTGGCCCTTTGCGGTCGGCTGGGCTATAAGCAACATTATCTTATCTTGTCTCAGTCCATCTGTCTTCTGTTTTTAATCTTGTCCACCACTTATCGCTATTAGCTTATCTCTGTGTCTCTTTCCTGGGGTGTTGAGCTCAGGTGCTTGATCAGTCATATTAAATTTCTGTTCCAAGAAAAAAATAAATTCGATACTACAAAATAGAAACAAAATAACTACAATAAAACCTGTTCTGTGCCATGTATACTGTGTGTGTTTATTTGTGTGTGTGTTGTGTGTGTGTCTGTGTGTGTGTGTGTGTTGTGTGGGTGTGTGTGTTGTGTGTATGTGCGCTGCGCGCGCATGTCTGATGTGCATGCGGTTTTGCGTGCGTGCATGCGGGTGTGCACATGCCGCAGCCCCGCGGCGTGTGTGTGTGTGTGTGTGCCTCATATTGGCCAATACTTCCTGAGACGGTTTGGTGAAGAGAACAGTAACAGGCGAAACATTTTCTCGTTATTTGTCTTTGATCTCCCCCAACTCTGCTTGTCATGGGCTTGCTTAACCTAGTCTCATTTTCAACTTCCTACACAGCAATCATCAGGACACTGTCAGTAGTGAAGAAATACTTCAAAACCCAAGCTGTCTATGTTACGGATGGTGTGTGCGTGCGTGTTTTGATTGTCTTGGACTCCGCTCTCAAAAAGTTTGGATGCGTGTACGACTTTTCCCTACACACACCCACACCATACGAACATAGTTAGCCAGGCAACACACGTGTAAGATTTTTTTTTTCTTTTTGTTTTATTTGCTGCCTGAACATCAATATAATCATTTTACCAATAAATACATGACATTTCATAGAATACAGTCAATGCACGCTCAATTAAGCCATTAATACAATAAGACACTTCAATTCATATATATCAGCGTATCAACTACGTATCTTGATATAACTCGCTTATCTCGCCGGCGCCCGTCACAATATCTCACATATTCAATCAACGCATTCAGCTTCCACAGTACCCACGCCACAGGCTACGGCAATTAAAATAAGACGGAGACGGTTAAACCAAGGTCCACCACACGGTAAACACAGCCGTTCACAAAACACAAGCGATGAAGAAGAAACAGGGTCTCAACACAGCCAAGAACAATATATTACGTCGAACTTTCAGAAGAAGAACCCGCAAATTCACAAGGCAAGTAACCCATAGCAGACAAGAACGCCAGATCATAAAGCCCAGCAATCCGCAGAGGAAGAACGCAGATTCACAAAGCTCAGTATCCACCGAGAGAAGAACCGCAGATTCATAAAGCACAGCATCCACAGAAGAAGAACCGCAGATTCATAAAGCACAGTAAACATATTGAATCCCCGGAGAACACAATTTCCACCAAAGTCCCATAGACACGATAAACTTTCGGTGCGACGCCACCGTTGATCTAAAACAAATATTAACTTCTCGTGTATTTATAATACAGTGTTCACATCAATAAATACAGCCACCGACACACATGCTGGGGTACAATTGGAGGCACATATTAAATATTCTTTCTAGGGAGTTTTAAGTTTACTCTCGGCGACACAGCATTCACAAAACAATTTTATAACAAAATACATTTCATGATACATATTCGCTCCGTACGTCCTCAAAAAGCATCCCAATACACAGTGAAAACATCGACTGCACTACTGACCCACTCCGGTCAGCTCTCCACATAGTAACACTACGGTGTGAAAAAAAACGATGATTAAACAAAATAATTAAGGCGGGACACCAAATCCTCGGCCGTTAGTTCTTGCTTCCTTTCTTTGTCTCTATTAATTCTTTTTCGTCTGTAGTTACCTATGTCATTTCCAGTTGACGTTCATAATTACGTTGCCGTCCCAATACTCCCCCTCCTCAAGAAAAAGCATGGGACCGAATTGTATTTTTGAAAAAGAAGTAAACAAACAGCAGAATACACAAACCTAACAAATTACCATTCACTCGCACGGAAATCGAACAAGCCGCTCCGGAAGCAGTTCGTGGAGTCCTTCCGGGACTTCTCACACAACAGAAGAACACAACGTTGTCGTCCCGACGAACTCTGAACGCCCTTCCTTTTACATGCTAGCTTGTTGCTGACCTCACGGACAACCTCTCCATACCCAACACCGGAGTAGAGACGGGTGGCTGGGGCATGGGCTGCACCCACACCGGATGGCAATGCATATACGATGTCTACTGACCACTCGGTCAGCCCTCTCCATACCAACACAACTGGGTAGAGACCACCATGTCTACTGACCACTCGGTCAGCCTCTCCATACCCCCACGGGGTTAGAGACAATGGTTGGGCACGGGCTGCACCCACACCCAGATGTAATGCAATGCAATGTCTACTGATCATCGGTCACGCCTTCTCCATTCCCCCACGGGGTGTAGAGACAATGGGTAAACATTCCCACCCAAACAGTGCTGTACGCCTTTCAAGATTCAGGCAACTTTGTCTAGCGATACGACTGGGTGAAAGAACCTCATCATTCTACAGGAACCAATACAGCAATAATCCAAACAGAACTAGCATCCAGTCCTGAGATTAAACGGACTATTACCCAATGAAGGTAACAATACACAGGTGCAGAAGACAAGATCCCTGAATCTTCCTCAAAGCTTCAGCACCAAACAGGAGTGAAAAGACCCGTACAATCTTTCTTCCTGACGAACAACAACTGGAGATGTATACGGACTATTCGATGGCTCAATGATT
The DNA here is from genome assembly GCA_018398815.1 of Conus ventricosus. Lineage (NCBI taxonomy): Eukaryota > Metazoa > Mollusca > Gastropoda > Neogastropoda > Conidae > Conus > Conus ventricosus. Next base: position 5,120,964 of record CM031601.1, read on the forward strand.
CCAGATCCAACATGATACCAATCTCTCTCACGGTAAACAACCTCTTTCGCAGATAAGGGGGGATTCATAACACTTCTTTTCTAACGGGACATCTTGTAGTAAGAGGAGGACTCTAATAGAGCATCTCCTGAAGAAAGAACCGGTTTGGGGGGTCAATATGTCCTGGAAAATATTCCAAAGATTACACGCAACTCCCTGGTACTTTTGTCAGACAAGTACAATCAACTGTACAGAATGAACATTTTTATCTGGCATGAAGGGACGCCATGGAACAGTTAAAGTGGGGATGGGTACAATTAATGCGTCATCACAGTCCTGGACTACACCAACTGTACACACTACTTCACGAAAACAGTACAAACCGACTCCGGAGAGGGATGCCACAGAAAGCACCCCATCCTGGAGAGGTGCTCAAGCGAAACCTGTTCCTGCTCACAAGCAAAGGCGCTATCTTTAACCAGGCACTGAAAGTACCTTGTGAAAGAAAGACTGTAGTACAACATCAGAAGTAGATCAGCAGACACATCAGAGACGTTAACTGAAAGGCAAGACTTCAATGACTCATCCTTCTGTTTTGAACAGTCAGAAACGGGAAATGTTGCAGACATTAGGGATCTGGACACAAAGGCTTTTTGTCCACCAACATGCTAGCTCTAGCCCTCGTAACGGCGGCTCTACATGAGACAGGTTCACCAGCTACAGCATAATCTCACCGCTCTCAGAAACTCCAGGCAATTCCCACACAATGAGATCTGCGACGGGACTTATCCAAGACACACATGTCAAATCTCCACAAAATAAGGACAACTGACTGAAACTGTAGCCAGGGAAACTCCATCACACGACACCAAAAGAAACACACTTTCCCTGTGGTTCCTGCATCTGGACTGTCAGAAGCTAAACCTTTTGCGAACGCACAAATAGTAGCACAGTATCACGCAGAACAGAATCAAAGTGCACATTCACAGAACCAGACTCCAAATGCAATTTGCTGTGAACTCACCAGCAGCTAGACAAGCAAAAGGAGTATCAATGAACACGCAGAACAAGCACTGGACTGTTTGCTGTCAGCTGAGTTCTCGATAAAAGTAGGAGTTGCCAACCACAAAAGGACACGGTCTGGGTGGCTACGGTGCAAATCCTCCAAGGGTTTTCTACTGACATCATGGGACACCTAGCAGCTAACTGTCCTGTCTTTTTACACAAAAAAAACACACAACACTTCAACTGATCAGAAGACACTTTTGAGGAACTCGTACTGCCAGAGGTTTAATAACGGGCGCGCCCACGGACACGATAACGGCTACCGCCAAAGTTATTTCCACGACCAGCTGGGAGTAACCAAAGCTCTGACTCGACCTAATCAACAGCTACCACCAAGTTACTTCCACGAACAGCCGAGGAACCAGAGTAGTGGCCACTGTTTTGAAAAGTAGCGTATTGTTTCCCTGTAGATGACCACAGTACGGAGTTCTATCAGACTGACGGGATACAGATTTCTATCAAACTTGACCTGGAGGTTTAGTACCCAACAGACAGCACAAGTTTACATCAGTTTCCTGAAAGCACCTTAGGTTTGGATGCGCACGTCTGTATGACTCTGCAGACTTGATCATTTCATCAAAGTTTTCACATCTCTTCTCCCACAAAAAGAGTATGCAAGTCCTTAGAGACACAACTCAAAAAATGCTCACGCAAGGTTAAGAATCCACCCTGATCTTCAAAAGACTTATTCAATTTTTGACAAAGAGACCCAACGGTCAAAATACAAAGCTCTAAGCTTCAACTGCAAAGGTCTCGAAAGGTTCCTCATGAGTTTTGGTTTAAGCCTCACGGAACGCTACGAAAACCTCTGGAGTACTTGAAATTTTTTCAGCAAGCTCTCTTTTCAAATAACTCGTAAGACACAAGCATTTATTTTCAGCAATGGACTGTGATAGATAGTTAAAAGCCAGAACTCAAGTAGGCAGACAGGATGTTACCCACCAAGTCTCTGGCCATCCCCCAGGGAACGAGCATGGTTTCAAAGGCGAAACAAGTAACTGTCTTATCATCAGTTCTTTCTTTTTAAAAAGGGGGCAACTTAGGAAAACGTTGGCGAGGGGCTTACACCTGGGGAAAACCCGAACTGACTCTCACTGTCTGTCCGAGACTGCACTCTGCTGGAAGTGACTTGAAACTGTATTCTTTTAGTTTCCTCTATCTATTGCCTTCTTTTTGTTTCCCTTTTGGGCCTCTTGTATTTTTGTATCTGCTCTTTTTTAGTTATCTCTTGTAATCTGCTCTTTTTATTTATTCTCTTCTTCCTGCTGTACTTTCAACTGGAAATTCTTTCATCGCAATTCATTCTCTCTCTCCATGTCCTGGCAATACATTTCTGTACATAGTCAAACAGAGCTGGTCCCTCCAAACCACATACTTTACCCGCTGTAAATACTTAGCGAAAAACTTTGTCCTCGTCCAACAGAGACAACAACAGGACTTTTTCCTTGTTCTCGCTGCCATAATGAAAATATGATAATGTCTGTCAAAACCGAACACCACACTAGTGGATCAAATACAAACAATTGTTATCACAAGCAATAAAAGTTTTGAAAACCCCTGTCACTAAAATATATTTAAAATTCCAAGAGGATTTTTTTTTTTTTTTTTTTTCAAACAAGCATTAATGGCAATCACTTCTTTAAAAAAAGACTAAGTATTATAAACCCACCAACACAAGAAGAGAAAAACAATGAAAACAGGATTTTTAGGGTTATGGGAGAAAAGAAAACACAATCCCGGTATAACTGCTAAATTTTCAGCAACAAATATAAATCAAGCAGACATGAGAGTAATAACACTTAATCAATGTATTTGTTGTTGTTGTTGTTGTTGTTGTTGTTGTTGTTGTTTTACACACTAAGCATTCAAATGAAACAACTAATAATTTTATTTATTTATTTTTTTTATTTCAAAACTGGATCAGGCAGCACTCACACACTCACTCATTCAAGAGAAAAGAACCCTAAGAATGCTGAAGAACGCTAAAACCCAATCCCCAAGAAAAGATGGAAACAGAAACTAATCAGAGAGATGACTGAAGATAATAAATTAAAGCCACAAAGGAAGGAAGAACTAGGAACTAGGCCCTCGTATCTCTGGAAACTATACGAAGGAGATACCCGTTCCGCTGGAGACGGGGAAAGAAAGTAGGACAACAAACAGTTCATAAACAAAACAATACCAACCCAACTCAATTGTCTAACCCGGAAAAGTCTGTGGAACGTGACTATCACATCTATTGGGGCAATTATAGGGCCACAAAAACAAAATCCTATACCCTAGGCAATTTTTAATTCAGTAGCAAAAGCAAGTTAGCTAGGGGTACAGATGTCGGATGGTGTTTAGGGGCGTGTTTAGTTGTCTGACTCTCGCCTCTCAAACATTTGGATGCGTGTACGACTTTTCCCTACACACACCACACATACGAAACATAGATAGCCAGGCAACACACGTGTAGATTTTCTTCTTTTTATATGCTGCCTACCCATCAAATATGACTCATTACCAAATCAAATACATGCCATTTCATAGAAATACAGATCAATGCACGGTCAATTAGACATTAATACATAAGAACACTTCAATAATCATATATCAGCGTATCATTACTACGTATCTTGATATAACTCGTTTCTCGCCGGCGCCCGTCCCACAAATATCTCACATATCACAATCAACGCATTCAGTTCCACAGTACCCACGCCACAGTCTCCAGCATTAAAATAAGACGAGACGGATCAACCAAGTCCCCACACGGTAAACACCGCCGTTCACACACACAAGCGATGAAGAAAGAAACCGGGTCACAACACAGCAAGCACAATATATTACGTCGAACTATCAGAAGAGAACCGCACACTTCACAAGGCACAGTAACCCCTAGCAGAACGAACCGCAGCAGAAGATATAAAGACACCGCAATCCCGCAGAAGAAGAACCGCAGATTCACAAGCACAGTAATTCAAGGAGACGCCCGCAGAGATTCATAAAGCACAGCAATCCACAGACTGAAGAACCGCAGATTCCTAAAGCACAGTCACCCCTATTGAATCCCCGGAGAAACCCACTTTTTCACCAAAGTCCATAGAACACATAACTTCGGTTCGACGCCACCGTGATCTAAACAAATATTAACTTCTCCGTGTATTTATCATACGTGTTCACATCAATAAATACAGCCCACCGACACACATGCGGTGGTACAATAGGAGCACATATTAAATATTCTTACAGGAGTTTTAAGTTACTCTCGGCGACACAGCATTCACAACAATTTTATAACAAATACATTTCCTGCTACATATTCCGCTGGTACCGTCATCAAAAGCATCCCACATACACAGTGAACATCGATGCACTACTGACCACTCGGTCAGCCTCTCCACATAGTAACACTACGGAGAAAAAAACGATGATTAAACAAATAAATTAGGCTGGACACCAAATCCTCGGCCGTTAGTTCTTGCTTCCTTCTCTTGTCTCCTATTAATCTTTTCGTCATGTAGTTACCTATGTCATTTCCAGTTGACGTCATAATTTACGTTGACGTCACAGTCTACATCTTTTGAAAGCCAGGCCAATAACTGTCCTCTCCACATTGAGAATGAAAAAAAAACGAACACCCTTTCTCCCATGGGACAGAGGCCACTGTGTGGAGCCCACAACGGTCCCCCAAAAGGCGATCGCGAGCTCCAGGAGTCTCTTCAGCCTCGTATCCACCAGCCAATCAGCCCAGAGCCAGTCTTCACCCGTGATTGACATCTTGACGAATGAACACCCGCCATCGCCACACCCTTTATTTGAGGATCGCTCAAAACTCTGTCGAACGCACACACACACACACACACACACGGAGCCTTCTCAGCGGAGCCACGATTTCGATCCCAATGTCGCTGAGTGTGAAAGGCCATCTTCCTGGCTGGATCTATCAATAATTTTCAGAAGTGGAGCCTGCTAGTATATGTTCTGCACGAAAGTATTGCTGGCCTGGCTTTTTCTGAAAGAGGGGAGGGTGAGAGGGATGCAATCTGATGGAGTTGTTCACAAGGGAAGAGGGATGGCAATATGCTGCATGCAAGATATATCAGGCCTCTTCCTGAAAGCAATCTGTACAATTCACTATTGCACGGCTGAGTTTAGAAGAGATAGACAGACAGACAGACAGGTAGGTAGGTGGACAGACAGAGAAACTGACAGACAGACTAACACATGGACAAACAGATGCACAGACACACAGAGAAAGACAAACCAAGAAACAGAGAGACAAAGAGATGAAGACAGACAGCTAGCCAAGCAGACACAAAGCCAGTCAAACATTAATTTCTTTCATATCCAGTGACTGCATTTTCACCACTTGTAGGCAAATTACATTTAGATGTTCTGTCTCAAAACTTAACATCACTGAAGTGTTAATGAAGGGTCCTCTCTACTGTGGAGTCATATGAGATCATGTGATTAGACTCATCATATTCTCTGTGGCTCCTAATCAGCAAGAGGCAGATTTAGATTGGAGAAAATTTAGTTACGAAAAGCTATAATAATGACACGCTGAAGAGAAGCGTTTGCAGAAATTGGACCAGAAGCGCCAAGCCCGCAAAGAGAGGAGACCTGACCCAATGACAGCTGTCGCATGCCCAGAGTGCGGACGTATCTGTGTGTCCAGCTTTGGCTTGCGCTCACACATGCGGAGTCACTGACGTCTTCGTCGACCACGACGGACATCCATGATGTTCTCTGTGGCTCTTAATCTGCAAGAAGCAGGTTTAAATTTAGAGAAAATTTACTTAAGAAAAGCTATACTAATGACACGTTGAAGAGTGATTTGCTAAACTAACGTCTGTAATAGTGTGGCTCGTGATTTGAATGTTCTAAAGGTTCAGAATATTTTGATCGATTTCTCTTTCAATGTGCGAGCGCACGGAGTTCTAAACGAAAGGGTGGACAGTGTGTTTGTGTTAAAGCTGTTGGTTTAAGCCACAGTTTACATCAGCACTTCCTCTTGTTTCAACAGTTCATTAAAACTTGTAGTCATCTCTACTCCATATGTGCAGGTAGGCTTTCCCTTCCCACCTCCTCTTCATCTCCCCAAACCTTCATAGTTTTCTCCAGGAGAAGCTGATAAGGCGGCTGAAGATTACACCTTCTATCAGAGTTTACACAACCGACTGGCCTCCAAACAAACCTCCCCGCTTAAAAGGTGGAAAAAAGCTCCCCTCGTGTCTCACTGGTCAAGGAGAAAACTCCCATCTCTGCACATACTCCACCACAGTATGTCGGTCTGTATATCTTCCTCCACACAACACACACATCAAGCAACGAAAACTAAACATGCTTTTTCATAGGAGGTCAGCGGCCTGGAAGCTCACAGCGCCAAAAGCAGATGTTGAGGAGAGAGTGCTGAATTTGTACAATGTCTGAACAAGCGTAGTGCAACAGACAGGACCATGGTGATTAACATATAAACAAAGTGTAGCCAGTGGTAGGCAGTGTTTCTTTCTGGTCGGTTATAATAGTTTGATGAGGACGTGAAACATGCTCAATATTCCAAAGGTGTTTTTTTATTATTCAGTTCAAAGTAACAACAATGCATGGAGCTGTGGTTGATAGGCATACATCAACTAAACCCGTCTGCAGTTTATCTACACTTTATATGTTCCTTTACGTATGTTAAAGTGGCAGTTTGCTTGATTGAAATGGCTCGATTTATTGAAAGTATTCACACATCCAAAATGTTCACTTATATGAGCGTGCAACTGTTTACTGTAACCTATCGAATTCAGCGAAACACTTTCTCCTGACAAATAAGACAATCTATTTATTTCAACTTCACTGGCACGTGAAAAACAGGGACGTTTTACCGTACTCATACATAATCTGCTTTTCAGCGAGGAAGTAAAATGCATCTCAGGCACTTGCTTGTTAATGACAGGTTTCAAGTAAATGCTGCCCGCAGTGAAGAAACAATTGAAGCTTAATACTGTCTACGTTTCTGCAAAGTCAGGCCAACAACTCTCTTCTGCATACCATGAAAGAAGCAACACTTGAAGTTGGCGAATCCAGGCTCTGCCTTTCCTCCACAGGACAGGCCACGGTGCGGAGCCACAACGGTCCCCCAACAGGCGATGGCGTGCACCCAGGAGTCTCTTCAGCCTCGTATCCACCAGCCAATCAGCCCAGAGCCACTCTTCACCCGTGATTGACTTCTTGACGAATGAACACCCGCCATCGCCCTCGTCCTTTGTTTGACTATCGCTCGATACGTTGCCTAACACACAGACCCGCTGCTTTCTTGGCAAAGCCACCATTTCAGTCTGGTTTAAATTGTCGATGAGTCTGACAGGTCCTTTTCCTGTTTAGATCTGTCAATAGCTTTCAGATGTGGAGCCTACTGTAAATTTTCTGTGTGAGAGTATTGCTGGTGTATGACGTAATCTTGTAGGCTAGTTCTTTCCTCATAAAACCAGTCACAATGGAAGAAAGATGACAATGCACTGCATACAATGCATTTCAGGCCTCTTCGTGTAAGCAGTCTATCCAATCCACTGTTGCACAGTTGCATTTGGGAGAGAGAGGGAGGGGGCAGAGACAGACAGACAGAGATAAACAGACACGAAAAAGCAGACAAGGACAGAGACAGAGACATGCATACATTCAGAGATGGAGGCATCTCATATCTGTCCTCTATTTCGTTTTCCTTCCACATTACTCCTCAGAATTAGCAGCATCCTTTTTGTAGTGAAATTAGTTCCAAAATAATATATCAGTCTATTTCTGCAAATTTGCTTTGTTGGTCTCTTGTATCAAAAGAAATAAAATAGAAGATTGATGACCTCTCTCTCTCTCTCTCTCTCTCTCTCTCTCTCTCTCTCTCTCTCTCTCTCTCTCTCCTTGTTCTTCTTCTTCTTCCACTGCTTCTTCCCTCCCTCCTTCCCCATCTCTCTCTCTCTCTCTCTCTCTCTCTCTCTCTCTCTCTCTCTCTCTCTCTCTCTCTCCTCTCTCTCTCTCTCTCTCACTCTGCCCATACATACACAAAAAGAAAATGGTGAAGATGGCACCAGCCAGCTGAAGAGAAAAAAAAAGTGAGACAATTTTCTGCTATTTGCCTTTATCTCCCCCACTTCGTCAGCTCCCCCAGCTCCACAATCACGGGTCTTGACCCATGTCTTATTTCCAACACTTCGTCAGCTCCCCCAGCTCCACAATCACGGGTCTTGACCCATGTCTTATTTCCAACACTTCGTCAGCTCCCCCAGCTCCACAATCACGGGTCTTGACCCATGTCTTATTTCCAACACTTCGTCAGCTCCCCCAGCTCCACAATCACGGGTCTTGACCCATGTCTTATTTCCAACACTTCGTCAGCTCCCCCAGCTCCACAATCACGGGTCTTGACCCATGTCTTATTTCCAACACTTCGTCAGCTCCCCAGCTCCACAATCACGGGTCTTGACCCATGTCTTATTTCCAACACTTCGTCAGCTCCCCCAGCTCCACAATCACGGGTCTTGACCCATGTCTTATTTCCAACTTTCTACCCCAAGTGATGAGAATGCTCCCACTAGTGAAAAGGCGATTCAAGCCCAAGATTGTCCACGGTTTTTTTTTTTAAAGCAAGGCCATAACTCTGCTCTCCATCTCATGTAAGGGAAAACTTGGAAGCCCTATCTTTCGTCCTTCGAGACAGACATCATTGAGGCCACGGTGCGGAGCCACAACGGTCCCCAACAGGCGATGGCGAGCTCCCAGGAGTCTCTTCAGCCTCGTATCCACCAGCCAATCAGCCCTGAGCCAGTCTTTACCCGTGATTGACATCTTGACGAATGAACACCCGCCATCTCCCACGCCCTTTATTTGAAGATCGCTGGACACACACACACGCGCGCACGCACGCACGCACGCACGCACACGCACACACACACACACACACACACACACACCACTTTCTCAACAAAACTACTAGTACAATTAATGAATGCCTCTGAGTGTGATGGACCAGTTTCCTGGCTGAATTGATCAAGAATTGTCAGAAGTGGAGCCTACAGTAGGTATTCTGCACGAAAGTATTGTGGAATGTGACATAATCTTGCTCCTGGCCTGTTTTTTTATTCTGAAAAAAAGGAGGGGGGGGGGGGGAGCAATCTGACAGAGTAAGTTACAAATGGAGAAAGATGGACATTTGCTGCATACAAGAGATCTTACAGCTGAATTTAGAAGAGAGACAGAGAGAGAGAAGGGGAGAGAGAGAGAGAGAGAGAGAGAGAGAGAGAGAGAGAGAGAGAGAGAGGGGGGAGGGGGTAGACAGACAGACAGTTATCCAAACAGTTAAACAGGCAGACAAAGGGCAACTGGTTTCAAATTCAGTGACTTATTATATTCACCTTTAGTATGTTGTAATGCAAACATGATTTCTTTAGATATTCGGTGTAAGTATTTAATACCTCTGAATATCAAATTAAAAATTTTTTTATTGGGGAGTCTCATGAGATGATGTAATTAATAACGTTGTATCTTCTGCATCCTTAATCTGTAAGTGGCAGATTTAATTTCAGAGGAAAACGTGTTATGTATAGCTGCTATGATTATTCTTTGAAGAATGATTTCATCAGCTAACGTCTGTAAGTAAGAGTGCAACATGTGATCTGAGTGCATTTAGGGCTCAAAATATTTGTTCATTGATTGCTTTCATGTATAAACACTCTGAGTTTTAAGTGAAGTCATGGACAGTGAGTATTGTTAAATCTGTCGGTTTAAACTACAAATCAAATCAGCACGTTATCTCATGAAAATAATTCTTTCTTAAGTGTAGCCATCTCCATTTCACATGAGCCTTCAAATCTCGTCTTCATTTGCCCAAACCATATATTTCCTTCAGGAGAAGCTGACGAAGTTGCTGAAGACTGAGTTTACACAACCAGCCGCCCTCCAAACACACCTCCCGACCTGGAAGGGTGAAAAAAAAAACCCACCTTCCCCTCATGTCATGCTGGTCAAGATGGAACTCGCCTCTCTGCACATACTTCATCACCGTATGTCAGTGCCTATATTCCTCTCCACGCAATACACAAATCAGGCAGCCAAAACTAAACACGCCTTTCGATAAGAGGTCAGCACCCGGCAAGCTCATAACGCCCGAAGTGGGTGTTAGGGGAGGGTGTTGAATTTGTCCAGTGTCGGACCAAGCGCTAGGCTGAAGGCAGGGTCGTGGTGATAAACATATGAACAGATTGTAGCCACTGGCGAGTGGCCTTCCCTTCTTGACAGTCGTATCAACTCAGTCAAGACGTGTTTCATTTTGAGTGGTCAGGATATGCTGCTCAGTACAGAGCATCAGGTATGCACGCTTAACTGGCGGAGAAGGTAATAACCCTACGGAAGTGAATTCTTATCGCTACTCCTCTATGCTTCACATATTTCACACGTTGTAGTGTGTGTGACTCTGATGATTCTGTTTCGCTGCAACTACTGGATTATTGTTTGTTTGTTTTTTCAAGCAAAAACGTACATGTTTGTGTGGCTGTGACTCTGTACTGTTGTATATGAAATGTGGCAAAATCTGGTTTTCTCCACAGGGTAAAATTACAAAGCAATGCAACTGAATGCACTGTCTCAATAAACACACAAACAGTAGCTAACTTTTATGACAAAAAACATTCAAAGTGTGGTGAAATGTGCGTTTACTACGCTCGCGAACGCGCGCACGCACACACACACACACACACACACACACACACACCACACACACACACACACACACACACACACCACACACACGTGTAAACCTGTGTAAACAGATGAACGTGGACAGGTATCTGGAAAAAAAACTGTCCTTGAAGTAGGAGAGCTAAGCATTTGTCATTTAGGTGCAGAAGGCCTGGGTGGGGGTGGGGGAGGGGAAGGTGAGTACGGACTCCATAGGCAGGATGAAGAGAATCAAAAACCGTTTTGGAAAAAGCCAATTCTTCGTAGTGGAAACATCTCCCACTCATTTGATCATGCATTCTTCAGGACTGAGATCAGCTTATTGAGAAAGAGAGAGAGAGAGAGAGAGGAGAGAGAGAGAGAGGAGAGAGAGGAGAGAGAGAGAGGAGAGTGTGTCAAAGTCAAAGTCAAAAATGTTTTAATGTCAGGCCTCTGGCCCATAACATGGGAGCAATAGCACAACAAGAATCATTTAAACTGAATAAACTGCATCCTTAAGTTTAACGCTTTGTAAACAAAATTAGATAACCGTAAAACAACACCTTCGTTTTCACTTGACATAAGTAGGTAGAATTTAAACATACATGGCTTATGGAAATATTTGGGCTGAATAAATTCGTTTCTTATTTCATCGTACAGAGGACATACAAGAACAAAATGCAATTCAGTTTCTGGTGTGTTTCTGCAGAACGGACATAATTTATCATTAACACTGTTCTCTATATACTGTAAGAAATGTGACTTCAGAGGAGACATTCCAATCCGAAATCTTGCAAATGTTCTTCGAATTTGTACATTCTTAACAAGATCATATAAGGGCTGAGAATCAATGTGCTCTTGAATTGCGAATAAACACTGTAAAATTCGTGAGACTGCAAGGAAGCATGCCAATTCTGATTATAACAATCTATCAATCTCTGTTTGAATTCTCTCATAAACAAATTAATGCTTCCAACACACTGTGCCTCCCAAACGACACCAAAACCAAATTCATATAAAACATTACGAATTCTGCAGGCCCAAGTGGTATAGTTTTGGCCTCTGCAAGGACAAAAGCATTTTATACACCTTTTTTTGATACCTATCATCATTCATATATACCACCCGCAGCCAAAATTTAACACATCTAGAATATGTGTTGACAAAAATGAGAAACTACCAATTTCTCCATAAACTAAATGTCTTGGAGACTTTGGATGAACACCCATAAACCTTTTCAAAGCAGACAGATGCACTCTTTCAATGCATTCTTGGTCCTGTGACAGTCCCCAAATTTCTGAGCCGTACGTCAAAATTGGCTGAATCTGGCAATCAAACATTTTCAAGAATATGTTTTGGAGAATGTTCTCCAATGGACCATAGAAGTTTCATAATAACACAAATACCCTTTTTAGCGCGATCTGCGAGATCTCGTAATGTAGGCTGAAAAGATAGCTTTGTTGTTAGATATATTCCTAGATATTTGTACATGCTCACAATTTTTAACTTTTCTTCTCCAAAATACCACTCTTCATTCATGGAAAGATAGCCACCGTTTCTGTAAACAACTATATTAGATTTCTCCAGGTTAACTATCAGATCTAGGCGCTTAGACGTGTTGTAAAGTATATTCAGTTGTGTCTGCAGACCTACCACGCTATCTGAAAATAATGCTACATCGTCAGCGAAGAGCAAAATAAAAAGTTCTACAATATCAGGATACAGCTGAATTCCATGTCTACCATTACTGATGACATCCTTAGTTAGTTCATTTAAAACAAGGAGAACAGGACAGGTGAGCATACTTCACCTTGCTTAAGGCCATGTGGGCAGAAGAAAATTTCAGATATATCACCACCTGCCCGAACACGAGTCTTGACAACAGCGTACATGCTTTCTATTGCCCAGGCAATTTTTCCTTTAATGCCATTGTTGCCTAAAGTTTTCCATAGTTTCTCTCTATGAACCGTATCAAATGTTTTACGGAAATCAATAAAAGCAACATACAGTTTCCGATGTCTTAAAAGCTGTTTCTGAATCAGTGCCATGAGCGTAAAAACATGATCACAGGTACTATGCTTTGCTCTAAATCAGCTTGTTCTTCACCGATTATTTTGTTATCATCGATCCAGTTAGTAATTCTTTTGTTTAACACAAAGCTATACAATTTGCTACATACATTCAGCAGTGAGATTCCCCTGTAGTTGTCAGGCACGTTCATATCCCCTTTCTTAAATACAGGGTGTAAGATTGACAAGGACCATTCATCTGGATACAGGCCATTGTCAAAAATGTGATTGAAAAATTTAATCAAGAAAGGTACAATAATATCAACACTGTATTTATAAAATTCTCCTAGCATACCATCCGGTCCAGTCGCTTTTTGCCTCTTAATGCTTTGATTGCACTTTTTATTTCATTATCAGATATTCTCTCGTTTAGAGAGTCAATATTAATATGAAAGTCAGCGTCGGAGACACATCAAAACATCGCTACCAACATTGCCCAGAGCATTTTCATTTGCAACACCATTAAATACATTATTAAAGTGGTTATACCAATCTTCAATGGAAATCATTGGTTGGGTAGATTAGAGAGAGACAGAGAGACAGACAGACAGACAGACAGACAGACAGAGAAAGAAAGGGGCGTGGCAAGAGGGGGAGGGGGTATGATGAGAGAGAGAGGGGAGAGAGAGAGAGAGAGAGAGAGAGGAGAGAGAGAGAGAGAGAGAGAGAGAGAGAGAGAGAGAGAGAGAGAGAGAGAGAGAGAATCTGAAAACGTCAAAATATAACTGCGCTAATATTAAAAATCTTTCCCCTGAAACTAATTTTGTCTCCACATCAAAGGAAACGGAAAGACGGCGATGATCGTTCCTAAACTGCCACACAGTGGAAAGCTTCAGGGGACTCCTAGCATCTTCTAGCACACAATGGTGAAAAGTGAACATCCCCCTGCTAGGCCAGTTTTCCTCTGTTTTTCCCACCATTTCAACTTGCTTGTCTTTCTAGGAATCATTTCCAAGTTTCCAGCCCTGTCAGGCTAACTCCAGGTAGAAGCTTACCACAAATCACCATACTGGCATGACTGGTGCCACTTGACGAGACTGGATATTAGTCGAGCCTGTAACTTTGTGTTCTATCAGGATAAATCCAGGTAGAAGCTTACCACAAATCACCATACTGTGCATGACTGGTGCCACTTGACGAGACTGGATATTAGTCGAACCTGTAACTTTGTGTTCGTCGTCGGAGGCTCACAATTGAACTTTTCGTTATGGTGGGGGACAGGGGGAATCTTCGAGTTTATTGATTAAGTTCTTGCTTCTTATGGTACGTTTGATTAAGTTTGGAGCGTTGAAGATTAGAATGTACATGAGAGTGATGCTCTCTCTCTCTCTCTCTCTCTCTCTCTCTCTCTCTCTCTCTCTCTTCTCTCTCTCTCTCTCTCTCTCTCTCTGTCCCTCCCTCTCCCTCCCTCTCTCTCTCTCTCTCTCTCTCTCCCTCTCTCTCGCTCTCTCTCTCTCTCTCTCTTCTGTGATATGTCTGTGCGTTCGCATGCACACATGTACATTGTGTGTATGTGTGAGTGCACGCGCGCGCTGACGCGTGCGCATGCATGAAACAAAAAGTATAACGAGGATGGGTGGGTCAGGAGACTGAAGAAAGTGATTGAACAGTTCTCTATCATTTGCCCTCACCTCCGTAACTCTGGAAGATGAAAAATAGAAGCCACAAAACACACATGAGATAATGGCAATATTTCGGTTTATTTTAACCTTTCTCAGCCACACTCCGTTACCTCACCAATCACCAATCTCCACAACCTTAAGCCATCACCCATGCCGCATTCCCAACTCGCAGTGAGTGTTTTGGAAATTTAAATCACTCTCCTGTCCTTCTGTGAGAGGAAAGATTTCTGGATGTAAGAACGGGTCTTTTTTCCTGTCTCTGAATGACATATATGAAATGGAGGCTTGCAACAGTCCCAAAGTGGAGACTGCTTCTGGGATCTTCACGTTCATACCCAAGAGCCACAGCATAGTCACCCTTTACCCGTTTGGGACAACTTGCAAAAAAAACAGAGGGTCCCGCTTTTTTTTTTTCTAGAATCGGGGTTTTGCGAGATTTTTCCCCTAAAAAGCTTTCCATCGATTTATTTCTGCAGAGTTTCTATTTCATTTGGTCGGAATGTCGTGCGAGTGTGATGGACTTTTTTTTTTTTTCTGTTGGATTTTTTTCAAACTTTTTCGGGGGGAAACCCACCTTTAAATTTCCCCACATAAAAAGCTGGCTGGCGTGATGTAATCTTGGCTGATTTTCCCCATTCCTCGGGTCCGTTGCTTCCGAAGACAGTGTGTCTGTTAGAAAAGGGTTAGCATGTTGGCATGACAGCATCTCAGCTGTGTATACAGAGCAGGGAAAAAGGCTTCAGTTAAAAGGACAGAGAGGAGTCAAATATGGGGACACAAGCAAATGAGAAAAAAAAAGAATGAAATAGGGGAAAGGGAAAGGAAAGGGGAGAGATGAAGGAAAGAGAAGAGAGATAGGTGAGAAGACGCAGACAACAGAAGACAGACAGACAGACACACACCCACACACCACACACACCACACAACCCCCAACCTCTTTTCTCTCTCTCCTCTCCTTTCTCTCTCTTCTCCACACACACACACCACCCCAAACCCCACACACACCACACACACACACACCCAGAGGTAGAGAAAAGAGGAGAGAAGAAGGAAGGAGGAGAGAGAGAAGGGGGGGGGAGGGGAAGAGAGAGAGAGAGGAAAAGGAGGAGGAAGAGAGGAGAGGGGAGGAGAGAGAGGGGGGACGGAGGGGGGGAGAGAGGAGAGGAGGAGAGAGAGGGGGAAAGGGGGGAGAGAGAAAGTAGAGAGGGGGGGGGGGAAAAAAAAGGGCGAGCTTTCAAACAGAAGGGGCCCAAAAAAAAATAACCCCCGCAATATTCCAATAAAAAAAAAAATTTTAATTTCCAAGATATAAACCCTGGGGAGCGGAAAAATAAAATCAAGACAATAGCCCCAAACCCAAACTGGGAAAAAAAAAAAACCCAAAAAAAAATTAGGAGAATCCGATTTCTGCACAGAAAGGGGAAAAGTCATCCCTTGATTGCAGTTTCCCCCCCCGTCCTTTCCAACCCCTTTTCAAAAGTTTGGGTTCCCTTGGTATCTGTTCCGCGCCCCCCCTATCAAAAAGGGAAAAGGTGCAACCTACCCAAAAATCACCTCCATGAAATGATGGCACGCTTGACGAGATGTGTTTTGGCCGCTTGGGCCCCTTCTGCTTCTTTCCCGGGTCAGAGGAGCTTTTCAAGGCGATGGGGGAAAAAAGTCGCAGGTTTTCCCACCAAATTTCTTTCTTTTTTGGTTTTAAATTTTGAAATGTAAAAATTTTGGGTCCCAGTGCTAAAAAAATGGAATGTTGAGAAAGTTATTCCCTTTTCGTCTGCCTGCCTGCCTACCTGCCTGCTCTCTTTTCTCTCTCTTCTCTCTCTCTCTCTCCTCTTCTCTCTCTCTCCTCTCTCTCTTCTCTTGTCTGTCTGTCTTTTCCCCTCTCCTCTCTCTCTCTCTCTCTCCCCTCTTTTCTCTCTCTCTCTCTCTCTCTCTTCCCCTCTCTGATATTGTTTTGAACGTGTATGTCTTGTCTGGGGTTTTTTAAAAAATTTATATTATAGTTTGTGTGTGTGGGTGGTTTTGTGTGTGTTGTGTTTTTTGTGTGTGTGTGGTGTGTGCATGTGTGGTGTGTGTGTTGTGTGTGTGTGTGTGGTGTGTGTGGTGTTGGTGTGTGGTGTAAGGTGTGTGTGTGTTTGGGGTGTGGGTTTGTGTGTGTGTGTGTGTGTGTGTGTGTGTGTGGTTTTGTTGTGTGTGTTTTGTTTGCGAGTGAATACACACATGTGGGTTTTCACCGACGAAAAGCCCGGAGGATGGGTGGGGCGGGGTTTAAGAGAAAAGAATTGGGGGCCCTTTTGTATTATTTTTTTTTCCTTTTAAAAAAATTCACTTGGTCATCACTTTTAATAATCTTGACCATTACCCCTTTTTCTTTTCCCCGTTCCCAAAAATCATGAAAGGAAATCCTCCCGCAGTGAAGAAATGACAAAAACCCCGGTCTTTTTTCCCTCTTAAAATTTTTCTTTTTCCCAAAAGACAAAAAAACTACATATAGAGAACAAAACCATTTCTCCCCTTTTTAAAAAAGACGCCATGAAGACCAATCCGGGGGCCATTAACAATCAGCCTAACGTACTGACGGTCTCCAAGAGCCTCTGCAGCTTCATGTTCAACAGTCAGACTGCTCATGAGTCAGTCTTCAGCCATTATTGACCACTTAATTGAGCATTTGGCGTCTCAGCCCCCTTTGTGAGCAAGTAGTTTACCAAGATACTCCCCATATAACTTCTTTCTTCGGTATTCCTTTACCTAAAATTTCTATTTCACTTTAGGCAAAGTCATGTGAGTGCGATGGGCAGTTTGTCTACTTGGATCTGTCCATACTTCTTTTTTAGGGAGATCCCACTTTAAATTTTCCGTATGAAAGCGTCACCAAAGTAGTCTCCCTTTCCTCAAACGCTGATTGTTTCCAGGAAATGGCGTCGTCGATTACATAGATGGAACTGAATGTGTTTGACAGCAGCTCACTTCACGTACTAAACAGTACGTGAAATCGGAGTCTAGTGCGCTGAAATAAGTTGCAATGCAGGACAGAGCTGACAGCTCACCGCCAGACATGACAGGCACGGAGAAAGTTCTTATTGATGCACCTTTTAACTTTAAAAGTGATGGGAGAGAGACAGACAGACAGAGACACAGACAGAGGAGAGAGAGAGAGAGAGAGAGAGAGAGAGAGAGAGAGAGAGAGAGAGAGAGATTAGTAGTGACAGGACAGCGTCTACCTCCTGTGCCTGGGGAAAGCTATTAATGAGACCAATCAAAGGTCCTACTCCATCCATCCTAAATCTGGTGACGTGCTCCCAAGTGCCTCACCATCTGATCGAAGGCTTGAAACATAAACAACCAGTGCCTGCTCACATTTCGTAAAGATGTTCAGAAAGAAATGCTGCTGAAAACTGTCTCCTCCGCATTCCTTTCTGCGTGTCTACAACAGCACATTGGTCCAAATATTGTGTGATGTTCATGAGCCATCTTTCTGTCTTTGAGCACAAAGCCAGTTTTCCCATGCTACAGCATTACTAATGGGATGTAATGTTGCTGCTGGTCTCTCTTTCGTCTGATGCAGATTTCCTCTGTGAGATGCCGCCGAGGAAGAGACAGTAATCGACGTAAAGATGTGTTTGTATGACAGCTCGTTGCACTGGAATATCAGTATGCATCTGACATGGCATATCAGTATGCATCTGACATGGCATATCAGTATGCATCTGACATGGGATATCAGTATGCATCTGACATGGCATATCAGTATGCATCTGACATGGCATATCAGTATGCATCTGACATGGCATATCAGTATGCATCTGACATGGGATCCAGCTGAATGGAATAAATCACAACAGTGAGAGGTAAATTCACTGAGAGCTGTAGCAGGTCCCTAAATAAAAGCTGTACATGACAGAAAGAGTAAGGCAGTGTTTGAGATAGACGGCCTGGGGCGGAAGTGGGAAGTAGATAGTGAAATATAACCACAGATGACGATGAATTTCTTTTTTAGTCGCAATCAATCTAAACTGCTTGCATGCCCAGTATATGCATTGATTGCAAGCATTTGATATTGCCGGGCTTTTTTCATAAGTAGTCAGTTTTAAAGAATGTAAGCTAAAAGACGCAGCACCTTGAACTAGATAGTCTATGAAGACCAGCATTTGACTGTGTCTCAGTGTAAACACAGGACACCACTGAAATATGAATAAAGACTTTCATTGGTGGGGGCTTGTGTAATCTGTGGTGTGTGTGTGTGTGTGTGTGTGTGTGTGTGTGTGTGTGTGTGTGTGTGTCCTCGGCTTATTTGTTTCCGAATCTGGATAGACAATATTTGAATTGCAAAGTAAAGAGAGTAATATAATTTGATCAAATAACTTTTTAAATACGTTCTTAATCATATCAAAATTTAATTTAAGAGCCTTTGATCAGCTATTTCTTAAATATGCGAATTTGTTGGGGGGGGGGGGGGGGGGGGGTCTGCGTTATAGAGAGAATGACAGCATAGTTTACAAACAGATTTCCTTAAGACCACAAGTCGTATCAGCACATTCTTTATCTCCTAAACGTAATTCTTTCACTCTTGTGGTTAACTCCTCCCCAGATGTGCACATGGACTTTATCATTTCTTCACCTTCTCTTCATCTTCCCAAACCTTCACAGTTTTGCTCAGATGAGGCTGATAATGTGGCTGATAATGTGGCTGAAGATGTGGCTGAAGATGAAGCTCTACACTGGAGTATACACAACCGACAGCCCTCCAAACAAACCCACTCACTTCAAAGGATGAGAAGAAGAAAAAACCTCCTCTCTTCATGTGTGGCTGGTCGGGATGGAGCTCACATCTCTGCACATACTTCATCACGGTTAGTCTGTGTATTCCTTTCCACGCAATAGACAAATCAGGCAGCGATACAATAATCACGCCCTTTGATAAGAGGTCAGCTGCCTGCAAGCTCATAACGCCAGAGGCGGGTGTTAAGGGGAGGGCGTTGAATTTGTCCAGTGTCTCAACAAGTGTGATGCGGCAGACAGGATGATGGTGATTACCATATAAACAGACTGCAGCAAGTGGTGAGCCGTGTTTCCTTCTTGTCGGTCATCACAGCTGAGCGAGGACATGTGTTCCTGTCAGTGTTCCAGAGGAGTTCTTCAGGACAAGGCATCAACTGCGCACCCTGAACAATCAATGAATGGTCAGTATAGTTGATCTACGTTTTATGTATGCTGTAAGGTGTGTGAAAGTGACAACCTGGCTTGACGCGCGTGCACACACACACACACACACACACACACACACACACACACACACACACACACACACACACACACACACACGCACGCTCACACGCACACACACACGGACGCACGCACGCACGTATGCACGCACATACACACACATATACGTACACACACACACACACACACACACACACACACACACACACACACACACACACACACACCACACACACACACACACATACACACACACTTGAAATTTTTCGAACAGTGCTACGTTCTGGTAATGATGCCTACTTATTTGACCGTGAAATCTTGAGGACTGATTCTGAGAACACAGTATTCGCAGAGAGAGAGAGAGAGAGAGAGAGAGAGAGAAGAGAGAGAGAGAGAGAGAGAGAGAGAGAGAGAGAGGATGTTTACAAACAGAGAGCAAGCCATGCAGACAGCCAGTGCGAGAACAGAAAGAGGACGTCAGAAACAGACACACTGGGACAGATAGAGGACGTCAGAAACAGACACACTGGGACAGATAGAGGACGTCAGAAACAGACACACTGGGACAGATAGAGGACGTCAGAAACAGACACACTGGGACAGATAGAGGACGTCAGAAACAGACACACTGGGACAGATAGAGGACGTCAGAAACAGACACACTGGGACAGATAGAGGACGTCAGAAACAGACACACTGGGACAGATAGAGGACGTCAGAAACAGACACACTGGGACAGATAGAGGACGTCAGAAACAGACACACTGGGACAGATAGAGGACGTCAGAAACAGACACACTGGGACAGATAGAGGACGTCAGAAACAGACACACTGGGACAGATAGAGGACGTCAGAAACAGACACACTGGGACAGATAGAGGACGTCAGAAACAGACACACTGGGACAGATAGAGGACGTCAGAAACAGACACACTGGGACAGATAGAGGACGTCAGAAACAGACACACTGGGACAGATAGAGGACGTCAGAAACAGACACACTGGGACAGATAGAGGACGTCAGAAACAGACACACTGGGACAGATAGAGGACGTCAGAAACAGACACACTGGGACAGATAGAGCAAAAAAGGAGATAAAGAAGTACAGACAGGAAAGAGAAGAGAGAAAAGATGAGAAGAGTGAGGGGGGGAGGGGAGGGGCAGACAGGCAGTCAGACAGACAGACAGGCAGTCAGGCAGGCAGGCAGGCAGGCACGCACGCAAGCACGCACGCACGCACGGCGCGCGCGCGCGCGCACACACACACTCTCTCTCTCTCTCTCTCTCTCTCTCTCTCTCTCACACACACACACACACACACACACACACACACACACACACACACACACACACACACACACACACACACCACACACACACACTAACTCACACAGAGAGAGATAAGAGAGAGGAGACAGACAGACAGACAGACAAAGGGTGTAAAAGAGAAAGAGAGACAGACAGACAGACAGACAGACAGAGAGAGAATATTTGAACAAACCGACAAAATAATTGTATCAGTATAAACATAAAAACTCCCACCCCTAGATCCCATGCAGCCTGTGTGGTGGCAGAACTGCGAGAAGGACGAAGATGATAGTTCCCCAGTCGCAGCATCATTGACAGATTCAAGGCACTCCTGGCGCTCTCTGGCACACCATGATGAAACGTGAACATCCCACTGCTGTGCCGGGTTCCCTCTGTCCCCCTTCCACCTCTGCTCCTACGCTCTGGGCTTCTGTGGTATCATTTCCACGCTTCCAGCCCTGTTGGGATGAAGCTAGGTGCACGCTTACCAACAATCATTTCTGCTGAAAGGGCTGGCACTGGTTCTGGAGATGGGATATTCGTGAATCCTATCATGTTGTTTTCGTCTCAGGCTCAGAACGGGGCGTTTCATTGTAGTGGGAGGAAAAAGTTGCAAGTTTATTCACCAAGTTTCTTGCTTGTGTAGATAAGTTTTGATAAGTTTAGATTGCTTTTTCCCCCAGAGCTGAAAAAACTGGAATGTGTGAGAGGATGATGGGGAGGAGAAATAGACAATGTGCCGTCGTTTCAAATTCACTCCCCCCCCCCCCCCCCACCTCTCCGTCTGTTTGTTTGTCTGTCTGTCTGTCTGTCTGTCTGTCTGTCTGTCTGTCTGTCTCTCTCTCTCTCTCTCTCTCTCTCTCTCTCTCTCTCTCTCTCACTCTCTCTCTTTGTATGAGTGAGCGTGTGAGTGTGTGTGTGTGTGTGTGTGTGTGTGTGTGTGTGTGTGTGTGTGTTGTGTGTGTGTGTGTGTGTGTGTGCGTGTGTGTGTGTTACAGAGTGAGCAGACACATGTATGGATGCATCAGATGAACGATATCTTGATGTGCAACAGTGAAACTGAAGGGAGCCGATGTCAGACAGTGTTCTGTTTGTCTTCTCTCCCTACCTCTGTTCATACACCGGTCCGCTCCTTCTCAAGCCTTCATCCTTGTCGCATTTTGAACTTCCAAGGCAGTATAAATGAAATACGCTTAGCAGAGGAAAGAAGATTTGCACCAAAGATTTTCAACGTTTTTGGAAATTCGGGCTCATCAACCCTCCCTTCCTCCCTTCGAATGAGGAAAGACGTTGGAATGTAAGAACAGGACCTGCTCTCCCTCTCCAAGAAATATCAAGGCCAGTCTGAGTCCTTGCAACCGCCCTTACAAATGTGGAGACGTGCTCCTAAGAGCTTCTGTAGTTTCATATCAAACAGCCAGTCAGGTCACAGTCAGTCCTCAGCCCTGATTGACAACCTGACTTGACAAGTGAACAACCAGTGTCCCTACACTCCTTTCTTCAGAACGGTTTCAGCGGGACACTCCACCGAATAAAGTTCTTTGCCCCCAGTATTCTCATTTGCAGACTTCCTGTTTGAGTTTGGTCTGAATGACGTGCGAGTACAACAGGAAACTTCCCTGGGTCTATCGATCATTTTTTCAGAAGGAACCCACATTAACGTTTTCACTTGGGAGCGTTGCTGATGTGATGCAATCTTGCTGCTGATCTCCTTTCCTTGAAGGCCATTTGTTTGCAGGAAATGGCTCTGTCTGTGATAGGGAGGGGAGCTGAATGTGTTTGCCTGACAGCATCTGAGAGTGACGTGTTAAACAGTATCTGAAATGGGGGTTCAGTCAGATGAAGTCAGATGCAGTGAAGAACAGATCTGACAACACACCACGATGCAGGACAGGCTTGGTGAACGTTGTTACGTACACACTTTGCATGTGTTCACCTTTTGATGGGACGTGGGACAGCAGAGAGATCAAGACAGACAGACACACTGACGGACAGACAGACAGAAATTGATGTGACAGTACACTGTGTATCTCTCTTCCCCAGGGAAGGACATACATGACATCAATCTGATGTCCTACAACATCAGGCGTAAAATGTCATGGTGACCAGCGCTCAAAACAGTGTGGTACCGGATGGTCAGTCAGACTCTACAGCTTTCCACCACTGACTGAAAACATGACTCGTGACCACCAAATGTCAACGCACACCTCCTATGAAGACGTTCAGGGCGACAGATCATCATAACCCCTTTCCTTAATCTTTTTCGCAGGTCAACAGTTCAGTTTGGTCTACATGTTATGCGACATAGATGAGCCATCTCTCTATTCAGATCTATCAATATTTTCAAGAGTGGATCACAGACTAAATATTCACTCCAAAACATTTGTGGTGGGGTTTAATTTTGCTGCTGGTCAAACTGTTTCTGTGAGATGGCGCCGTCTGAGTTGTAGACAGGAACCGGATGTGAAGATGTGAATATATGGCAGCGTCTTGTGTTGATATGTTTATATGAATCTGAAACGGGAGTCCAGCTGAATGGAATAAATCACAGAGCCAGAGAGCTGACAACCCGTCTTGAGCCAGGGCAGTCCTCTGCATCAACGCTGTCGAAGCCATTTTTGTAATGTTGAGTTGAGAGAGAGAGAGAGAGAGAGAGAGAGAGAGAGAGAGAGAGAGAGAGAGAGAGAGAGAGAGAGAGAGAGGGAATGAGATGAAGAGAGGGAGAAGGAGTGGGCGAAACAGACTAGCAGACAGAGAGAGAGAGAGACATGACAATCAGGAAATTCCAAGATAAAATGCCTACATGTCCAATAAATGCATCGGTCGTTCGTATCTGATATCGCAGACGTGGCTTTTGTTATGACTTTTGTTTGTTAATAAAGAAAGCAAAAAGAT